>OX376303.1:121715-721715 GCA_947369205.1 Cantharis rufa
CAACCACTTGTTTATAAAACAGTTTGTGACAAAAAAAGTCATAAGTGAACCGACGGTCATCAGGGCGGAGTAACTTTGGTAAGTACAAATTCGTTTATTAAAATTTGTTGTTACCGATATAGAAATTCTGTTGCAGGAATCACAACTACTGCAGGGAGAGACGATCTTATACACTTGGAAATATACAAGAGTAGAAAAGTAGCATTCCCCCAGGGGCAATGATGGGATGTTACAGAATCTGGTTATTACAGGAAACTAGAGTAAACGCTGTTTACTAGATTTAAAAACTTAGGTAAGAGCAACTTCGTTTTGTTATGATTTGTAATACTTATTTGGACCGCTTTTGCAGAGATTACTATATCAGCAGCATAGAGAATAGCATTTCACCCATACGGAATGTTACTATTTGGGTAGTTGCAATCCTTGAGTTTGGCATTTTTGTTACCAAGTTGGAAGAAATTTTATTCTATTACTAATCTAGAAATTGTGTTTCAAGAATAACATCTACAGCGGGTGAAGAAATTCGGTCCCTATCCCCTAGAATGCACGTTCCATGGCTTAGAATGCAATGGGGGTTGGATGCAGAATCTGGATTCCACGAGTAAACACAGAAAATGATGTGCATCAGGTCATTAAGGTCATTAAGGTGACCTGGAATAAAATCTAGATAATGTTTACCGCCGGGTCTGCAAATCTTATCAGGTTTATTTATTCTTAGCTTATTGGTATTTTAATTAGTATGTAATACTACTTTTCGTAAATTGGTTGATTCATTTGTATTACATAGGACCGATGACGTCTAATGAGTCAGATTTACGTGTTAACGTTCATTCTTGATTGTGCAATATTTTTTGTTATTTATTTGCAAATGCATTGGCAGTGTGTGTATCATAGTTGAACCGTGAAGTTTATGTCCACCAACATTAACAATACTTGGTAGGAATAACATCTGCTTAAAATTTTTAATCATTAATTCACAACAATAATTTCTCTTTCATATAGGAACGAAGGCCCGATAAAAAATGAGGATTACGAGGACGACATTTTCTGGTATAAATGCTGGAAAGACCACGACCACCACCTTGGCTAAGCTGGGTATTGACGGAATAGTTATTTGCATTTTGGTGACAATCCAATGATTTGTTTTTAAAAATTTAATTAATTTAATATGTTTAAGTTAATTGTATTTTATTTAACTTGTTTGTTCTAGGTTGACCAAGTTTCCCAAAATAGGAAGAACTACCTATTCTAGCAGGCGGACGCCAACTAACCCATGATCGCAGATAATCAAGTCCAATGGACTTGTAAGGTAAAAATAAATTAATTTTTATAACATTCTAAGGATGTAGAAAAGTAGCTGTAGTGGTTTCAACTCGAATCGGAGTCGGGGAGGACGACGCTGAATTGATTTGAACTTGAATTTTCTTAAAGTACTTATTATTTGTTATAGGTTTACCAAGTTTCGGCAGTTTGGAGTAACGAAAATAGGAAAAAGTGTACGGGGAGGATCGACAGCAGCTAACCGACCGATGCGATGATAGCAGATGCCGAGGAAAGTCAATTAGAAGACATCAGTTAAAGGGTCGTCGTTGTTGGCGTGGTCAATAAGGTAGCAAAGTTTTGTATTTGAATTTTTGACCGCGATATATGTAAATCACTCGACGGCATGAAACGATTCGCATTGAAGAAACGGATTTCCAGCTAGTTTTTGGCAAATTTGATAGTTAGACTATTTTGTTTTTAGAGCGCAACCGAGGAAAGGAAAGAGTCGGTTAGGAATTGAGAACCTGGGTTTGCCTGTCCCTTCTTTATAGAAGCGGATTAGTATGTAAAGATCAAGTTTAGCTAGGTGGTATAGGTAATGTGGAATAAGTAGTAGTGAGGACCTCACGGCCCTTTCGATACTATACTTTCCCGATACTATACGGGAACATAGAAGATATCGCCAAGAGGAACTTGGGACAGAGAAAATTCGTTGTATTTTTAGGACTACAAGAAAAGATGTTAAATTCACTTAAATATCAAGATATACCACAAGGGAACACACAAGAATGGGTACAGCAGATCGGAGGAACTTGGGTAAAAGAAAATTGATTTTATTAAAATTTTTAATTTCTCATTTAGATATTTTATTACAAGAAGAAGTTAATCTGGGTTTAACAGATATATACGCAACCACTAGGAAAACTACAAGAAAAGTGGATGCGTTTCCCAGGATGCAGATCCCGGATACCACAAGTGAACTGAGGGTCATCAGAACGGGGTAACTTGGGTAAGTACAAATTCATTTATCGAAATTTGTTGTTACCCATCAGAAAATCTGTTGCAGGGAGTTATTACAACTGCATCCTTCCCCAGGATGCAATGGGGTAGGATGCGGAATCTGGATTCCACGAGTAAACACAGAAAATGATGTGCACCAGGTCTGTAAGAGCAAATTCAATATTCGCAATTACTAATTTTTGTAATATATATTTTTAAAATCTTATTGTTCCAGGATTTACATCTTCAGAAGAGAAGTTAGTAGTTTAGCAGAGAAGTACAGCCCCACTTTCTTGGAAAGATTAGAAGAAGAAAAGGAGCTAGTAACTGCAACGATTCCATGACCTGGCATAAAATCTATAACTATCAAGACTTTTACAATACTTACCAGGTAATCTGCTAATTAAAATTTTTAATTACTAATTAACAACAATAATTTCTCTTTTAGATAGAAAAGAAGGTAGAAAATGGGAATTACGAAGACATCTTCTGGTATAAATATAGGAAAGTCCACGACGACCACTTTGGCTAATCTCGGTATTCACGGAATAGTCGTTTACATTCTGTTGGCAATCCAACGATTGCCCACACGTTTGATTTTAGATATTTAATTAATCTTATGTAATTAAGTTAGTTGTATTTAACTTGTTCGTTCTAGGTTGATCAAGTTTATGGAAATATGAAGAAGTATGCTAGCAGGCCAATGTCGGCTAACCCAGGACGGCAGATAGTAATGTCCGAGAGACTTATAAGGTATAAACAAATTTCTTTTTATAATATTCTTAATTAAAAATGTAGAAAAGTAATTGTAGTGGTTTCAACGCGGATCGGAGTCGGGGACTTGCAACAAAACAAAGATCCATCTTTGAAGTTTTCACCTGGAATAAATTCGAGTGCGGAAACGACCGTGGATACCAGAAGAGAACCGGAATAACGTTGTCCACCAGGTCTGCAGAACTTATCGGGTAAGAACAAATTCGTCTTACTAGTAATTCTTAATTTGCAATTTAGAAAATTTGATTTAGTGTTTAGCAGAATTAGCAATTGCTAAAGTACTTATTATTTGTTATATAGGTTCACCAAGTTTCGGCTGTTTGGGGTAACAAAAATAGGAAAAAGTGTACGGGCAGGATCGATAACAGTTAACCGACCGGTGTTTGCAGATGCTGATGAAAATCGATTAGAAGACATCAGTTAAAAGATCGTCGTTGTTGGTGTGAGGCCGCATCGGTCAATAAGGTAGCAAGTTTGGTATTTGAATATTTGACGGCGATATATCAACCGGCATCGCTCAACCGCATGAAATGATCCGCATTGAAGAAACAGATTTCCAGATAGTTTTTAGCAAATTTGAAAGTTAGACTAGACTAACATTTTTAATTTTTCATTTAGATATTTTAATTCGGGAATTAAATCTGGATCTATAAAAATAGATCTCTCTACAGAAGAGAGAAAAAGTTTCGTTGTTCAGGACATGGATGCCGGAAACCCCAAGTGGAATCCCAAGGTGTAATTTCACCAGGACAAAGAATGTTAGGTAAGAGAAAATTTGTTTTATTATAAATGTAATTTTCGATTTTAGGAATTTCTCTCCACGAATTAAATCTGCATTTAAAGAAGAGGTTCTCAACTACTAGTAAGACTACCAGAGGAAAAGCTGCGTTCCCCATTAAATCCTGAATAGGCACTATAAGTTCACATAGAAGATGTAGGCTTACCAAGACGGAGCAAATTGGCCAAGAGAAAATAATAGTATATTATAATTTCGATTACTCATTTAGAATCTCTCTGCAGGAATTTAATCTGCATATCTACAAGAGATTCCCTACCATTGAGCAGACTGCAAGAAAAGAAGTTGCGTATCCCAGGATCCAGATCTCGGATACCGCAAGTGTGCACAGAAGAAGTAGGGTCACCAAGTCGAAGGAACTTATGTAACAGAAAATTGGTTTTATTGAAAATGTTAATTTTTCATTTAGAAATTTTATTGCAGAAATTAAATGAGCATCCACAGAAAAGGATCCCAACCAGTGAAGGACCTAGAGATTGCTACGAGTGAAAACAGAATCTGTAGAATCACCAGGACAAAGGAACTTGGCAAAGAGAAAATTGGATTTATTAAAATTCTTAATTTCTCATACAGATATATCGTTCTAGACTTTAATCCTGCATCTAAAGGTGACGTTGCCGACTTCTAAGAAGACTAAAAGAAGAGATCTTAAGTTCACCAAGATATCAATATCTACCACAAGGGAACACACAAGAATGGGTACAGCAGGTCAGAGGAATTTAGGTAAAAGAAAATTGATTTTATTAAAATTTTTAATTTCTCATTTAGATATTTAATTACAAGAAGTTAATCTGCGTTTAACAAAGAGATACCCAACCACCAGGACAACTACAAGAAAAGTGGATACATTTCCCAGGATGCCATAAGTGAATACAGAAGTATTCGGGTCACCAGGACAAAGACACTTAGGTAAGGGAAAATTTGTTTTAATAAGATTCTTAATTTTCCATTTTGGAATTTCATTACAGTTTTTAAATCGTCATCTAAAGTAGACGTTCGCAACTGCTAGAAGAGCTACCGGAGGTTGCGTTTCCCAGATTTTACAAGTGAAGACAGAATATGTACGATCATCACGAAGGAGAACATTACATTGGTAAGAAAATAGTTTATATAAAAATTAAAAAAAGTTTATTACAAGAATTAAATCAGCATCGAAGGAAGAGGTTCTCAATCACTAAGAAGACTTAAGGAAAGCAAGTTGCGTTCACCAGGCTGCACATCCCAGATAACATAAGTGACCACGGAATATGTTGAATCACGAAGACGTAGGAACTCGGGTAAGAAAATCCGTTTTATATAAACATTTAGTTCCTAAATTAGAAAAACTTAATACAGGAATAAATAACCATTGAAAGAAGAGGTTTCCAAATACTAGGAAGACTATAAGTAGGAAAGTTGCGTTTTCCAGGATCTAGATCCCAGTTACCACAAGTGAACACAGAAGATGTGGAGTCATCTTGACGGATGAAATGAGAAAGGTTGGAAGGATTCAAAAGGCGAAGCTGCGTTTCTCAGATGTTTCGACGACGGGACTTCGATCCAGGTTATTACAGGAAAACCAAAGAAGATGACGACATTGCAGAAAGTTTTGTAAAAACAAGTTTGATTTAATAACTTAATTAATTCCTAACTTAGATATTTTATTCCAGGGGCACTACAACTTCAGGGAAATATGAAAATTTAGAAGGATTCTAATAGGGAAGCTGCCTTTTCCACATGTTTCGACGGCAGGACTTTTCAGGTTTTTCAGGCCGTCGAAACATGACGTTGCAGAAAGTTAGGTAAATTTTATTTATTAACATATTTAATTTCTCACTTAGGTATTTAATTCCAGACATTACATTTGCAGGGAATAAGAAAAATTGGAAGGACACAAATGGAGAACGTGCGTTTTCCAGATGATCGGACAACACGAGTCTTATCCGCGATACCAGAGGTAAACGGAAACCGATGAAGTAAGACGATGACGTCGCAGTAAGTTAGGTAAGTTCAAAATAGATTATTTATTAACTTATTTAATATTGTATTTCCGATTAGATCCCGGATATAGCATAGCATTTCAGGCTCTATATCGACATCTAAAATGAACGTTTCCAACTAAGTGGACTCCAAAAAGAAAAGTTGCGACACCCAAGATGCAGTTCCCGGATACCACAAAGTGAAGACAAATGATGTATGCTCATTAGGACGAAGGCACTTACGTAAGTAAAAACTCGTTTTATAAATATTTTTAATTAAACATTTAGATTATACTTCAGGATGTAAATCTGCATCTCAAGGAGAGATTCCCAACCCTCTAGGAGAACTACAAATAACTCTTTCATCTAAAGGCGAGGTTTCCAACAACTAGGAAGACTACAAGAGATTACGTTGCGTTTTTCGGTATTCAGAACCTGGATAGCATATGTGAACACAGAAGATGTAGAGGCGTTAGCACGAAGGAACTGAGGTAAGAGAAATATTTTTTTTAGTAAAATCTTTAGTTCAAAATTTAGAAAAAAAACTGATTACAAGATTTTTTAAGTGTGCAATGAATGAAGAGGTTTCTAACCACCGGGAAGGTTACAAGAAAAGAAGCGGCGTTTTCCAGGTTGCGGGTCGCCGATAGAATCCACGAACGAGGATCTTAGGTAAAGGAGAATTCGTTTTATGAAAATACGTCTAGTTTGAAATGTTGAAAAAGTATTCAGGAATTCAATATGCAATGAAAGAGAGATAAGACAAGTAAACACAGAAGATGTAGGATCACCAGGACGCGGTCGGAGAAACTTAAGTAAGAGATAATTTGGTTTTAATAACATTTTTCATTTAGAAATTACTCCTACAGGAATGTGACCTGCATCTAAGGGAAGTGTTTCCAATCACTAGGAAAGCTAGATAAATTGAACTTTTGTGCCCCAGAATGCAGATTCGGTAAACTACAATTGAAGACAGATGTAAGGTCAGCAGGACGCAGGAACCTAAGTAAGAGAAAATTCCTTTTATTATTATAATAATTATTAATTTCTCATTTAGTTATTTCTTTTTAGGAATTAAATGTTTAAACAGAGAAGAGGTGGCTAGGCTTACTAGGAGGACTAGAAGAACAGAAGTTGCATTCCCCATTCCAAATATTTTCCAGTAATTAAATCTGCATTTAATAAAAAAATTACCAACCACTAAGGAAGACTACAAGAAATGGAATCGAGTTTCCCAGGATGCACATCCCGGACACCAAAAGTGAACACAAAAGATGAGCGTCACCAGGTATGTTTGTGTATGTACGTACCTACGTATGTCACCAGGTAATGGTGTTTTCGTAAGAGCAAATTTAATTTATTGATTGCAAATTTTTGTAATTAATTATTTTTTGTTAAATCTTATTCCACGATTTACATCTGTAGAAAAGTTTACCTCTACCTTCTTGGAAATGTTCGGAATTTATAGAAGAAAACTGCGGTCCGTGTTTATATGTAGTCACCGAAGAACGAGTTCAGGATGTCTTCAGAACTAATGAGGTAAGAAACAAAACCCCATATTAATTATTTTAATTTCTAATGTAAAATGTGTTTAATTAGATGTTTACATCGAGATGTGGACGACAATAATTAAGAAGAAAGTAAGCTGGAAAAAAAAAAGCCAAAAAACTTTTTGGTATTATTTGGACAATTGATTTGTATTAAGTATGTAGGACCGAAGATGTCTAATGAACCTAAATTATGTGTTCCAGGTTCATTCTTGATTGTGCAATATTTGTGATTTATTACTAACACGTTGTCGCTATGTGTGCAGTGGAACTGTGAAGTTTATGTCCACTAACTCCTGCAATACTTAGCAGGTAATCTGCTTATTGAAACTTATAATTACTAATTCACAACAATATCTCTTTCAGATAAAAGAGATGGAACGCCTACCTGGTATTAGGAAATTGAGATTACAATGATGGCATCGTATGGTCTAAATGCAAGAAAAACCACGACCACCTTGGTTATGCTTTACATTTACAATTTGTTGGAATTTTCACTTACTTTTGTGCAAAATGTAATGTAATATTTAACTTTTTCATTCTAGGTTAACCAAGTTTCCGGAATGTGGTGTAACAGAAATGGGAAGAACTAACCCACGTCCCCATCAGATACTAAAGTTGGAGCGACTTGTAAGGTAAAATTAAATTAATTTTTTTAATATTCTTAATTACTGTACAAAAGTAATTGCAGTGGTTTCAACTCGAATCGAATTGGGGAGGACGACGTTGACTTGCAATAAAATAAAGATGATCATCATCAATCAAAAGATTCACCTGGAATAAACGAGAGGAGTTTTGCTATTAATTTTGAATTACTTATTTAGAAAAATATTTCACTTCCAATTATAGATGAATTTTATTATTCGTTATAGGTTGGCCAAGTTTCCAGGGTTTGAGGTAACAAAAATAGGAATAACCATACGAGCGGAATCCACAGCAGCTAAATCGGTGATTGCAGATTTGCCACAATTTGGACCGCACTATGGATAAGAAGTGGTCCGTGTCATCGGCCAATAAGGTAGTAACGCTTTGTATTTAAGTTTTAAAAATATCGAGACGGTTTAAAACGACCTGGCAAAAACTCGAAAAGGATAAAAATGGAGTAGTTGTGGCCCTCTAAAGTAAACTAAAGAAGAAGAAGTATGAAGTTATGTATGAACAAATTTGATTTATTAACATAATTATTTCATTTCAGGGAATTAACTTCTGCAGAGAAATGCGAAATGTTGGAAGGATACAAATGGTTTCCCAGATAATTCGACGGCAGGACACCAGAAATAAACGAATATGGGAAAAATTGAATGACGTCCCATTACGTCACGATATGATATTTAAATCATAACTTAGATATTTTATTACAGGCACTAAATCTGCAGGGAAATAAGAAAAGTTAGTAGGATTCTAATTAAAAAGCTCCCACTTCCAGGTCATTCGACGGCAGGACTCTGATCCACGATACTACAGGTCAACGAAGACGAAAATGTAGGATGGCGACGTGGCAGGAGGTTAAGTAAGAACAAATTTGATTTATTATAACATAATATTTAATTTCTAACTAAAAAAAATTCAATTCAAGGCCCTTAGAAGAATACAAATGGAGAAGTTGCTTTTCGTAAGGGATTCGACGACAGGACTCCAATCCGGTATACCATAGGTAAATGAAAACAGAAGAATTAGGATGAAGACGACACAGGAAATTAGGCAAGAACAAATTCGATTTATTAACATATTTAATTCTAATTCGGATATTTTATTACAGGCATTCCATCGGCAGGGACATGCGAAAGTAGAATAACGCTTTGTATTTGAATTTTAAAAACATCGAGACGGTTTAAAACGACCTGGCAAAAACTCGAAAAGGATAAAATGGAGTAGTTGTGGCCCTCGTATGATTCGACGGCTAGACTACGATCCAGGATACCACAGGTAAACTAAAGAAGAAGAAGAAGTAGGATTTGATTTATTAACATAATTAATTCCTAACTTAGATATTTCATTCCGGGGAATTAACTTCTGCAGAGAAATGCGAAATGTTGAAAGGATACAAATGGTTTCTCAGATAATTCGACGACAGGACACCAATCCAGGATACCAGAAATAAACGAATATGGGAAAAATGGAATGACGTCCCATTACGTCACGATATGATATTTAAATCATAACTTAGATATTTTATTACAGGCACTAAATCTGCAGGGAAATACGAAAAGTTGGTAGGATTATAATTGAAAAGCTCCGACTCCCAGGTCATTCGACGGCAGGACTCTGATCCACTATACTAAAGGTCAACGAAGACGAAAATGTAGGATAGGTAAGAAAAAATTTAATTTATTAACATGTTTAATTTTTAACTTTAGATATTTTATTCCAGGCTACATCTGCAGGGAAAAGAGAAAGGGTGGAAGGATTCAAATAGGGAAGTTCCCTTTAGTATTCGACTGCGACGGCAGATCTTTGATCTAGGATGCTACAGGTTAACGGAAACGGAAAAATTCATGTTCTTAACATTTTTGTTAATATTTTCTATAGATATTTTATTCCAGAAATTAAATCTGCATGTAAAGAAGTGGTTTCCAACCTATAGGAAGACTAGAAGAGAAGAAGTTGCGGCCCCCAGGATGCAGATCCCGGATACCACAAGGGAACTGAGGATCATCAGAACGGGGTAACTTGGGTAAGTAGAAATTCGTTTATCGAAATTTATTATTGTTACCCATCAGAAAATCTGTTGCAGGGAGAGAAGATCATACACACTTGAAATATACAAGTAGAGAAGTAGCATTCCCCCAGGAGCAAGGGGGGCAACTAAAGGGAGCAACTAAAATAAATGGTGTTTACTAGATTAGGTAAGAGCAAAAAATTTGTTTTGTTATGATTTGTAATACTTATTTTTCAGAAATTACAGTAGCAAGAGAATAGAATTTCACCCATACGGAATTTTACTATTCGGGTAATTGCACTTCTCGACATTAACGACAGGATGTGATGGACATCCGGGATACCATAGGGGAAGTCGCATTCTACAGGATGCATTCTTGTTACCAAAAACTTCTTCGACAGCAAAGTTGTTTAATTTATATTCTACTACTAATCTAGAAATGTTTCAAGAATAACGGGTACATCTTCTCTACAGAAAAGAAAATCGGTCTCGATTGGAAGGATGCACGATCCCTTCCCCAGGATGCAATGGGGTAGGATGCGGAATCTGGATTCCACGAGTAAACACAGAAAATGATGTGCACCAGGTCTGTAAGAGCAAATTCAATATTCGCAATTACTAATTTTTGTAATATATATTTTTAAAATCTTATTGTTCCAGGATTTACATCTTCAGAAGAGAAGTTAGTAGTTTAGCAGAGAAGTACAGCCCCACTTTCTTGGAAAGATTAGAAGAAGAAAATGACACGATAATGTTTACCGGGCCTGCAAATCTTATCAGGTTTACTAGTTTAATTACTTATTCTTAGCTTACTAAAGAATATATTATAATTTTTTGTAAATTGGTTAATTAATTTATTGTATCATGTAGGACCCGTGACGTCTAACGAATCAGATTTACTACGTGTTTAACGTTCAATCTTGATTGCACAATATTTGTTATTTATTTGCAAATGCATTGTCGGTATATTATGTGCATCTCTTAGTCGAACAGTGAAGTTTATGTCCACCAGCTTTTACAATACTTACCAGGTAATCTGCTTATTAAAATTTTTAATTACTAATTAACAACAATAATTTCTCTTTTAGATAGAAAGAAGGTAGAAAATGGGAATTACGAAGACATCTTCTGGTATAAATATAGGAAAGTCCACGACGACCACTTTGGCTAATCTCGGTATTCACGGAATAGTCGTTTACATTCCGTTGGCAATCCAACGATTGCCCACACGTTTGCTTTTAAATATTTAATTAATCTTATGTAATTAAATTAATTGTATTTAACTTGTTCGTTCTAGGTTGATCAAGTTTACGGAAATGTGAGGTTCATCAAGTTTCGGCAGTGCGAGGTAACAAAAATTGGTAAAAATATACCGGCAGGATCCACAGCAGCGGAACCGATGTTCGCAGACTTGTTTTCAAATTTTTGATGGCTATAAATTGCGGAACGGAATGAAGTGACCATGGCTCACGAAACAAATTTCCATCTAATTTTTGGGCAATGTTTTATTTATTTCGTTTTTTAGAACGCCACCGAGGAAGGAAAGAGTCGGATGGGTGTCGAGAACCTGGGTTTGCCTGTCCGTCCCCTCTTTATGGAAGCGGAATACGAAGTATAGGCAAAGATCAAGTTTAGTTAAGCAGTATATGTATGTAGGTAATTTGGATTAAGTAGGGCAAGGTCATTTAGTAAGTGAGCAGGGCCTCGTGGCCCTTGGGTTGCTTATATAAGAAGGTATCCCACCTTCTTTTGATTTTAGTGAGCAGTAGGTCCGACGTCCGACGTCGAGGAATGGCGGGTCCCTTTCGCGATTATGTAGGAAGTCTCGAGGCACGTTCTCTCGAATCAAGTTTTTATTAGTTTATTATTATTTAGATTAGAGTGATTTTTAGCAGGAAGAAAACGACTGCAAATTGACGCCTACTTGCCCAAATTAATTTTTGTGTGCAGATAGGAAATTAGCTACCCGATCCGGACCCGCTATTAACTCATATACTATGTGCTTACACGTGTAAGTAGCATAAGATTTCTCGCCGGAGTGTCCCCTCGTGCAAACGATATCTGATCGTTCTCTGAAACCCCTCGAGCAGAAGCCCGTGTCAGATTACCAACAGGTGCAACCCAGCCTATAGAACGCCGCAACCGAAAAAGGATCCGATCGACGTCCTAATAGGTACGCTTACCCTCTTGTTAATCTTACCGCCGAGAGTTTAAAAAAACGTTGGGGCGGCTAAACATTGGTGAGAAAACTCTTTGGGTAAAGGTGCGTAAGTAGGTTCCAAAAAGCATAGTAGCAACGGTGGGAGTCTCCCGAAGCACTTGTTGGACCAATAGGTTGCGGCCCATCGAGTCCGAGCGTGGGTTTCCACACCGAGCAGGGCCGTGCAATGCGTGGTCGTATGCAGTGCCCCCGTTGCATCGTCCTGTTCCACAAGCGCGTTTAGGTAGATAACATTAGTAGTAAGTAGGTCTCTTCGATTGTGAACCCCGGAAGCCCACGCCCGATTTTGGGATCCTCTTTGCAGTGAGTGGATAACGTCGCGCGGTATATGAAATTTTAGCGTTAGATGGGCATATCGGACAGGCAAAACTCCGGCGTACGGCGGCAATATTAGGTAAGGCAATTTTGCTTGACTTAGTTTTTTTCCATTCCAAGTAATCTATTAGACATTTTTTGTTCTAGGCTTTGAATCGAAGTACCACTTTTCCATTAATCGGCAACACAACTACTAATTGGAACCTCACGGACCATAAAGTAACTTCAGGTAAATAAAACAAAACTTCTCGATTCAAATGTAATTTATTAATTGTGATTTATTTATTAATTATAATACAGCGTAAGAAAAACATTTCACCCACTTGGAAATAAGTTGTGATCCCAGGATACTCTGCGGAAGGAAGCACATCATCCTGGAAATAATAACAACAGTTAGGTAAGAACAAATTTTATTTACTAACATATTAATTCCTAACTTAGATACTTATTTTATTCCAGGTACTACATTTGCAGCGGTAGTAGAAGACACCAGCAAGGATTGATTGGACCAACCCCTGAAAATATACAAAGAAGGGGTTGGTGTAATCAGGACCGGGTGCAGATTCCGTTCCCGCCGTTCCGACAGAAAGGGCGGGGTACTCTGTGCCCACCTTTTTCGAAGGACGGCAGGGAATTGGATTCTCACCTTGTTCAACGAAAAAGGGGGAGGAACTCTGTTCCCACCTTTAAAGGTATCGCCGAGGTATACTTCGATGACGATCGTCGAAGTGCATCTTGCACTTCGGTGTACTTTGGAGATTCGTCGTTGAGTGTACCAAGGGGATACGCTCCGGGTGGGAATTCCGTTCTCGCCGTTTGGACAGAAAGGGCGGGGTACTCTGTGCCCACCTTTTTCGAAGGACGGTAGGGAATTGGATTCTCACCTTGTTCAACGAAAAAGGGGGAGGAACTCTGTTCCCACCTTTAAAGGTATCGTCGAAAACGCCGAGGGTTACCTCGAACAGGTATCGCCGAGGTATACTTCGATGACGATCGTCGAAGTGCATATTGCACTAAGGTGTACTTCGGAGATTCGTCGTTGAGTGTACTAAAGGGATACAGGTATCGCCGAGGTAAACTTCGATGACGATCGTCGAAGTGCATCTTGCACTACGGTGTACTTCGGAGATTCGTCGTTGAGTGTACCAAGGGGATACGCTCCAGTGATCCGCCAAGGGGATCGCTTAGCCGGCATCTACCCACGGGGGGATCCCCACCCACGGGGAGGGGAAGTCGAAGTTTTCCCCTCCAGAGGGACGTAAGGGGTAGTGGACGTAAGGGGAAGAGGGACGTAAGGGGTAGAGGGACGTAAGGGGAAGAGGGGAGTAAGGGGCAGAGGGACGTAAGGGGCAGAGGGGAGTAAGGGGTAGAGGGACGTAAGGGGTAGAGGGACGTAAGGGGAAGAGGGACGTAAGGGGAAGAGGGGAGTAAGGGGCAGAGGGACGTAAGGGGCAGAGGGGAGTAAGGGGTAGAGGGGAGTAAGGGGCAGAGGGACGTAAGGGGCAGAGGGGAGTAAGGGGTAGAGGGACGTAAGGGGTAGAGGGACGTAAGGGGAAGAGGGACGTAAGGGGAAGAGGGGAGTAAGGGGCAGAGGGACGTAAGGGGCAGAGGGGAGTAAGGGGTAGAGGGACGTAAGGGGTAGAGGGACGTAAGGGGAAGAGGGACGTAAGGGGTAGAGGGGAGTAAGGGGTAGAGGGACGTAAGGGGAAGAGGGGAGTAAGGGGTAGAGGGACGTAAGGGGTAGAGGGACGTAAGGGGAAGAGGGGAGTAAGGGGTAGAGGGACGTAAGGGGCAGAGGGGAGTAAGGGGTAGAGGGACGTAAGGGGAAGAGGGGAGTAAGGGGTAGAGCGACGTAAGGGGAAGAGGGACGTAAGGGGCAGAGGGACGTAAGGGGTAGAGGGACGTAAGGGGAAGAGGGGAGTAAGGGGTAGAGGGACGTAAGGGGCAGAGGGACGTAAGGGGAGAGGGACGTAAGGGGTAGAGGGACGTAAGGGGAAGAGGGACGTAAGGGGAAAACTTCGACTTCCCCTCCTTGGGCTTATGTGCCATGCCCCCTCTTGCCGGCCGATCCCTCCTTTTCGGTGTCCTCTTGCCCACCTCGAAGGAGGGTACCGTGTACCTCTCACAGTGTGTTCCGTCTTGGGGGCACATGGCCTCGGCGGATCCCCCCGTGGATAGATGCCGGCTAAGCGATCCCCTTGGCGGATCACTGGAGCGTATCCCCTTGGTACACTCAACGACGAATCTCCGAAGTACACCGTAGTGCAAGATGCACTTCGACGATCGTCATCGAAGTTTACCTCGGCGATACCTGTATCCCTTTAGTACACTCAACGACGAATCTCCGAAGTACACCTTAGTGCAATATGCACTTCGACGATCGTCATCGAAGTATACCTCGGCGATACCTGTTCGAGGTAACCCTCGGCGTTTTCGACGATACCTTTAAAGGTGGGAACAGAGTTCCTCCCCCTTTTTCGTTGAACAAGGTGAGAATCCAATTCCCTACCGTCCTTCGAAAAAGGTGGGCACAGAGTACCCCGCCCTTTCTGTCCAAACGGCGAGAACGGAATTCCCACCCGGAGCGTATCCCCTTGGTACACTCAACGACGAATCTCCAAAGTACACCGAAGTGCAAGATGCACTTCGACGATCGTCATCGAAGTATACCTCGGCGATACCTTTAAAGGTGGGAACAGAGTTCCTCCCCCTTTTTCGTTGAACAAGGTGAGAATCCAATTCCCTACCGTCCTTCGAAAAAGGTGGGCACAGAGTACCCCGCCCTTTCTGTCGGAACGGCGGGAACGGAATCTGCACCCGGTCCTGATTACACCAACCCCTTCTTTGTATATTTTCAGGGGTTGGTCCAATCAATCCTTGCTGGTGTCTTCTACTACCGCTGCAAATAAATTTAGTACCTGGAATAAAATAGGTATCTAAGTTATTAATATGTTAGTAAATAAAATTTGTTCTTACCTAACTGTTGTTATTATTTCCAGGATGATGTGCTTCCTTCCGCAGAGTATCCTGGGATCACAACTTTTTCCAAGTGGGTGAAATGTTTTTCTTACGCTGTATTATAATTAATAAATAAATCACAATTAATAAATTACATTTGAATCGAGAAGTTTTGTTTTATTTACCTGAAGTTACTTTATGGTCCGTGAGGTTCCAATTAGTAGTTGTGTTGCCGATTAATGGAAAAGTGGTACTTCGATTCAAAGCCTAGAACAAAAAATGTCTAAATTACTTGGAATGGAAAAAAACTAAGTCAAGCAAAATTGCCTTACCTAATATTGCCGCCGTACGCCGGAGTTTTGCCTGTCCGATATGCCCATCTAACGCTAAAATTTCATATACCGCGCGACCCAAACAACTACCTTTACGTTATCCACTCACTGCAAAGAGGATCCCAAAATCGGGCGTGGGCTTCCGGGGTTCACAATCGAAGAGACCTACTTACTACTAATGTTATCTACCTAAACGCGTTTGTGGAACAGGACGATGCAACGGGGGCACTGCATGCGACCACGCATTGCACGGCCCTGCTCGGTGTGGAAACCCACGCTCGGACTCGATGGGCCGCAACCTATTGGTCCAACAAGTGCTTCGGGAGACTCCCACCGTTGCTACTATGCTTTTTGGAACCTACTTACGCACCTTTGCCCAAAGAGTTTTCTCACCAATGTTTAGCCGCCCCAACGTTTTTTTAAACTCTCGGCGGTAAGATTAACAAGAGGGTAAGCGTACCTATTAGGACGTCGATCGGATCCTTTTTCGGTTGCGGCGTTCTATAGGCTGGGTTGCACCTGTTGGTAATCTGACACGGGCTTCTGCTCGAGGGGTTTCAGAGAACGATCAGATATCGTTTGCACGAGGGGACACTCCGGCGAGAAATCTTATGCTACTTACACGTGTAAGCACATAGTATATGAGTTAATAGCGGGTCCGGATCGGGTAGCTAATTTCCTATCTGCACAAAAATTAATTTGGGCAAGTAGGGGTCAATTTGCAGTCGTTTTCTTCCTGCTAAAAATCACTCTAATCTAAATAATAATAATAATAAACTAATAAAAACTTGATTCGAGAGAACGTGCCTCGAGACTTCCTACATAATCGCGAAAGGGACCCGCCATTCCTCGACGTCGGACGTCGGACCTACTGCTCACTAAAATCAAAAGAAGGTGGGATACCTTCTTATATAAGCAACCCAAGGGCCACGAGGCCCTGCTCACTTACTAAATGACCTTGCCCTACTTAATCCAAATTACCTACATACATATACTGCTTAACTAAACTTGATCTTTGCCTATACTTCGTATTCCGCTTCCATAAAGAGGGGACGGACAGGCAAACCCAGGTTCTCGACACCCATCCGACTCTTTCCTTCCTCGGTGGCGTTCTAAAAAACGAAATAAATAAAACATTGCCCAAAAATTAGATGGAAATTTGTTTCGTGAGCCATGGTCACTTCATTCCGTTCCGCTGCTGTGGATCCTGCCGGTATATTTTTACCAATTTTTGTTACCTCGCCCTGCCGAAACTTGATGAACCTCACATTTCCGTAAACTTGATCAACCTAGAACGAACAAGTTAAATACAATTAACTTAATTACATAAGATTAATTAAATATTTAAAAGCAAACGTGTGGGCAATCGTTGGATTGCCAACGGAATGTAAACGACTATTCCGTGAATACCGAGATTAGCCAAAGTGGTCGTCGTGGACTTTCCTATATTTATACCAGAAGATGTCTTCGTAATTCCCATTTTCTATCTTCTTTCTATCTAAAAGAGAAATTATTGTTGTTAATTAGTAATTAAAAATTTTAATAAGCAGATTACCTGGTAAGTATTGTAAAAGCTGGTGGACATAAACTTCACGGTTCGACTAAGAGATGCACATAATATACCGACAATGCATTTGCAAATAAATAACAAATATTGTGCAATCAAGATTGAACGTTAAACACGTAGTAAATCTGATTCGTTAGACGTCACGGGTCCTACATGATACAATAAATTAATTAACCAATTTACAAAAAATTATAATATATTCTTTAGTAAGCTAAGAATAAGTAATTAAACTAGTAAACCTGATAAGATTTGCAGGCCCGGTAAACATTATCCTGTCATTTTCTTCTTCTAATCTTTCCAAGAAAGTGGGGCTGTACTTCTCTGCTAAACTACTAACTTCTCTTCTGAAGATGTAAATCCTGGAACAATAAGATTTTAAAAATATATATTACAAAAATTAGTAATTGCGAATATTGAATTATTTGCTCTTACAGACCTGGTGCACATCATTTTCTGTGTTTACTCATGGAATCCAGATTCCGCATTAGGATAGGCCCCATTGCATCCTGGGGAAGGGATCGTGCATCCTTCCAATCGAGACCGATTTTCTTTTCTGCAGAGAAGATGTACCCGTTATTCTTGAAACATTTCTAGATTAGTAGTAGAATATAAATTAAACAACTTTGCTGTCGAAGAAGTTTTTGGTAACAAGAATGCATCCTGTAGAATGCGACTTTCCCTATGGTATCCCGGATGTCCATCACATCCTGTCGTTAATGTCGAGAAGTGCAATTACCCGAATAGTAAAATTCCGTATGGGTGAAATTCTATTCTCTTGCTACTGTAATTTCTGAAAAATAAGTATTACAAATCATAACAAAACAAATTTTTTGCTCTTACCTAATCTAGTAAACACCATTTATTTTAGTTGCTCCCTTTAGTTGCCCCCCTTGCTCCTGGGGGAATGCTACTTCTCTACTTGTATATTTCAAGTGTGTATGATCTTCTCTCCCTGCAACAGATTTTCTGATGGCTAACAATAAATTTCGATAAACGAATTTGTACTTACCCAAGTTACCCCGTTCTGATGATCCTCAGTTCCCTTGTGGTATCCGGGATCTGCATCCTGGGGGCCGCAACTTCTTCTCTTCTAGTCTCCCTATAGGTTGGAAACCACTTCTTTACATGCAGATTTAATTTCTGGAATAAAATATCTATAGAAAATATTAACAAAAATGTTAAGAACATGAATTTTTCCGTTTCCGTTAACCTGTAGCATCCTAGATCAAAGATCTGCCGTCGCAGTCGAATACTAAAGGGAACTTCCCTATTTGAATCCTTCCACCCTTTCTCTTTTCCCTGCAGATGTAGCCTGGAATAAAATATCTAAAGTTAAAAATTAAACATGTTAATAAATTAAATTTTTTCTTACCTATCCTACATTTTCGTCTTCGTTGACCTTTAGTATCGTGGATCAGAGTCCTGCCGTCGAATGACCTGGGAGTCGGAGCTTTTCAATTATAATCCTACCAACTTTACGTATTTCCCTGCAGATTTAGTGCCTGTAATAAAATATCTAAGTTATGATTTAAATATCATATCGTGACGTAATGGGACGTCATTCAATTTTTCCCATATTCGTTTATTTCTGGTGTCCTGCCGTCGAATTATCTGGGAAACCATTTGTATCCTTCCAACATTTCTCTGCATAAGTTAATTCCCCGGAATGAAATATCTAAGTTAGGAATTAATTATGTTAATAAATCAAATCCTACTTCTTCTTCTTTAGTTTACCTGTGGTATCCTGGATCGTAGTCTAGCCGTCGAATCATACGAGGGCCACAACTACTCCATTTTTATCCTTTTCGAGTTTTTGCCAGGTCGTTTTAAACCGTCTCGATATTTTTAAAACTTAAATACAAAGCGTTACTACCTTATTGGCCGATGACACGGACCACTTCTTATCCATAGTGCGGTCCAAATTGTGGCAAATCTGCAATCACCGATTTAGCTGCTGTGGATTCCGCTCGTATGGTTATTCCTATTTTTGTTACCTCAAACCCTGGAAACTTGGCCAACCTATAACGAATAATAAAATTCATCTATAATTGGAAGTGAAATATTTTTCTAAATAAGTAATTCAAAATTAATAGCAAAACTCCTCTCGTTTATTCCAGGTGAATCTTTTGATTGATGATGATCATCTTTATTTTATTGCAAGTCAACGTCGTCCTCCCCAATTCGATTCGAGTTGAAACCACTGCAATTACTTTTGTACAGTAATTAAGAATATTAAAAAAATTAATTTAATTTTACCTTACAAGTCGCTCCAACTTTAGTATCTGATGGGGACGTGGGTTAGTTCTTCCCATTTCTGTTACACCACATTCCGGAAACTTGGTTAACCTAGAATGAAAAAGTTAAATATTACATTACATTTTGCACAAAAGTAAGTGAAAATTCCAACAAATTGTAAATGTAAAGCATAACCAAGGTGGTCGTGGTTTTTCTTGCATTTAGACCATACGATGCCATCATTGTAATCTCAATTTCCTAATACCAGGTAGGCGTTCCATCTCTTTTATCTGAAAGAGATATTGTTGTGAATTAGTAATTATAAGTTTCAATAAGCAGATTACCTGCTAAGTATTGCAGGAGTTAGTGGACATAAACTTCACAGTTCCACTGCACACATAGCGACAACGTGTTAGTAATAAATCACAAATATTGCACAATCAAGAATGAACCTGGAACACATAATTTAGGTTCATTAGACATCTTCGGTCCTACATACTTAATACAAATCAATTGTCCAAATAATACCAAAAAGTTTTTTGGCTTTTTTTTTTCCAGCTTACTTTCTTCTTAATTATTGTCGTCCACATCTCGATGTAAACATCTAATTAAACACATTTTACATTAGAAATTAAAATAATTAATATGGGGTTTTGTTTCTTACCTCATTAGTTCTGAAGACATCCTGAACTCGTTCTTCGGTGACTACATATAAACACGGACCGCAGTTTTCTTCTATAAATTCCGAACATTTCCAAGAAGGTAGAGGTAAACTTTTCTACAGATGTAAATCGTGGAATAAGATTTAACAAAAAATAATTAATTACAAAAATTTGCAATCAATAAATTAAATTTGCTCTTACGAAAACACCATTACCTGGTGACATACGTAGGTACGTACATACACAAACATACCTGGTGACGCTCATCTTTTGTGTTCACTTTTGGTGTCCGGGATGTGCATCCTGGGAAACTCGATTCCATTTCTTGTAGTCTTCCTTAGTGGTTGGTAATTTTTTTATTAAATGCAGATTTAATTACTGGAAAATATTTGGAATGGGGAATGCAACTTCTGTTCTTCTAGTCCTCCTAGTAAGCCTAGCCACCTCTTCTCTGTTTAAACATTTAATTCCTAAAAAGAAATAACTAAATGAGAAATTAATAATTATTATAATAATAAAAGGAATTTTCTCTTACTTAGGTTCCTGCGTCCTGCTGACCTTACATCTGTCTTCAATTGTAGTTTACCGAATCTGCATTCTGGGGCACAAAAGTTCAATTTATCTAGCTTTCCTAGTGATTGGAAACACTTCCCTTAGATGCAGGTCACATTCCTGTAGGAGTAATTTCTAAATGAAAAATGTTATTAAAACCAAATTATCTCTTACTTAAGTTTCTCCGACCGCGTCCTGGTGATCCTACATCTTCTGTGTTTACTTGTCTTATCTCTCTTTCATTGCATATTGAATTCCTGAATACTTTTTCAACATTTCAAACTAGACGTATTTTCATAAAACGAATTCTCCTTTACCTAAGATCCTCGTTCGTGGATTCTATCGGCGACCCGCAACCTGGAAAACGCCGCTTCTTTTCTTGTAACCTTCCCGGTGGTTAGAAACCTCTTCATTCATTGCACACTTAAAAAATCTTGTAATCAGTTTTTTTTCTAAATTTTGAACTAAAGATTTTACTAAAAAAAATATTTCTCTTACCTCAGTTCCTTCGTGCTAACGCCTCTACATCTTCTGTGTTCACATATGCTATCCAGGTTCTGAATACCGAAAAACGCAACGTAATCTCTTGTAGTCTTCCTAGTTGTTGGAAACCTCGCCTTTAGATGAAAGAGTTATTTGTAGTTCTCCTAGAGGGTTGGGAATCTCTCCTTGAGATGCAGATTTACATCCTGAAGTATAATCTAAATGTTTAATTAAAAATATTTATAAAACGAGTTTTTACTTACGTAAGTGCCTTCGTCCTAATGAGCATACATCATTTGTCTTCACTTTGTGGTATCCGGGAACTGCATCTTGGGTGTCGCAACTTTTCTTTTTGGAGTCCACTTAGTTGGAAACGTTCATTTTAGATGTCGATATAGAGCCTGAAATGCTATGCTATATCCGGGATCTAATCGGAAATACAATATTAAATAAGTTAATAAATAATCTATTTTGAACTTACCTAACTTACTGCGACGTCATCGTCTTACTTCATCGGTTTCCGTTTACCTCTGGTATCGCGGATAAGACTCGTGTTGTCCGATCATCTGGAAAACGCACGTTCTCCATTTGTGTCCTTCCAATTTTTCTTATTCCCTGCAAATGTAATGTCTGGAATTAAATACCTAAGTGAGAAATTAAATATGTTAATAAATAAAATTTACCTAACTTTCTGCAACGTCATGTTTCGACGGCCTGAAAAACCTGAAAAGTCCTGCCGTCGAAACATGTGGAAAAGGCAGCTTCCCTATTAGAATCCTTCTAAATTTTCATATTTCCCTGAAGTTGTAGTGCCCCTGGAATAAAATATCTAAGTTAGGAATTAATTAAGTTATTAAATCAAACTTGTTTTTACAAAACTTTCTGCAATGTCGTCATCTTCTTTGGTTTTCCTGTAATAACCTGGATCGAAGTCCCGTCGTCGAAACATCTGAGAAACGCAGCTTCGCCTTTTGAATCCTTCCAACCTTTCTCATTTCATCCGTCAAGATGACTCCACATCTTCTGTGTTCACTTGTGGTAACTGGGATCTAGATCCTGGAAAACGCAACTTTCCTACTTATAGTCTTCCTAGTATTTGGAAACCTCTTCTTTCAATGGTTATTTATTCCTGTATTAAGTTTTTCTAATTTAGGAACTAAATGTTTATATAAAACGGATTTTCTTACCCGAGTTCCTACGTCTTCGTGATTCAACATATTCCGTGGTCACTTATGTTATCTGGGATGTGCAGCCTGGTGAACGCAACTTGCTTTCCTTAAGTCTTCTTAGTGATTGAGAACCTCTTCCTTCGATGCTGATTTAATTCTTGTAATAAACTTTTTTTAATTTTTATATAAACTATTTTCTTACCAATGTAATGTTCTCCTTCGTGATGATCGTACATATTCTGTCTTCACTTGTAAAATCTGGGAAACGCAACCTCCGGTAGCTCTTCTAGCAGTTGCGAACGTCTACTTTAGATGACGATTTAAAAACTGTAATGAAATTCCAAAATGGAAAATTAAGAATCTTATTAAAACAAATTTTCCCTTACCTAAGTGTCTTTGTCCTGGTGACCCGAATACTTCTGTATTCACTTATGGCATCCTGGGAAATGTATCCACTTTTCTTGTAGTTGTCCTGGTGGTTGGGTATCTCTTTGTTAAACGCAGATTAACTTCTTGTAATTAAATATCTAAATGAGAAATTAAAAATTTTAATAAAATCAATTTTCTTTTACCTAAATTCCTCTGACCTGCTGTACCCATTCTTGTGTGTTCCCTTGTGGTAGATATTGATATCTTGGTGAACTTAAGATCTCTTCTTTTAGTCTTCTTAGAAGTCGGCAACGTCACCTTTAGATGCAGGATTAAAGTCTAGAACGATATATCTGTATGAGAAATTAAGAATTTTAATAAATCCAATTTTCTCTTTGCCAAGTTCCTTTGTCCTGGTGATTCTACAGATTCTGTTTTCACTCGTAGCAATCTCTAGGTCCTTCACTGGTTGGGATCCTTTTCTGTGGATGCTCATTTAATTTCTGCAATAAAATTTCTAAATGAAAAATTAACATTTTCAATAAAACCAATTTTCTGTTACATAAGTTCCTTCGACTTGGTGACCCTACTTCTTCTGTGCACACTTGCGGTATCCGAGATCTGGATCCTGGGATACGCAACTTCTTTTCTTGCAGTCTGCTCAATGGTAGGGAATCTCTTGTAGATATGCAGATTAAATTCCTGCAGAGAGATTCTAAATGAGTAATCGAAATTATAATATACTATTATTTTCTCTTGGCCAATTTGCTCCGTCTTGGTAAGCCTACATCTTCTATGTGAACTTATAGTGCCTATTCAGGATTTAATGGGGAACGCAGCTTTTCCTCTGGTAGTCTTACTAGTAGTTGAGAACCTCTTCTTTAAATGCAGATTTAATTCGTGGAGAGAAATTCCTAAAATCGAAAATTACATTTATAATAAAACAAATTTTCTCTTACCTAACATTCTTTGTCCTGGTGAAATTACACCTTGGGATTCCACTTGGGGTTTCCGGCATCCATGTCCTGAACAACGAAACTTTTTCTCTCTTCTGTAGAGAGATCTATTTTTATAGATCCAGATTTAATTCCCGAATTAAAATATCTAAATGAAAAATTAAAAATGTTAGTCTAGTCTAACTTTCAAATTTGCTAAAAACTATCTGGAAATCTGTTTCTTCAATGCGGATCATTTCATGCGGTTGAGCGATGCCGGTTGATATATCGCCGTCAAATATTCAAATACCAAACTTGCTACCTTATTGACCGATGCGGCCTCACACCAACAACGACGATCTTTTAACTGATGTCTTCTAATCGATTTTCATCAGCATCTGCAAACACCGGTCGGTTAACTGTTATCGATCCTGCCCGTACACTTTTTCCTATTTTTGTTACCCCAAACAGCCGAAACTTGGTGAACCTATATAACAAATAATAAGTACTTTAGCAATTGCTAATTCTGCTAAACACTAAATCAAATTTTCTAAATTGCAAATTAAGAATTACTAGTAAGACGAATTTGTTCTTACCCGATAAGTTCTGCAGACCTGGTGGACAACGTTATTCCGGTTCTCTTCTGGTATCCACGGTCGTTTCCGCACTCGAATTTATTCCAGGTGAAAACTTCAAAGATGGATCTTTGTTTTGTTGCAAGTCCCCGACTCCGATCCGCGTTGAAACCACTACAATTACTTTTCTACATTTTTAATTAAGAATATTATAAAAAGAAATTTGTTTATACCTTATAAGTCTCTCGGACATTACTATCTGCCGTCCTGGGTTAGCCGACATTGGCCTGCTAGCATACTTCTTCATATTTCCATAAACTTGATCAACCTAGAACGAACAAGTTAAATACAACTAACTTAATTACATAAGATTAATTAAATATCTAAAATCAAACGTGTGGGCAATCGTTGGATTGCCAACAGAATGTAAACGACTATTCCGTGAATACCGAGATTAGCCAAAGTGGTCGTCGTGGACTTTCCTATATTTATACCAGAAGATGTCTTCGTAATTCCCATTTTCTACCTTCTTTTCTATCTAAAAGAGAAATTATTGTTGTTAATTAGTAATTAAAAATTTTAATTAGCAGATTACCTGGTAAGTATTGTAAAAGTCTTGATAGTTATAGATTTTATGCCAGGTCATGGAATCGTTGCAGTTACTAGCTCCTTTTCTTCTTCTAATCTTTCCAAGAAAGTGGGGCTGTACTTCTCTGCTAAACTACTAACTTCTCTTCTGAAGATGTAAATCCTGGAACAATAAGATTTTAAAAATATATATTACAAAAATTAGTAATTGCGAATATTGAATTTGCTCTTACAGACCTGGTGCACATCATTTTCTGTGTTTACTCGTGGAATCCAGATTCCGCATCCTACCCCATTGCATCCTGGGGAAGGATGCAGTTGTAATAACTCCCTGCAACAGATTTTCTGATGGGTAACAACAAATTTCGATAAATGAATTTGTACTTACCCAAGTTACCCCGTTCTGATGACCCTCAGTTCACTTGTGGTATCCGGGATCTGCATCCTGGGAAACGCATCCACTTTTCTTGTAGTTTTCCTAGTGGTTGCGTATATATCTGTTAAACCCAGATTAACTTCTTCTTGTAATAAAATATCTAAATGAGAAATTAAAAATTTTAATAAAATCAATTTTCTTTTACCCAAGTTCCTCCGATCTGCTGTACCCATTCTTGTGTGTTCCCTTGTGGTATATCTTGATATTTAAGTGAATTTAACATCTTTTCTTGTAGTCCTAAAAATACAACGAATTTTCTCTGTCCCAAGTTCCTCTTGGCGATATCTTCTATGTTCCCGTATAGTATCGGGAAAGTATAGTATCGAAAGGGCCGTGAGGTCCTCACTACTACTTATTCCACATTACCTATACCACCTAGCTAAACTTGATCTTTACATACTAATCCGCTTCTATAAAGAAGGGACAGGCAAACCCAGGTTCTCAATTCCTAACCGACTCTTTCCTTTCCTCGGTTGCGCTCTAAAAACAAAATAGTCTAACTATCAAATTTGCCAAAAACTAGCTGGAAATCCGTTTCTTCAATGCGAATCGTTTCATGCCGTCGAGTGATTTACATATATCGCGGTCAAAAATTCAAATACAAAACTTTGCTACCTTATTGACCACGCCAACAACGACGACCCTTTAACTGATGTCTTCTAATTGACTTTCCTCGGCATCTGCTATCATCGCATCGGTCGGTTAGCTGCTGTCGATCCTCCCCGTACACTTTTTCCTATTTTCGTTACTCCAAACTGCCGAAACTTGGTAAACCTATAACAAATAATAAGTACTTTAAGAAAATTCAAGTTCAAATCAATTCAGCGTCGTCCTCCCCGACTCCGATTCGAGTTGAAACCACTACAGCTACTTTTCTACATCCTTAGAATGTTATAAAAATTAATTTATTTTTACCTTACAAGTCCATTGGACTTGATTATCTGCGATCATGGGTTAGTTGGCGTCCGCCTGCTAGAATAGGTAGTTCTTCCTATTTTGGGAAACTTGGTCAACCTAGAACAAACAAGTTAAATAAAATACAATTAACTTAAACATATTAAATTAATTAAATTTTTAAAAACAAATCATTGGATTGTCACCAAAATGCAAATAACTATTCCGTCAATACCCAGCTTAGCCAAGGTGGTGGTCGTGGTCTTTCCAGCATTTATACCAGAAAATGTCGTCCTCGTAATCCTCATTTTTTATCGGGCCTTCGTTCCTATATGAAAGAGAAATTATTGTTGTGAATTAATGATTAAAAATTTTAAGCAGATGTTATTCCTACCAAGTATTGTTAATGTTGGTGGACATAAACTTCACGGTTCAACTATGATACACACACTGCCAATGCATTTGCAAATAAATAACAAAAAATATTGCACAATCAAGAATGAACGTTAACACGTAAATCTGACTCATTAGACGTCATCGGTCCTATGTAATACAAATGAATCAACCAATTTACGAAAAGTAGTATTACATACTAATTAAAATACCAATAAGCTAAGAATAAATAAACCTGATAAGATTTGCAGACCCGGCGGTAAACATTATCTAGATTTTATTCCAGGTCACCTTAATGACCTTAATGACCTGATGCACATCATTTTCTGTGTTTACTCGTGGAATCCAGATTCTGCATCCAACCCCCATTGCATTCTAAGCCATGGAACGTGCATTCTAGGGGATAGGGACCGAATTTCTTCACCCGCTGTAGATGTTATTCTTGAAACACAATTTCTAGATTAGTAATAGAATAAAATTTCTTCCAACTTGGTAACAAAAATGCCAAACTCAAGGATTGCAACTACCCAAATAGTAACATTCCGTATGGGTGAAATGCTATTCTCTATGCTGCTGATATAGTAATCTCTGCAAAAGCGGTCCAAATAAGTATTACAAATCATAACAAAACGAAGTTGCTCTTACCTAAGTTTTTAAATCTAGTAAACAGCGTTTACTCTAGTTTCCTGTAATAACCAGATTCTGTAACATCCCATCATTGCCCCTGGGGGAATGCTACTTTTCTACTCTTGTATATTTCCAAGTGTATAAGATCGTCTCTCCCTGCAGTAGTTGTGATTCCTGCAACAGAATTTCTATATCGGTAACAACAAATTTTAATAAACGAATTTGTACTTACCAAAGTTACTCCGCCCTGATGACCGTCGGTTCACTTATGACTTTTTTTGTCACAAACTGTTTTATAAACAAGTGGTTGGGAATCGCTTCTGTAGATGCAGATTTAATTCCTAGAATAAAATACCTAAATGAGAAATTCGATACTTGAAAACATAGTTATTTTCTCTAAGTTTCCCTATTTCCCCTCCCTAAGTTCCTCCGTGCAGGTTACCCTACATCCCATGTGTTTACTTGTAGTATCCAAGATCTACATACCTAAAAACGCAACTTCTCCTCTTGCAGCCTTGTTATTGGTTGGAAACTTCTACTTCTAGATGCAGATTAAAAATCCAATTTTTATCTGGCCCAACTTCCAGCGTCGTAGCGTCGTGATTTTCGTCGATTTCGATCGACGCAGATTGTATACTGGAATGACAAATCTAAATGAATGACCAAAAATATTTTGTAAAACGAATTTTTTTTACCCAAGTTCATCCATCCTGGTTGAATTTACATCTTTTGTGTTCCCCCGTAAGGTTCCCGGATCAGGATCCAGCCGAACGTATCATCACTTTCTGAAGTTTACCACAGCTGTTGGGAACCTTATGTTTAGATGCAGATTATCTTGGAGAGAAATTAATAATTACTTTTAATATATATAATATTTCAATATATTTAAATCATTTTATTTTTTATAATCAAATTAATAATAATCATAAAATAAAATTTTCCCTTACCTAAGTTGTGGAACGCATCTTCTTTTCTTGTAGTACACCTAGTGATTGGTTACGTCTTCTTTAGATGCAGAGGTAATTCCTGGAGGAACATTTCTAATAATGAATTTAAAAATGTGAGTTTTTTCTCACCTAAAAGTTCCTTCCTCCTGATGTCCCTACATCTTCTGTGTTTCCTTGCAGTATCCTAGTATCCTACTGGTATAGTATAAAGTGAGTACCACTGGGAACCATGTGGACCCCAAGATCTACATACATCCTGGAGTACGCAACTTCTTTTCTTGTTGTATTCCTAGTGGCTGAGTACCTCTTCTTAAGATGAAGTTTTAATTCCTGCAAGAATATTTCTGAATAAGAATTTAAAAATTATAATAAAACAAATTATCCCTTACCTAAGTTTCTCCATCTGGGTGAACCTATACATCTAGAGTGCTTACTTATGGTAACCGCAATCTGCATCCTAGGGAACACGACTGCTTTTCTTATAGTCTTGATGGTGGTTAGAAAAATCTTCTTTAAATACATATTTAATTCCTAGAGTTAAATTTCTAACTTAGAAAATTAAAATTATAATAAAACAAATTTCCCCTTACCTAAGTCTTGATGAGCCAACGTCTTCTGTGTTCTCTTGTGGATTATAAATAATCAGCGTCCTAATGAACGCAACTTTTTTTCTTGTATAGATTTCCAATTGGTTGGGAACCACATCTTTGGATGTAGATTTAATTCCTGGAGATAAATTTCTAAATGATAAATAAAAATTATAATAAAACAATTTTTCTCTTACCTTATCAAAGTCCTCTGTCTTGGTGAGCCTACATCTTCTGTTTTCACTTGTAGCAACCGGAATCTGTATCGTGAGGAAACGCATTCCTCTTTTCTTTTAATTCTCCTAGTGGTGGGGAATCTCTTCTGTAAATGCAGATTTAATACCTGGAATAAACTACCTACATGAGGAATTAAATATTTAAAAAAACGGATTTTCTCTACCCTAACTTTGGAGGAACTTGATCTTGGTGACCGACCTTACATTTTCTGTGGTCCCGTATAGTATCCGAGCCCTGCATCCTGAAGAACGCAAGTTCTTTTCTTGTAGACTTCCTTTAGGTTATAAATAGCACCACTTCTTTTGATGTTGATTTAATTCCTGGAGAGAAACTTCTAAATGAAAAATTATAATAAAACAAATTTTCTCTTACACGAGTTCCTCCGTGTTGGTGGGCCTACATACATCTTCTGTGTGAACTTGTGGTATGCGAGATCTGGATCCTAGGATACGCAACGTAATCTTCCTAATGATTGAGAACCTCTTCTTTACTTCTGCAGATGTAATTTCTAGAGGGATATTTCTAAATGAGAAATTAAAAATTGTAATAAAATTAGTTTTCTCTTACCTAAGCGCATCGGTCTTGATGACCCTACATCTTCTGTGAGCACCTGTGGTATGCTACTTCTTCTCTGGTAGACTTCCTAGTGGTTGGGAACCTCTACTTTAGATGCAGATTAATATCTAGATATAAATTTCTAAATTTCCAAATTAAAAATTACAATAAAAAAGAATTTTCTTTCATCTAAGTTCCTACGTCCTGGTGACGACCCTGCATTCCTCGTGTTAACCCGTGGTACTACGGATATGCATCCCGGGGAGCGCAGTTTATTTTCTTGCAAAATTCCTAGTGGTTGGAATCAACTTCTTTCCGTGCAGATTTAATACTGAAATAAAATTTCTAAATGAAGAACTTCAAATTTTAATAAAATAAAATTGTTCTTACCAAGTTCCCTCGTCCTAATAATGACTCGACATCCTCTGTGTTCTTTTGTGGTATCCTTCTCTTTTGAAGATAACTAGTCTTGTAGTTTTCCTAGTGAATGGAATCCATTTCTTTTGATGCAGATTTAAGTCCTGAAAATTAAGTCAAATTACTTAATGAGTAAGTTAATTGCATAAATTTGTTCTTACTTAGTAAGCTCTGCAGATGCAGACCACTCTTTAATACAGTTGAAGTCAATACTAGGTATCTTTGTCATTAATTTATTGTTGGTCGGCGATATCCCCGTGGTCAATTGTAATTTATTATAATTAAAACTGAAACAGCGTTTTGAAATTATTGTGCAAGTCAAATGTATTTTACATTAATTATATACTACAAATCAATATTCTGAACTACTGCTAGAAAATTTTTACATGGAAACATCAAATTAAAAATTTACAACATAGAAAAATTGTGAAATGATTATTTATAAATTTATTTAATAGTCAAATCTGTAAAATAAATAATATGTTAATAGACACATAAAATAGATACATAATAATTCAATAGTACCCTATACTACTAATAAGTTTTGTTTACAAAAATTGGTATCATAAAATTTTAAACACAACATGTAAGTTATATCCAGAAATCCAGAACATAAACTTAAAAATTGTGTTACGATCCAGAGAATCGTCGCGTCGCCTCGCCGTCGTTAGAAATTATTGAGTTCTGTAATCTCAAGTTTGAGTGAAAATAAGCAATATTTTGAATTTTATAGCGTATTATGTCGAAAACGGTGCGTTTTAAATTAATAAATTTCTAATTGTTTAAATATTTTGGCGTATAAAAAATGACGAAAACACTACTTGAAAATTAGAAACGTAGCCGTAATCTAAATCGTTTTTATTTTACTAACCCACTAAACTAATCTGTATTTCACCAATTGGCTTACAACGACTGAACTAGCGGGCCTACATGGAAAAAAAAATTTGATGTGCCTTTTGTTAAGAAGTATGAAAATTAAACAATGGAAAAATAAAAATAGAAGAAATCCCATTAGGTAAACTAAAAACTTCTTTTTTACGTAATTAACTCACGAGAAAAGTGTTTTTTTTTTCATATTTATAAAAAAAACATTACACGTTTGGCTAATTCGGGAGATACACATATACTAGGATAAACTTGACTTGGATATCCTTGAAGAAGGATTTTTTCAATCTTTAAAATAATCTATCGCAAGGTATTTGAAATTTCGAAATGGTAATTGACGCTACATAAAATTATTATGTTCAATAAAATAATTTCAACATTATACTATCAAATTCCCTATACAAAGAAAGATCGATAAAGAAAAAAATCGAAACGAATTAGATTCGATTATATTATGGCGTTTGAAAAGATAAGATCGAGAGAATTTTGGTTCGAAAAAAAAATTGGTTTTATGATTTCAAAATTAATTTACAAATTTAACAAATATAATTTACAATTTTGGGGAATAATTTGATTTTAATAATACAAGATGAATTATGTTATCAGTTTATAAAATCGTACAGAAGGAAGTTTTGTTACGCAACTATTACACCAGACCAGACGATAAAAGAAGGAATATATCAATTCATTTAATCAAGGAAAAAAATTACTGAAAACCAAGCAATGCAAAATAAAGAGATTTGGATCATCATTTTATGACAATTATTAATTATTATTATTGCTGAACGAGTTGTGGTTCCATGCACACTTGCACTGAAGCTCTAGGGCTATTGTACCTCGTGTTCCAAGTTTTACTCCATCAGCTTTGTTTCCTCAATAATCTTATTGCCTCGGTTATCCGATATGGACAACCGAAGTATCGCAACTTCGATAGGTTAAAGGACAAAGAGCTGGAAATACACATAGTATGTGGTGTAGAGTTTCTTCCTCCTCTCCACACTTCCTACCTATGGGATCTTCTGCAATCCCAATAATCTTGAGATGTCTTTTAGACAGAAGTGTCCTGTAAGTACTGTCTTCCTCAGCTGTGATCTACCCGGCTTGAGGATTTCTTGTTTTCTTTTGTAATTGGAGGGCCCACCAATAAACAGCCGCGATTGCCTTAGTCTCGAAAGGTCCCCCCGGTATTCAAGATGTTGTTTACTTAGTAGTTCCTTTATAGACCCTTTTGCGGCCAGATATGCTATCCCGCAAGTTGGTTCTGGTCCTACTAGAAGTCGTTAGCAGAAGTCCTACAGCACGTCGAGGCAGTGACTTACAACCTTGGATTATGTTTCCACTCCATCCAAGACAATGACAAAGGTGCGGTTGTGGTGGTAAAAATTCGAGATACAAAAACTGGGGCCCAAAAAGTTTTACGATTATAGAAGAAGAAGAAGAAGAAGAAGAAGAAGAGATGAACTGATGCATTTCCCAAGCGGTTGGCAAAAATACTTTTGGAAGTGTACCGTCAAAAATTGCAAATTATCTAGGTTATGTTGATGCTAAAGCGTTCACGGGCCACTGTCTGCGTAGAACTCGGCAACTCTTCTTGTAAATGCAGGTGTGGATATGTTGACCTTAAAGAGGCATGATGTCCGGCGAAAATAGAATTTTCGGTAAAACTAATGCCTCTAATCTGAACGTTTCTTTAAGGAATGTTTTCCTTTTAATGATTATTGTAAATAATTTTGAAAATTTTGTAGAACTGGCGGGACGATGAGGGTTTTTGGCCAAAATGGTCGCCCGAAACGGATGAGGAGATCCGTATAATTTTGTTATTATTTTTGAGATTTTGGTTTCGAGAATTTTGTATTTGGAGAATAAATTTATTTAATTTGAGTAGTATTAAGGTAAGATCAGACGTAGCTACTTTTGCTGCGCTGCCAATTAAAAAACTGCGCAGCATAAGTATATTAAGTAGCTTGTGTGTGAACACCGTTGCAACCCAAAAAACAGCGCATTGCACCAACCAAAAGCTTATGTCTAGTCTCAAGGACGCTATCCCTAGGGATAGTTTTTTTTAAAGAAAATTACATCTTCGAAACGTTGATCAATATAAATAGTTTTATTTGCACCTATTGTTCCAATATTCCCCACGAATGTACAGTGGCTCCAACAATTATTAATACACCCCTATGTTAACCATGTAAATTGCACATTTTGAAACCGTTTTTTGACATATGAAACTCGCTTTTACAGCAAAATTTTTCAGATATTTTTTATTGCAAATTTTAATCTCTTCAGTTTTGTTTCTATACATTTTTTTATTTTCTTTCGCCGTTTACGAATTACTGCGACTTGAAGAAAACTCTGTAAAAAAACTCCCATAAGAGCAATGTTAATTTTATTAACTTTTTTACTTGGTTTTCTTTAAGTCGCTGTAACTCGTAAACGGCGAAAGAAAATAAAAAAATGTATAGAAACAAAACTGAAGAGATTAAAATTTGCAATAAAAAATATCTGAAAAGTTTTGCTGTAAAAGCGAGTTTTATATGTCAAAAAACCGTTTCAAAATGTGCAATTTACATGGTTAACATAGGGGTGTATTAATAATTGTTGGAGCCACTGTACATAATTAATTACTATTACTTTTTAGTTTGTTAATGAGTTTTTAACAATTATTAAATAACGAAATAATATAAAGTGTTGAGTATCTTTAAACGTGGAAAAAAAATCTCTTTAAATTGATATCTTTCTCGTACTTATCCGTTATATAATGAGAAGCAGAAGTTAAAAAATAATCAATTTCCCATGTTATTTCCCTATGATCGCGTGTAAGGTCGGTCACTCGGTACGTACCTACAGTTCAATTCTATATTTTTGGAAAATTTGGACCTTTGTTCAACACAGTAATTTTATCGAGCAAAAGTGAAAATTCCCAAAAATATAAAATTGAATTAATTTTAAGATGGACGAAAATAGTTGTTTAATAGTATGCGCATCAGTGTTTATTTTGAATTATTACTTAAAACTCTATTATTTAAAAATTTCTCCTTTTTTTAAATTAAAACGAAAACAAATTTGATATTTTTCACCCAGAATCACCTCTAAAATTGGTTATTAACTTGTTACTAACACACTTCCATGTAAATCTTATAGAAAATAAACGTAAACAAACCAATGGTTGCACCCATCATATTATGGTCGCCGGCCTAACGTAGTCTAACGTCACACTTTTCCAGTCTATTATTAAATTATAATTAATAATAATTTATCGCCTTTTCGGACTAATTACGCCACTGCTAGCACGCTTCAGTTCATCTCATAGATAAAAAATAGTGGTTCATCTGGAGTTTCGAGTAGTTCAAATGCCACAAGCGCATAGTATTATGGTTAGTAGTATAGGATAGTATGGATTTTTGAGGTTATTATGATATTTATTATTAATACATAGTGAAATTCAAATCAAGCAAAATATTATTTCAAAATAAATCAACGTTGTTTACAACAATTAAACGCGATAACGATTTCAACATCTCGTACATGTATCGCATATTATGCGATCAGGAAAGCTTCCAACACCCATACACAATGGACACCGTGGGTCGGTAAGGTAAAGACAATGTTGGGGAAGCAGAAATTAGTCATAAACTGTGCAGGCAATTTACAAACTACTCGAGTATTTATGGACAGCAATAAAAATTAACGAGTAGTCTTAAAGAATTTTCAGCAATGTGCCCTCGCATGTAATTTTTCATTTACAATATTTGTTTCATATGTTCTGATGTTTCTGTTTCTCAGAAAATTAGGCCGTCCTTGATGTGACTGAAACTCGGCAAAAGAAAAATATCCACGCAGTGGAAAGATCGAGGCAGAAAAAAAACGTTTCATCTGTACCAGTAACCTGCCAACTATGAGTCTCCCATTAACTCGCCTATAAATTAATTAAGTTCACTTCCATTTCCAATTGAGCAACCGGAACTTCTGAAGGTATTTTTTACAACTGTAAATTATAAATTAATATTCCAATCGATTTTTAGCAAATATATACCATACAAATTAATTAACAATTTTGAAGGAAATTAACCAAAAGCATTGGCGTGCAAAATCTACAAACCAATGGGTATTTATAAATGAAGTCGATATAGGGTACGTAAAACTTCCTAATAATAATAATAAGAATGAGAAAAATTACTTAAAGAAATACTTTAGTGAAATGTTTTTATAAAAACTAACAAATGCTGTGTTAATCATAGATAAGACAAATAAAAGCTTAGTATCTTTTGCGGTAATCTTAGTGGTGAGTAAATTGTTTCAATTTTGTAATCATTTTGCTCCGAGATTGCTAAATTGCTCTTGTCGTTTTGTTTGACATTGTTTAATTTTGTGCTTTGAAAATTTGACGACGTATTTTTGAAATTGTTAATTGCACTGAACTTATGGTATCATATTTTAGTTGTTTGGATTATTTTATTTAAAATTTTCTGCTTGCAATTCTTTACCTAGGAAGAAGCATAACATATGCCCGAAACACTGAGAAGAGTTAGGGTTTTATTAGATCTTGTCCAAAATTTCAGAAAAAAAAACCTTTGTTATTTGATTGATTAACAGACGACAACAAGAGTATGGATAATTGATACACGCATTCGTAGAAGAGGCATTACTATTACTTAAAATGCTACATTTAAAATAAACGCTTACTAACAGATTTGTGCTTGGATTCATAGATAAGTTACAAGTTCTAAGTAAGACCAATCAGGTCAAATTTGTTTTCGTTGCAATGTTATTTACTCGGTTGAGAAAAGGTCCATTTTAAAAATAACGTTTCCAGTATTAGTCACATGTTGTATTTCATTATGGATGTAAATAAAATTGCAATAAAAACAAATTGGTATTATTTAAAACTTGTCTATGCATCCGAACGTTAATTAATTATATTTTTTAACAATTATTATTGTCAAAGTAAAATTGGATGCTTGCCAAGTGAAATAAATGTTTTGAATGGATTTCGAGACAAACTCTTTAAAATATCATTTTTTTATTTCAGTTAATTGTCATAACTAACAATGAGTGGTCGTGTTTCTGAAATTAAGGCCAATCTAAGAAGGATCTACATCAAAAGCTAAGCATCGACAGCAATTTTGCTTTTAAGAGATGGCACAAATGAATCGAGGTTGATGACAACAAAATGGTATGTCAGTTAACGTTTAAAAAACGTCTTACTTCCAAGTTTTTAGATTACCTAGATGAAGGTTTGTTTGAGGTGGTGAAAATTCCGCATTTTTTAATTACTAATCCTGGCCACGTCAGTGACTGCAGTAAAACACTGAAAATATACCTTTCTCTCTCTTACACATTTCAAAATTATTTTGCATTTCACTTGCGTTTATTGTACCCGAATTAGCGAATATTTTACAATGTGTTTAATGGTATTTCGCACCCTTCACGCCAAGCCTATCGGTTCTCCCTGCCACCCTCTGGGAGTCTTCGGGAGTTCATCGCGTTTCTGCCAAGTTAATTTCGGTCTTCCTCTTCTTCTTTTTGTTAGGGATTCCCATTCCCATATTCTTTTTGGCCATCTGTAGTCTTCCATTCTTTGCAGGTGGTCGTACCACATCAGTCGTTTCTCCTCTATGGTGTCTATTATTGTTCCATCGACACTCATTCTTTTACTTATTTCTACGTTTCTTACATGCTCCAGCTTAGATACACCACAAGAGCGTATTCGTATTCGAGCTTCGTATATTCATAAATTAATTTAAAAATTTTAATAATAGAAATTAGAAAATTCTACCTTAAGTTAATTTCTTTAATTTTGGCAATCGTATTTTGTATCCTTTTCCGCTAACCAAGGAAAACTTAAAAATGTTATACGCCAAATTCGAAACCTAAATTATTGTTCATAGTTCGCGTTGTTTTAAATTTTCGCATTCACTTAAACTTGACACTAATTTTAATACGATAACTAATTAGACTTATGCCCGTATTCACAAACGTCCGTAAAACTTGAACAGGTCGTCGAATTTAACTAGTCGATGGAAATTATCCCTTAGTAGTAACAAGCCAATAGATATCATCTGTAAATTTAAGGGTTTGTTAAAAGTTTTATGGACATTTGTAAATAAGGGCATCAATTTAAAATTTAAAACGAGAAAAAAGAAAACAAAAATGATGTCCAGCCGGCACAATGGTTCGCGTAAAACTAAAAACAAATGAAAGTAAATGACGCGTCAATTTATACTATATTTATATAATACTCTTCAAAACAATCGAATTTAAATTTAAAAAAATGTTAAATAAACGTGCAATACTACTATGATCAAAAAGTACTCAGAATTTCTCAATAAAAGTAATCCCCTTTCAAAGTAATCTCCATCGCAAGCAATGCACATACGCCAACGATTTTTCCAATCTTTAAAACACTTTTCATATGCCAATTTTGGAATCTCCTTCTGCGAATTCTTCTTTATCGCCTCAAAACGCTTTACGAGTCGTGAGAAGAAGAGCGACAGCAATACGATGTTGTTTGTGCAACATCTTCAGCATTCTCGGCACAAGTCGCGCTTTAACTAGTCTCATGTCCAAAACATCGTGCATAATGTTCTGCACGGATCGGAAGGAGACACCAAAATCTCTCTGATGCTCACAACGATCTTCGAGCACAATTTTCTTAGTTTTTTCGACGTTTTCGTCAAGTCGCAGAGGTGGTGGACGACCGGAACGAGGCAAGTTATCCAGCACAATAACACCCGCTTTAAATACTTGGTACCACATTCGTATGATTGTGTTTTCGACATTGTCCAGTCTCCACCTCCCCCCCCGTAGGCTACCGTTAACATTTTTAACGCTTCCGTACATGATAATATTATGTTGTTAGAAACACACAATTTTAGGTAGACTCTTTGCTTAGCTAAATTCTGCATAGCAAAATACACAAAATAATGACTTGTTTACAAAACTATTACGCATGAACTATCGGACAGATTGCTCTCAAAATTGAGATGTAAACAACTGACAGATGTACTAACCCAGAAAAAAAATTGTTTTGGCAATATCTCAAGCGCGGTTCGTTTAATTGAGAAATTCCGGGTACTTTTTGATCATAAAGTAATTGCGTGCAAAGAAAGTTTCACTTTCAATATCCGAATAAGACAATCTGCTATTTTGTTTTACACCGAAAATTCGAAATGCCTCAAAGAAAATCCCAGCTTACATTTGCACAATGATGGCAGTATTTTCTTTTTTAAGGAAACGCATTAATTTCAACTAACAAGGGACTTGCACCATTGATAGAAGTTGTATTTGTGAGTCGAGACCTAAAAATCAACATCGATAGGTGCTATGCTCCTGTCGTGGTATACCGCCATTGAGAACTACTTTAAACGATTTCAATAAGACAATTTTAAAGTGTAGATATCTTGAAAGATGGTGAATGGGTACCCTTGAACGTGCAATGAAACTTGGAAACTTTGCATTTTTACTAATGCAAACCGGCTAATGGGCAAATACAGACAACTAAACTATGCATATTTTCAGCAAATAAACGAAATAATTCAGAAGTTTTTAAAATTTGATGTGGATGTTGGTTTGAACTTACTAGCGAGCGTCTTTAAAGTTCTGGAAAATTCAAACTCGGGAATCTCCGCCAACTTGAAAAATCGGCGTCCCTTAATGGTTTTTTGCATACATAAAAAAGCTATAACTGGTTATTATTTATTAACAAAAACTGAAAATTTTCCGAAAAATGAACTCCCAATTTACCTCGGATAGAAAAACCTACAATACTAAATCTAATCAGGGGAGCAATAATAGTGAAAATCATTCAGAAAATCGAAATAATCAGCAAAAACAAAAATGCAAATAAAATTGTTACCAATAAATTAAAGTAACACTTTTATGACTTCTAATTATTTTTAACCGTCACTCTAAAACAAAATAAGATTTAAACGTAAATTGTCGTAACTTGTTAAAGTTTTCCAAATTTCTTTTGGTGGTAATCTCACTTTCACTTTCGTCTAAGTTTTTAACTTGCATTATCAATTAAAAAAAAAACAACAATTTGGGCGTCATTCGCATATAAAACCGGCACTAACATGCGTTTTTAAAATATCCAAAATTTGACTATATTTCATTGTTTTCACATCGCCTTTTATATCATTTTGTAAAAACGCATTCTTGATTCTAAACATTTTCTTATAAATTTTAAATTACACTGCCACCTAATTTTCCACAGCCTACTAATATTTATTTGGAAATTTTGTTATCTACCGATTTGCTTCAAACTTGGTGGAAAGTTCCAGGAACACTCTCAAGAGATTTTATAAAAGTTTGTTCATCCAGAGGAGCTGGCTAGGAGCATTTGAAGTTTCAAAAGCACCTGGTTTTACCACATCTTAATTCTCTTGCATATTCTTATTTCGGAATATAAATGGTCCAAATTTGCATTGCGTCTCTTGCTGAGGCTCTGCTTAACGTTTACATATCTTTCCTTTCACTCAAAAATTGTTTTTCCACACTTAAACTTGTAAGTAATTTGATAGTGATCAGTTTTTGTCGTAATAAACTTTTACCTATTTCATTGCGTTTAGAAGTTATGGTGAATCCACCATGTCTTATAGCTTCGAGTAAACCTCCCGTTCTCCCCATTAGATTTTATTCAACTTCACTGGGCTTTGTGCCACAACAGATCAAAACCTAAATTTAAAATTTGGAGTGATTTCGTTACTTCGTTTAGATGCTAATCGGTTCACAGACATACTTTTTCAAAAATTTTTGATATCTAGTATAAGGGAACCTCGAAACATAAAAATTTGATTAAGAAAATGAGGGGTCAATTTTTTGTTCAATTTCAGATAATAATACTTTCCTTACTAAAGAGTTCGGAAACTAAAAATATCTAAAACTTTGTGTTATGCAGGGTGTTATCAAAACTGACCGCCAACGCATCCAAAAGTTTAAACTCAACTATTTTTTTTTAATCTAATGACAATAATAATTCGTTATCCTTTTTATTAATAATTATGTTAGATAACAAAAGCTTAAAAATATTCTTAGCTGGACATTAATTTTGCATCTTTAGAAATTGAAAACTTGTAAGAAATGTTGAAATTGAAAATCACAATATTTTTACATTATTCTCCAATTGCGGGTTCAATTTTATCGAATCGCCTTATCTGGGAGGTATTCCGTACCCTGCAGACTTTCCAGGCGGGGTACCATGACTTGCAACCGTATTCATCATTTTGAGCTTAACAGTCTGATAAAGCATTTTATAAAGTATTCACTAACAGACAAATATGACGACAAACATTTACATAATGGTCATTTCGAGTACTGCCAATCCACGAGATATCGTCGAAGCTGGAAAACAAGCTACGTTAAATCTGTTGCCCGGAAAATCTAGGGTTTAGTATGAAGGAGTTTACAACGAATTTAAGAAATGGTGTGTGCTCAAAAAAGCAACGAAACTTACCGAAGAAGTCCGTTTAATTATTTTACTAATTTATTTTCCTTGTTTAAATGACATAAATAATTACTTATATGGAAATAAATGATTGATAAGAGGATTATCGGATTATTTTGGTGGTCGCCACACCACAAAGCGTCTACCCTTTGGTCCAAGTATTTAATGATAAAGGCAGTTCTAATAGTGAAAGAAGATATAAACATAAAAATTATCTCAAAACTGATTGAATTTTTAAAACGGTGCTCAGATGGATTTAAGTCGAAGAAATCTAAAATAATCGCAAAAGAACAGATCGATAAATTCATGATAGTAGCACCTGATAAGAAATTTCTAATGATGAAGGTGACTATCAAGTAACACAGTTCATCACCTCTTACTAAATTCACTTTGACTGTTCTAGGTGGTTGCAGTAATGGGAGTCAGTGAGCTTGTCGTCTACAGGAATTATCATCTATGACAATAGACAGCATCGAGGATCTGGGATTTGCAATTATAGTAAGGTGCCAGACATCAAAACTAAAGTAGACAAAGTCTTCACCATTACTACACAACAAACCGATTTATATAATAACATAGATATTTTTCGGAAATGTGCAGCTCTTCGTCCAGCACATATGGAACATCGTCTTTTTTTAATCTTTTAACAAAGCAGAAAACTAAAAGATTGTCCATCATACACGGGCCATTTTTTCAGAAGGTCTTCTGCATTATTTTAGCAGATGCGGAAGCTGACTTTGGCGACTATTAAACGTCACGGAGGATGGAGATCATCAATAATTGCAGAAAATTCATTAGCAAATAAGGAAAAAGTTTCAAATCAAATTTTCTCTGGTGGAAATATTGAAAAATCTATAAATATTGTTGATACTAATGGAACTAGTTCTACAACCGGGGCTATTCTACCAGAAAATTATATCTTTAAATCATACTATCAACTGCACTATTATTGTTAACATTAATTAAAATGATATTAATCATTAATTTTACATAAAACATTTGAAGTGGTCACATGCCTGTACTAAGAAGTAAAATGTCATTAACAAAATTCAATTTTACTAAAATGGTCCAACAACTGATTTAGACTAATTGATAGCTTCTGTGGTATTAATCTTTGTGAAATTTCCATTTTCTCACAAAATTAATTTTTTTAAACGCTCACTGTAAGAAAACTACTGGGTCAATTTCTAAACTACCACCGATGTCCCAATAAAAAATGTAAAATTTTACGAAAATAGTAATAACATAAAACACCTTTATCGGAAATTGGACTATGAGAAAATAAAACCCTTTTACTTTTCTGTTGAAGTTTCGAGTTTATTATTCAACTCTTCTTCAGAACTACAATTGAGAATATGTATTAATAACGTCAATCGGTCGTAAACCAAAATTTCGTACCTTCGGCAGTAGGTTACCTAAAAAATACAGTCGGCATTCCAAACCACACGTCATTCAACACGCGTTTACAAAATTAAAATTACAAATTGAAACCATCAAACGCAATAATATAACAAGTCAATAAATTACAAAATTTCGTTAAAATACAAAATACGAGTACCAAATGCTTGCAGATATCTAATCTAATAATAAGATATCACTCGGTCCTAAAATTAATAAAATATAAAACTTCTTCGAAAATTGAAAAAAGAATTGCAACACCCCTAAATGAGGATAAATTAGGAATTGATGAGATCTCCATAACAAATGCTTTCTTGTGTTTTTTTTTTGTTTGTATTTTCAGTTTTAGCGAAATTTTGTAATTTATTGACTTATTATATTATTGCGTTTGGCGGTTTTAATTTTAATTTTGTAAACGCATGAGAGGCGTGTTGGATGACGTGTAGTTTGGAATCCCGACTGTATTTTTTGGGTAACCTAATGCGGAAGGTAGGCAATTTTGGTTTATGACCGATTGACGTTATGAATACATATTCTCAATTGCAGTCCTGAAGAAGAGTTGAATAATAAACTCGAAACGTCGACAGAAAAGTTAATTAAATTTTTTGGACGATAAAGTGACAATGGAGAGTAATAATATAATTGAATAATAGCGCCATTTAGTGGTCGTTGTAGAAACTTAAATGGTAGCTCTAGTAATATGATGAACAATTTGTTATTTATATTTGACATTTTAACGAAAGAATTTTCTAAAATCCGGTAGCCTTTAACAGATATTTGTGATCACCGATCATGGTGAGAATTCAATGAAACTTGTTAAATAAATTAAATTATTACAAAAAAAGGTGGTTAGATTGTTTAATAATTATTGTTTATATTAAGATTTATAAAACTAATTGTGATCGCAGCGGTGAAATTTTGTACCTATCGAAATCTAATTTTACACGTTATTGCAACGCAACGTTTCTAATTTTCTAAGGACCTACGGCATAATACTTATTTTGTTATATTATAAAATCATGAAAAATAATAAATTTATTAGAAATAACTAGACAAAAAATTTCGATTAGTCCTATATTGCAGTATTTGTCGCTTGCAATTTTAGTAGACCCGAATCATTTGCGATGCGCTAATCGAGTTTGACAGAGAACGCGGAATTGCCGATTTATATTAGACTTTCCTATCTAAGGTATATTCGGCGCGAGCAGAAATGCAGCCACGGTTTCACGCACACTAGCCCGTCGATGCGTGATACTTGACGACACTGTAGTTCTTTAACTTTCGTACGCAACTATTGAAAAACTAAACTATTAAACTACTTTTAAATATTTCATTTTTTCTAAAATTTGTGTGAATTTCAGAAAATTACTAGGCAGCCTGATGAGTCCCCGAATAATGAAACACTGAAACATTTTTTTGGCCAAATTCGATTTAATTTCTCAACATACTTTCCTTTTAGTTCGATACAACAAGTCCAACGATTTTCTAACTTTTTTTTACCGGCCCAGTAGTAGTCAATCGGAAGTTCCTCAAATTAGGCCTCAGTTTCAGCTATGAGCTGAAATCAGCTATCAGTTCAAACCCAATTTTGTGCAATTTTGCTTGTTCAGCTAACGATGAATGAACAGGCGCATTGTCGTGATGATAAAAGATTGTTTTCTTCTTTAAATTTTGCCGCTTTTTAGCGATTTCATTTTTCAAACGATCCAATAATGAATAATATGCGCCAGTTAAAGTTTTACCTCTTTCAAGGTAGTCGATGAAAATTATTCCATGCGCATCCCAAAATACGGAGGCCATAACTTTTCCAGCCCATTGTTGCGTTTTCGGACGCTTTGCAGCACTTTCATCCGCAGAAACCCATTGTTTTGATTCTTGTTTTGACTCTGGTGTATAGTAATGGATCCAGGTTTCATGAATTGTTATAAATCGGCGAAAAGAGTATTTCGGATTACGCGTAAACACGCTCAAATTCTGCTGGGAAGTTGTAACACGAATTCATTTTTGGTCGACTGTGAGCAAACGCGCCGAGCTTCTTCATGCCCAAAAACGTATGTACGATATTGCTCACACATTCTATTGATATACTTACAGCCTTAGCTAGCTCCCTTAATTTCACTTTGGGATCATTCAACATCGTATCGTGGATTTATCGATATTTTCTGGTGTAGTGACCTCATTTGGGTGTCCAGAACGTTCAGCATCGTCGGTGCTCGTAGGTCCACAACAAAAACAGTAAACCATTTATGAATCGTTTCAATCGACGGTGCAGAGTCCGGGTAATACTTATTCAGCTTGGCTTTGGTCTCGGTTATCGTTTTCTTGCGTAAATAATAGTGTTTAATCAAAACTCGGAACTCAATTTTTTCCATATTAAAAAATACCGATTGGTTGGTCTCTTCTCGGTGCTGTAACTTGTGACTGAGTTATCGTAAATGGCTGAAATTTTGATAGACGTAATTTAAAGGACGAAGCTTGTCAAAAATGGTTCAAACTAGTGAATACTAATTTCATCTCTTAGGGACAGGGACTTATCAGACTGCCAGGTATTTATAGCACATAAATTATTGTAGCACTTCATATTTAATCACTAATTTTACCACTGCTACACTGCCACATCACATTATTATTATTATTTAACAGCACAACATTCTATTCGAATTAGGCTGTGCGAAAACTTTCAAAATCTATTTTACTGAGGTGGATTAATCCTCTTAGCAAACATTATGGTTTTAATACATTTTATTCTGCCTTTGGTTCATCCCCCAGTCGGTTTCCACATCACTATCGCGTTTATCGTTTCGTCCTTATTGGCTCTCCTGACATGTCCCAGCCATCTCAATCTCTGGGCCTTAATGTACTTCACTATGTCTTCTCCTCCCATCTCTTCACGAAGTTCTATGTATGTTTTCATTCTGTATTCGCCGTTGATTAGTCGGAGTAGGGCCTGCTATCGTTCCGAGTGAATCTTTCATGATGCAGATCATTTCAGAAGCATATGTGAGTACCGGTTTAATTAACGATTTGTATAACTTGATCTTGGTTTTCTTTTGTATTTGCTTATCTTTCAGTGTACTCTGCGTGGTAAGCCCTGTTGGCCGCTTGAATCTTTTGTCTTACTTCTGCCTGTCTTTCATTTCTGTTGTTAACCAGGACTCTGAGGTAGTTAAATTTTTTTACTTGTTCAAACGCGCAGTTATCCATGATTAGTTCTCTGTTATTGTCACCATCTTTTCTCCTGCATCTCATGTATTTCGTCTTGTTTACATTAATACTTAATCCCATTTTATATGTTTCTCGTTTTATGGTTCTCAGGATCTTCGTCATACCTCTCATTGTTCTCGATACTATAACAACATCATCCGCTTATGGCAGTATTTGACTTTCTTCAGTTACTATTGTTCCATCGCAGTTAATACCTCGGGTTATTTTTTAATATAGTGGCCTGTCTGTTAATTCCACCATTTCGTAATGCCTTCTCAAGTTCTAAATTGCACAACACTGCCGAGAGTGGGTCTCCTTGTCTTAATCCTTGTTCTACCTCAAAATCTCTCGATAGCACCCCATTCACTTTTACTTTATTTTCTGTTTTTTGTAGCGTCATTTTTACCAGTCGTATCAATTTTGTAGAGATTCCAAAATCTTGTAGTGCCTGGAAGAGTTGCCTTCTGTTGATGCTGTCATAAGCTTGCTTGAAATCTACAAATAGCACATCGAGTTTTCAGCTTGTGTTCGTGACCTGCAGCTTGCAGAAAATTATTTATTGCACATAAATTATTATTGTAACACGTCATATTTAATCACCGATTTTTCAACTGCTACACTGCTACATCACAAGGAGAAATAATTTTTCACTAACCTTTTACCTCCTTTACCCACGAAGTTGAATCCTACCTGAAAACAAAGAGAGAAAATAATTAATACTTAATTAGGATTACGTTGGCCAAACAAAACACATTCAAAAGATATTTTATGAACTTTTGTAAAAATATTTGCCTTTGCTTACCTTTAACACTGTAGTCCTTTTGCCAGTTATGTTGTCCGAGATCAGCTCTCTCCCACCATGAAAAGTCAATCAAAGTTCAGCTCCTCGTAACACACTCACATATTATTTGTTATCGATTTCGATTAAAGAAAGTTTTAAAATGAACACTTATAACAAGCAAATTTGACCTGCATCGGTCAAAGTTTTACACACAAAATTTCGTACTCGTCACCAAAAACCGATCGCGAAAATATTTACTATTATCGATGACCGTAACGCGCACACGATTGATCTGTTTATCTGCCAATGTTTCTCGGACGATATCCTGAAAGAAAAAAGATATTGTACTAAGCATATAAATTGATTTCTTCGACATGTTCACATCCTAATGTCCAGTTGTAGATTAAATTTAAGCCCTTGTTAATTAGAATGAACGAATTTAAAATATTTTTATTTCCTGTACCAAAGAAATGACGAAGCATTTTAAATCTTGTTAGTGATTTACATTTAAAATGTATTTTCTATTTGCAGAAACTTGGAAAACGATTGCATTGATGAAAATGAGCTTTGTGTATGGAGCAGCCATTGACACGGTAACTCAATAATTTATCAACTCGAGATGAAACAAATGACGAGAACACCAAATTGTGGTTTACTAAATTCCAAATTAACGGCAAAGCATGGTGTGTACTGTAAACCGTAGCGGTTTGGATAAAGGTGCTCGTTTGTATTTGACCCGAATTTTCTTCTTCGTCACTTGCTAACCGGATCATACCTGAACAGTTTTCGAAATACTGCGGTAAGTTTTACACACACAAAAATATTGACATTGAAATTTTACCTTTAAAAGTTGCCGAATACTTCTTTCCAGGAATGCGCATTTTCATAACCGTCACTAAAATTTTAACGTTCAAAAGTTAATTACTAACGAATTTTAACGGACGCAAACAAAAACTGGAAGCTTTGTGTGAAAAGCAACTACGTCTTTAGCACAGCGTAACGAAACAAAGGTTTTTAAACAAACATTGTTACCAATGATTAATACGAAAAATGTACCTGCGTTATCAACAAAATAACACCTTAAAAAGTGAATAATTTTGGGTGACTAAATGCACACGGCACTCAAAGTTAATGACGCGGCTTATCCAACAAATTGAAAACTAATTTTTATTTATAAATCGCATACCCTAAACTTGAAAACCCCCGAAAATTACCATAATAATTTAGATTGTTCGCGATGCACTTAATGCAATTGTAATAAATTCACGATTATTATATGAAAAACAATTTTGAATAACTAAATAATTTTATACCCACTGACGCGACGCCATACTTAAAAAACAAAAGCCAAGCGCGTTCTTTGCAATGTGGAACTTCGCCGCACGTCTTTTGTTTTATCTATTAAGACGCGGTTTATTCAACAATTTAAAAAAAATTTTTAAATTATAAATAACACTCAAAAGCCGCTAAACGTTTTTGGTTGCAAGAAATTCACAATTATTTAACATTTACTTGTCTTCAAACAATAATCGTAAAATTCTGTTTGAACTAAATCTACTTTTTGATTTGTATAATATTTCTTCGTAACAAATTCTAAAAACGAGCTGGACTATGAACGATTCCTTTTACAATATTTGTTAATTAGAAATTAGATGATCACGATCCTTCCAACTATAATTCGCAATTCCGATTAATACCCTAAACTTGGCAAACCCCCGAAAATTACAATAATTGTAATTGTTTAAATTGTCTCTCCTTTGAATTACTCATTTCGCACATTATGCAAATATAATAAAATTCACGATTATTACCTTAAAGCACACATTAAAAACTTCACAATTTTGGATGACTAAAGTTTACTACCGGCGCTGCTTAAAACAAATGCCAATGTTACGCGTTCTTTGCAATGTGGAACTCGCAAGTCTTTTTGTTTTAACTAACTTATAATTCGTTGTAACAAATTAAATATATTTAATAACACATCTCAAACTTTATCAAATCAATACACTTAACGCAATAATAATCAAGGTTAGAAAAGATTTAACTTTAAATGCGCTCCAAACAATCACATCTGGCGAGCGGGGAATGTGAAAACTAAATTGATGTTACCCGCTAAATATGAATAATTATTATCGACGGCGAGACGACGGAAAAATAGGAAAGAATAAATTTTCTTTAAATATATTATTAAACGTTTATATTATTAAAATATTATTAAAACTACGAAACGTAGTTTCCAAACGATTTTAAAATAGTATTAGTTCAACGTTAGGAACTTTTGCATGAAAATAAATCGGAAAAAAAATTTTTCTTTGCTTACATTTTTTACTTCCGTAAAGAAGAAATACCTTAAGATTTCTACAAATAATTCAAGCGTTATTTACGATCGAACGTTACGAAAGTTACGAACAAAGCGAAAGGTCCCAAAAAACAATAAAATTTTAAATTGGTCGTTTTCTGTACATTTTATACCTAACATAATGATGTCATATCAAATATAGTAATAGGAGTAAAAATTATGCGCAAAGATATAAAATAATAATTATTGTTCTATCTAGTTTCCGAGCTATTTTATTTTCCGAAAAAACGTTGCTTTTAAAACGTCTACAGATAAGGAATGTATGAATAATTAAGGGGGGAAGAGGGTCTGAGATCCAAACAAAGAAACATATTTTTGTGATTTTTTTTGCAGAGTACCTTACTTGCTAATATTTTTAAAATTTTTTACATTATTAAGCATTATATTAAGAATATATTCTGCTAAATTTTCGCTAAAAAATATTGCAAAATAAGCCAGGGGTAGTGGTGAGAACTGAGGCACATCAAAAAAAGGTTCCATGCGGTAGGCAGGATAACACATGGTTGCTTCATCTGAAATCAAAAAACAAGAAATATTTCTTTAGTACATAAGTTTATCTTGGTTGTAAACGATGGATTTTTTTTTTATTTCAATTACAACTTAGTTTTTAATTAAGTTGTTATTTTAATTTAAGTAAAAAATCACAGTTTTTTGATTGCACCTTTACCAAAAAGTAAAAAAGTAATATTTTGTTAATTCCTTCGTTCACATCCAAGATAAACTTATGTACTAAAGAAATATCTTTTGTTTTCTGATTTGAGATGAAGCAACCATGAGTTATCCTGCCGGGCGCATGGAACCTTTTTTTCTATGTGACTCAGTTCTCACCACTACCACTGGCTTATTTTGCAATATTTTTTAACGAAAATTTAGCAAAACATTCTTAATATAAATCTTAATAATATAAAAATTTTTAAAAATATTAACAAATAAGGTACTCTACAAAAAAAATTACAAAAATATGCTTCTTTGTTTGTATTTCAGACCCTTTTCTCCCCTTAACTTGCCACTAAAAATGAGCTATATTTTATTTCTTCACCGCAAAAAACAACTTTTTTCATTTATATTACAAAAATTCATTATAATGTTCGTATAACATTATAAAGTTTGAGCTTTTATTTTTCATTTTTAACGAACTTTACATTTTACATAAGAGTTCGGACAGAGCTTTCGGATAGCATTTTGGTTGCACTAACCCATGTTTTTTTGAACTCGTCCAGATTTTCGTTGTCTTGGCCCTGTTTTTTTTTGCTTAGTTTTCGCGTAATGTGCCGACGCTAGGTCCGGCCAAAATAAAAGTGCACCTTCGTGTTTCTTAATGAATGGTAAAATTCTCTTTTTTAAGCACTCGTTGATGTAGTTTTCTGAATTAATTGTCCCCTTTATGAAAAAAGAACTGGTGCGATTGCCACAGGAGCAAATCGCCTGCCAAACCAGCACATTTTCGCCGAATTTTTCTGTCGGGATCGATGAAATCGAGTCACTAACAGGCTCCCCTTTCTTTTTTATGTAGAACTGTGGTCCCGGTAAAGTCGAACCATCCAATTTAACATAAGTATGTCCATCAGTACACACCCTTCAAAATTGACTAAAACTTCCTCATACAATTTTCGTGCTCGATTTTTCGCTGTTCCCACATTTTTTCGCTATTTCGCAGACCGAGAGTGATCTGTTTGATTCGATTAACTTGCGCACTTTCCGATCAATATTTTTGTTATAAGATCCGGTTTTTCTTCCGGATCTTGGCAAGTCGTTAAATGTTAGTTCTTCCCCATATTTTGTAATTAATTAAGCTCTCACTGTTTGGTGCGACGTATTTAACTGTTTTGCACTTTGTCTGAACGATATATGTACCCTCAACACTTAACCAACTGTCCACAATTTGTTTCCTTACTTTCAACAACTCATTTTAATTAAAACTTGAAATTCTACAAAAATAATTATTACAGTTTGATACTTAGCTTAGTATATACTGAAATGAATACCGGTAATTAAAAATAAAAAGCAAATGCAGCAAATATACAGTGATCAGTTTACAGTGGATTAATCATACATACATTCCTTAATAGTCCAGTCAAAATAATCAAAAAAAAAACTTGAAAGCTGGGAGAAACTCGCATAGAGCTGAAAATTTGTACAGACCTTAAATTCATCATTATAAATGAAATTAAGTAGGAAAATACTCCCACCCAAAACTTAGTTAATGTTGCAAGGAATTATAGGTTGACTGGGATTTTTCAAATCAAACAAAAACTTCAATTTGTCGACGTTTCGGATTATTTATTAATCCATTCTCAAGACTAGAGAAGAAAACAAATGATATCGACAAAGTACACATAAATCGCAAGCTAACTCACCAAGAAATTGAAAGATGGTAATTCGTTCGATGTAAGAAAATACATGAATGGTGTAAAACGCAGGCCAACAAACGGTCACAATCAACGACGTCAATATTAAAATTGTATAAAATGTTGTTTTTACATGTTAAATTCATTTGTCCGGCTAATTTATTCAGCACCCGGTATAATTCTGTCTGAGAGATCGGCGTTGGCAAAAATGTAGTTGCCACAGATATCCTGGATTATATTTGTAGATTTCCAGTTATTCGGTACTTTTAATACGTCTATATTGCCATTCCCAATATTCAATAACCAATTTGCATGTTCAATATCAGATGATCTTATGTTTTTCGTTAATTTAAATTTAATACAGCTTGGCCAAATTGATGTTAACTTCAAAGTAGAACTGGCTATCTTCATAGGTGGAGCGTATTTTATAACAGGTAAAACTTGACGGAAGTCACTTCCGAAAATAAAAAATTTGCCACCAAACGGTTTCAATAGCTCTACTTGGAATCATTGAAGTTTCATCCCAAATGATAACATCTGTCTCGTGAAGGTGTGGCTTAAATTTCAGATTTATTAGATGACATGACGAGTAATTAATTATCTATTACAATGGGTAATTTAAATACTCGACGTGAAGTTGTTCCTCCAGGTAATAATATAGAAGCAATGCCTGTCCACGCAATAATAATAATTCCTTTATCATTCCCCAAAGAAAATTAATTAAACAATTATAAAAGAAAGTTTTAGCGGTCCCTCCAGGTCCATCGACGAAAAATATTCTATCTTCAGTCTTGGTTAATATTGAAGACGGTAGATGATTTAGTACATAATATAATCAATTGATCTGTGTTACATTTTTTTGCATTTCAGCTCCAAGTCTCAATTCATTTTTAACCCCCGACGCAAAAAAGAGAGGCGTTATAAGTTTAAGGTGTGTATCTGTCTGTGGCATCGTACCTCCGAAATGGATGAACCGATTTTGATTTAGTTTTTTTTGTTTTAAAAATGACTTGATCGAGAGTGCTCTTAGCTATGATGCAAAAAAATCTGTTCAGCCGTTCAGTGAAAATATGTTTTGTAAAGTATTAGGCTATTAAGTATTACGGTAACTTCTCAACATTCTAAATTAGGCAACACGCATAACCATTTTCAAATGTGGTTTTGCATTCGATGCGCCACCAACATTAGACGTATAGTTCATCGACTATATAGTTGTTAAACTCTTAATGTTGCTATTCCTTTCTTTCGCATAATAATTTTAATTCTAATATAAAATTTGATTTAAAATTGTCAATATAATGTAAAGTTTAAGAAGCATGAAGTAAAACTTAAATTAAAAATTTAAAAAACCCCCAACGCAAAAAAACTGAAAAAATAATATGTATTGGCCCTTGAAGTTTAATATAATTATAGTAATATTTTGATCTAAGCATCGTCGCGTCGGTGAAAATATTAAGCAAGAATTTTCCGGGTTGTGTCTCTGCGGTGTTGATCAACTAACAATAAGTATGAATTAAACCATTTAAAATGTTGAATGAAAAATGTGCTATTGACAGTGTCTGCCTTAAAGGTAGGCACACATTGCGGTTTTGTTCGACGAACAAGTCTGTTCGAACAAACACGACGCAAAACTGAAGTGTGTGGCAGGAAGTCTGTCGTTCGTGTTCGACAACAAGTCTAACGGAAATAATCAAATTCAGCCTGATTATGTCCGTTGATTTGTTCGACGAACTTGTAAATTGCATTAAGTCCGAAGTGTGTAGGGTAAACGTTTTTTAAAAACGACGGTTTTATCAGTAGCGTAGTAAATTTATCGAGCTGCATCGCAGTTTTCCATTGTGTTTGGAATATAAAATCCCGCGAATATAAACAAATAATAAAAAAGCCACTCCTTTGTCCACTTGTTCTTTTTTGTTTTGTTTTTAATTTTATGGCTAATGCCGCCGCCACTGCACACAAATGTAAGGATTTCATAAAGACTTCTGTCTTGATTACACCGTCGAACAAAACTGCAGGGTGTGCCCAACTCACTGTTGGCGTTCTTGTTCGAACAGACTTGTTCGTCGAACAAGTCGAACATTTTTGTTGAACAAAAACCATTTTAAAAAAAATATTATTAGTAATATTAACTCTTGAAAATATATTAAATGAATTAAAATATTGGAGTTAAAGGAACAAATCAAACATCAATCTTCGAGCTTTCGGGAATGTGGTGTTCCCTTTATCAAGAATATATTGAAATTGAAAAAAAAACCACATTCCCAAAAGCTCGAAGATTGTTGTTTGATTTGTTCCTTTAACTCCAATATTTTAATTCATTTAATAAAAAAATAATATGTATTATTCATTGGAACCATCCAATAATGGATGGTTTTGACTTTTGATTCCTCCCCATCCCGACGCTCTGGAGCGGGAGATTTTTTAATACTTGTAAAGCTACAGGCAATAAACATTTTGTAACAATCAAATCTTCTGTTTTTTAATCACGAGATTTGATTTTGGTTACGCCACTGCTTAATGTGGACGTTAAGTAGTTCAAATGTCATCCTATCCTAAGGACAGCATCTAATTAAGAAAATATAAAAAAACGAATGAATTTTAAATTACGGGCAAGTGACTTCATAACAACCAGTACTATTATCCTCTTTGGTTTACCCTAGGTTAGTGGATTATTTAATACAACAAATTTTGATTTTATACGTGAAAAAATTGATTTAGGGTCATTTTTTTTACGAAAGAACAGCGAAAAAATTATTAAACGTAAAATTTGTTGTCCTTAATAATAACGTTAAAACTTTGCTTGTGTTGATTTCAGCTTAACCTAACATTGCATTTTCTTTGCTAGTTACTTATGACGACAAATTTACTGAATGATTATTCGACTACCAATTCATCCGCTCTCGCTGACATCTTCGTGAATCACGTCGAAAAGATAAAACTTTGTTTTAACTTGGCCAAAAAGCTGAAGGCCAGGTCCTTTTTGTGGACAACTTGCTGTGTTAATGGAATGGTATGTATGAGGCATTATAATTGTTTCTGAAGGAAATCGATTAAATTCACCCGAGTTTTCAATTCTCAATAGAAGTTTCACTTCCCCCGTGAGCTTATGTGAATGAGGCTCACGTGGTTTTTTCTTTAGGTTTTTCGATAAATTTCAGTAAAATCAAAATACATATATGTGTGGTTCGAGCCAAGTTAAAGGTTGGGTACAATTGAACTAGACAATGAAATGGGACTGTAATAATACAGTTTGGTAATACAGTAATACAAAAGTTTAATGAAATACAGATTATCGAACAATTAGACACCTTCAATGGATACCTATCTTACGGCGACGATTGATAAAAATTCTTAGAAATAGAGCTAAGAACGAAAAACATCCATACTTGCTTAATACGCACAGAAAATAATATGAAACTTAATGGATTGCTGTAGGATGGTGAAGTTTTTCTGGTCCTCGGATTTTTAATATTTTCCATTTTTTGTAACGACTTTAATAGAGAGCCGGCCGTTCCCTAAGTATTTTAGTGAGAGTACATCACAAAAACAAACAGGCACTAAAAAGTACTGCAACGTTTGCAATTTAATGAACATGATACCTCGATATAACATAAACAAAGTTGTTACATGCATAAGACCACCGACAAAAATGCAAGCCTCTTCTTCACATCAGGGATTAGACCTTTAGACTGGTCCAACTTGTTATTGCCATCGCTTCCGGGGTCTTCCTTGGTCTCTCTTTCCTCTAGGACGATATTGATATGCGAGTTTTGGCCATCTCTGATCGTCCATTCGGTTGGTTGGTTGGTATCAATCGAATCAACAACAGGTGCCACCAATGTAAATATTAAAAAGTGTGAGTGAAATACGACACCCTTGTCTAACTCCTTTGTTTGTGATAAAAGGTTTACTGCAGCGGCTTTGAAGACCAATTGCCACTTGGGTACTATTGTATAATGATTTTATGCAATCGATAAGATGTTTATGATTTCCCCGGTGTTCCATGATGTTCCATATCTTCTTTCTGTTTACATTATCAAATGTGGTTGTGAAATCGACGAAGGCAATATGCGTTTCCAAGTTTTATTCTCTTTGTTTCTCTATAATTTGCTATATTGCAAATACACCGTCAATGCACGAGCGGGCCTTTCCAAAACCATGCTGCTTTTCTGATAACAATACCTCACATATTGTCTTGAGTCGGGTATTTATAATTTGACTAGATATCTTGTAACCGGTGTTTAGGATGCTTAAGCATCTGCAGTATTCTTTGTTAAGGTTCGATCACCTTTTTTTATAAATCGATGACACTTTCGCTATTTTCGCTAACATTTGGGAATAACACTTTCCTTACAGCGTGCATTCAAAAAATGAAGAAATCTACATTTGAGAAGTAAGCCCCATATTTTATGAGGTTTTTTATGCAAGCTTCTAGAAGCCTATTATTTCTAACACTAATAAGAGCAACGCCCTAACAATCTGGTTAGTGAACAACTAGAAACGAGTACGCCACTGCATCAACTTAACGGACTTATGAAGCGATTGCTAATTTTCCCTTTGATTGTATATTTTCAAAGTTTGTCTTGTTATTTTCGCCTTATTTGACGTCCAGTCTCCAATTTTCTTTTCAAATGAAAATGTATTTTATGTTGTTTTTGTAATTCATTTTAAATTTAACTTAGAAGTTTTTCGATGTTTTGTAACATGATTGTTTTTGCATAATCGTTGCATTGTGACTTATATTATTAGACCTGTAAACCGATTGATAGGCGTCGTCGTAAGTAACTAATAAAGAAACAGCAAGAAAGTGCAGTTTTTGAGGCCTGTCTCGACTATGTTTGCAATTAAGTTCGTATATTGTTTAGAATTGGGAAAGTTTTACCTTCCGATTGAATTTTAGCAAATACGCTATAATAATTATCGAACAACATTGGTCTGCACAAGTTAAATTGTTAGAAGCAAAACATCAACATCGGATTTTGAACTCAAAAGTTTATAAATGGATCCTAGCTTGCCCTAATAATTATTCTTGTGTAAGCTTGAGATACTACATTTGAAAAAAAATGGAAAGAGTAATTTATTAGCATCTCTATAAACTTTGAATTCCAGATCCCGGTGCGGTACCGATTTATTGTTGTAAAAATATAAGTGTGGATTCACAATGAGCATAAACATAAGAAATGATAACGCATAAAAAATACTAATAAAAGTTTAATGGAGTTCAGCTTAAAATTTCAACATTATTCGATGCTTGATTGAACTTTTAAATTTTTCTAATAACATTTCTTGATTTCAGTTAATTATTATAATGTCACTAAAAATATTATGGGCCAAAGGTGTACGTACCAAAGGAAGTTGGATAAAATATGAAGAAGTAACTATGGTGGTCGTGGTCGCTAAACTAACGAGGATTTACATCGATAGCTGAAGTTGCTACAAAACTTCATATTTTGAAACCTGGTTTCAAAATATGATAGAAATAAATCAAGCTGATGACATCATAAATGGTATGTTGTGTCAATTGAAATTTAAAAAATTTTCTGCTGGACCAAGATTTTTATTTTCAATTACTTTTATAGTAATATTCCGCAAAGCCGAGGGGCGAATTATCTAATTTAAGGTTTATTTCGTATGATACGGCTGCTGCAAACGAAACAATAATAAATGTTTTTGTGTGAAATCAAATATTTAATCCACTTTTATTTTGGCAGAAAATCATTTTTGATTAGGTATGTTGGTTTGTTACACGAAGTGTGATGGTAAGGTAATTATAAATCAAGTACAGTAGAATCTCTACCAACCGAATCTGTCATATCGGAAAATTTTGAGAATTGCTCGCTTCATCCAGAAGACCCTTGCAAGCACGTTTCATGTAACATGATGCATGTTATTTTTTCTAAGCACGTAGCGACTCGCAGCGAAGATAGATTGATACGAATACTTAGAGTAATCAAGAGTAACATGATATATATGGGGCATTCCACGCCAAATCGACCACTTTTGAACCCGACCCCTTTCGATTTGCCCGAAACTTTTTTCTCGTTTTCTACCCCACTAAAAATATTTCACAGAATTTTTTCAACTTTTTTCACCCAACCCAAAAAAAGTTATGAATTTTTAAAAAATTTAGCTATTTTTTTTTTAAATACCCATAACTTTTTCAAAAATTAACTAAAACCAATATTCTTTTTTTTAAATTTTTCAGTTTTGAATGTACTGTTCAGATAAAAATATGAAAACTCTTTTCGATGTCATGTTCCATGAAATTTTTCAGTTTTTTGAGAAAAATCATCAATTTTTCAAATTCCGACACTTTTAATTTTTGATTTTTTTTTTCTAAAAGAACTTCGAATTATTCTACAGTTAATGCCGCTAAACCCAGAATGGGCCGACTCTGTTTACTATTTTTTTTCTTCAATTGAAAATGTTTTTTGTTTACTTTACCACAATTTAACTTTGTTTTTATAATAAATTAAATTTAAATAAATATATCTTAAATTTTTTAATCTTAACTAATGATTTATAATTGAAAATAATTTTTTATTTCATTATTCTTGGTCGTTTAAATAATTTACAGACTGTACTCTTCTGAATTATAAAAATTTCTAATAAGAAGACAACCATCTGTCTAGTATCATACTGTGCAATTGCTGAGTTCCTGCAATAGTTTTCGTTTTTGAAAATCTGTCATTTAGGTCGCTTACAGCTTTATTATAATCCTCTTCTGGCGAAAACTTAAGATTATTCGGTGCAGAAGCCCATGCATATAGCTCGTAAAGTGTGGTTATTTGTTTATCAACTGCTAGTTGAAGACTTGCTCTCGCAGCTGCTCTTTTGATCGTACCACCAATTCCATCACACGAACCTTTTCCATGAGCAGTCGCAAAAAAATGCCATTCAGCAGACTTTCCAAAATCACTGTTGTACATGGTAGTATAAATTGGCAAAAATCTCATCAAATTTAAAAAAAAAAAAAAAAATAATTTAAAACTATTCAAAAATCTTCTCATTAAGGAAAATTTGCACATTTATAACATACTATAGATATATTTATTTAAATTTAATTTATTATTTAATTAATTAATTATTTAAGTTGGATAGTGGTAAACTTAGCAATTGCACAGCGTGATACCAAACACATTGGTTGCCTTTTTACCCGGCTGCGGCAAAGCCAAAAAGGAAGGATTATGATTATAGCAGGTTATGTATGTTTGTTAAAAATTTTTCTAATTCAAAAAATTTCATAGTCTGTAAATTATTTAAACGACCAAGAATAATGAAATAAAAAATTATTTTCAATTATAAATCATTAGTTAAGATTATGAATAACGCAAAAAAATTTAAGATATATTTATTTAAATTTAATTTATTATAAAAACAAAGTTAAATTGTGGTAAAATAAACAAAAAAAAAAAATTTCAATTGAAAATAAGAATAGAAAGCAAAGTCGGCCCACTCTGGGTTTAGCGGCATTAACTGCAGAATAAGTCGAAGTTTTTTTAGAAAAAAAAAATCAAAAATTAAAAGTGTCGGAATTTGAAAAATTGATGATTTTTCTCAAAAAACTGAAAAATTTCATGGAACATGACATCGAAAAAAGTTTTCATATTTTTATCTGAACAGTACATTCAAAACTGAAAAAGTTATGGGTATTTAAAAATAAAATGGCCAAATTTTTGAAAAATTCTGAGAAATATTTTTAGTGGGGTAGAAAACGAGAAAAAAGTTTCGGGCAAATCGAAAGGGGTCGGGTTCAAAAGTGGTCGATTTGGCGTTACCAATAATTAACCTTAACAAAATCATTTATTGTCGTTGCATTCGCGTTAATCACAGTCGCATAGATAACGGATCTTTAATTTACGATTTAAACAAAATTTTATATAACAAAGATCTAGCAAAATTTACCGTTTAGTCGATTGATTCTCGTACTCGTAGTCGTTCTTTATCTGCATCAATTACTAACTCATATTATGTAAATATTTTTTAAGCAAAAAAGTCATAACACATCAAATAAAATTATGAAAATGAGCGAAATGAACCTCAAAAATTCAAAACCGTTTACCACAAAACACTTTTAACAGGTAACTTAAAAAACCGATTAAATCGAAGAGAATTGTACAAATTTCATTCGAATCAGATTCGTCACGTTGAACAGCTCAAGTGAGACGATTCATAAATTTAAATTGATTCAACCCCTATTTGTGAATAAACATGAAATTGATAAAACGAAAACATTGTAATTAGCGGTGAGTAACCTATTCTTTTGTCAAATTACAAATTTGATTTTTATATTTAAAATCTCGTTGAAGAATTATTACTATTGGAACGTACTTCGGTAAAGTTACCCGATTTTATTGACAATACCGGTTTTCAACAAGATTTGAGACCAACATTCAAAATACTATTAGCGCGTGTATTGCAAAGGCCAAAGAAAAGAAAATAATAAGAAAATTCTACCTTAAACTTATATTTTTGGTTTCATTTCTTGAGTTTCACCTCCAAAACATCGCACACTTTATAGAATGTTTTACACCGAATCCGAAACCCAAGTTATTGTTATAAGTTCTCGTTGATTTCAATTTTCACAATAACTACACTTTTCGTTAATTTCAATGCCATCAAAGCAGCATTTTAAATTTAAAACGCGAACAGTACGACGCTACAATGCCGGTAACGCCTAACTAAAACAAATGCAGGTAAGCGTCAGTGACGTCACTTTAAAACAATAGAATTCGAATTTTAAACGTTAGTGACTTTTTTCTATAACTGAATCATCTTTATAAAATGAATCAATATTTTAACGAATAAGTCCGTGCAGGTTAAAGGTGCGTATAAATATGGCGAGTCGCGCCGGAGTCGCGTTTATTACCCGACGAACCTGCCACGAGTTTCCCTCGAGCCTGCCACGAGTCTCCCTCGAACCTCCTTCGAGTTTGAGATTGCATTAAAAAATAAATAATTAATAATAATTATGATGGAACACAAATTTTTAAAACCCAGTTCTTTGTTAAAGTATATAAATATAAGCTACACAGTAAAAAGTATTTTGTTAATTTATCAAAATACAGTTGTTAAATAATTTTTTGTAACATTAACAAATTTTATTAGTAACATAAATACTTACAAAATATAATAAGTCAATAATTTGTATTCTAGGAGTTATTATTCTGCATAATAAATTTGCTAATATAACAAAAAATTGTAGTGGACCTGCTGGGACAACATATTTCTGTTAATTTAACAATATACGTTTTACTGTCTAATTTTATAATTTATAAAGTGAAATTATTTATATTTATATATAGATTATATACAGTGAATAACGAAAAGTTCGCACACTCCTATGTTAACAATGTAAATTGCCGGTTTTGAAGCTGTTTTTTAGCATATAAAAAAGTTCATTTTCGGATTTTTTCAAAAATTCGGATTTTAGTAAAGGTAATACACTTAGGTAAAGAAGCGTTTAAAAAATATTTTACTGAAAACTTCCGGAAATAATAAAATGCATAAATTTTATTCAACTTTAAAAATGTAAACTAAATTTTATTTAAATTGTTTTTTTTTTCATTGTTTGAAAATTTAGCGTCATGTCAAGCAATAATTTTTTATTTTTTCACAATAGACAGTTGTTTGTGAATTTTCTGCTATAATATCTATTTATCCGTATACTCGAATTCCTATCTACATGTACTTATCCCTAAACAGCAGGTAAATGATGTTTGGTTTTGAATTTTATTAAATTTTTAAGCAGCAAGATGCAAGAATATTACAAATCTAATCTCTAGAAAAGTAAAAACTGATAGGTCGTTCCAGGTAAAATCGTTGGTTGTACAGTCGAAGTGATTTTATATTACTTAGTACGTTGAATCTGCACATACGCGACGCGTCGTGCGTCGCCGTTATTCAAAAACGTGAATTACTTAAAAGCGATGTTAAATGAGGTTACATCCTTACAGAATATGTTTAAGAAATGTCTAACGTATTTTTTGCATATTTTTTCAAAGCGGAATCTTGTGGAACACTTTTTGTAAGTCTACACAAAGTTGGAGAATTGCCTGAGATTTTCTATTGAGCAGATCCCGGAATGAAGCGATGTATTTAATTATTGCAGCATTGTATTGTCCTAGAATTTTTTTTATTCTAAAGTACATACTTCAAGACATCTTTTCTATAAATACCAATTTGAACCCTAAGCTGAAATCAGCACAATAACTCATTAAAAATTGCTGTCGCACGGTACGAAATGCCACTCAAATTAGCAATTAATGGAAGGTGATGTTTACATCGCTCTAACAAGCTGAAATATTTTTTAATTTACTTGAAATTCTAGGAAAAGGTGCACTGATCTTTCCTCTAAAGATATACAGAACATTGTAGCTTAACTGTTAAGTTGACAAAAATTTATTTTTGGCCACTTTTCCGAGCGTTGGTCATAGAAACAAAACTGAAAGCAATGAAATTTGTAACAAAAAATGTTTAGAAGGTTTTGCTGTAAAATGGACTTTTATATGCTAAAAAACGACTTCAAAACCGGCAATTTACATTGTTAACATAGAAGTGTGCGAAACTTTTTGTTATTCACTGTGTATATATATTTAAATTATGTATAAAACTGTAAAAAATAAAATGTGATAATTTTACTTTTACTGTAAAAATCAAAATAATAAAGAGGCTTTCTGTTCTATTCTAACTTTGAAAAACACTAAGTGTCACGTGTCTCATTCCTGCGCGTCGGCTTATTTTGTTTAGTTATAGTATCATGATAAACCATCAACAATTAAATTTCGACAATTTCCTTTGATGGCTCGTCAAAATACCGACAGAAAGTGGATCGCAGCGAGTTTCTCGCGAGCCTCGTCCTAATGAATGAACTAGACTCGTGGCTGCCGCGCCGCGGGCGCGACTCACCATATTAGGACGTACCTATTGCCACGAGTCTCCTTCGCGCGGATCATGATCGACTCGCAGGAGGCTCGACGAAAACGCGTTGCCCATTTAACTTATATGGGGATCATGTAAAACTCGCAGGAGGTTCGAGGGAAACTCGTGGCAGGCTCGTCGGGTAATAAACGCGACTCCGGCGCGACTCGCCATATTTATACGCACCTTAACGTTGGAGACAATTTTCATTATTGAAATTCAAAAAACTGCATAATTACAGCAACAGATGTTTTAATAAATTTCCACACTTTCCACTAGTTTTAATGCAATTAAAAAAGTCAAATTTAAAACGCGAAAACAGCGAAACGAGCATGCATTACTACAAAAACGGGAACGCGAAAATAATAACAACAAATGAAGATCAAGCGTCAGTATCACCACCCCCAAAACAATTTAATTTCAAATTTTAAACGTTATAAGCGACTTATTATTTTCTAAAACTGAGTCATAGGAATTTCTTTTTTAATTTTTCGTCTACCGCTTCTGTTGTTCTATCTTCTTTTATGAGTAAATCTACTCCACACTTGGTTATTTCTTCGATTTGGACTCCAGACCAACCCATCCAGTATCCCTTGAACAATTTTATCCAACCTTTGCCGTTTTTCTTTATTTCGGTTATTCCTGAAAAGTCCAAATTCGCTTTTTCATTTCTTTTGTTAATTCGATTTCTTTCCTATTTATGCTTCGTATGTTCCCTGTTATCATTTTTATATACTACTCGTTATTCTCGTTTTTCCATGTTGCTGACTACTCGACTCATAAGAACGCGCCTTAAGAAATTAACCCCTACTTGACACTGAATCCCGAAGATAGCACACTACTGAACTAATTTCTACTAAACTAACCCCTAAATATAATAATAAATAGTGTAACAGTTTTAAAAAATTTGAAATACTATTGAATTACGTGAATTTTGAAGCGGTGATTTGGATATTACTGTAAGAAAATGGCGAAAATAATCTAAGAAAAATAAAGATTCTTTTTTGAACAAACTGTTTTATTGCTTCCTAAAATAGTCGTTATTGAGATTTGTGCACATTTGCATACGTTCAAATCAATTCTCGAAACATTTTTTTTAATCGGAAGATGGTATTTCAAAAACATGATTTTTGCAGTCTTAAGGTGCTCGAGGTGGATTGTTGTTTAGTTTCCGGTTTGCACGAATATATCCAAGTTTCGTCACATGTAACAATGCTGTATACGGATTTTGCTGTTCCTTGGTCAAATTTTTGAGAATTTCCTTACACTAATCCATCGGACACATCTTTTTTACAGCTAAATGTTCATACAAAATCGAATGTATTGCGGTCTTTAGGATGACTGTCTATTTCACATTGTAAGTCACATGTCGATCTTTTTTAATCATATTCTTTCTTTCTTTTTTACAAGAACGAAGTTCAAGTACAAATAATTCTTATATATTTAATAATACTTCGCTCAAACGTTATTCCTACATTTTTTAATCGTGTTGCGCACATCATCGATTCTTTCTAGAATAACAACCGATTTTGATCGACCTTCACGAACTTCATCACTGACGTCGAAATTTTGCAAACCAATGATAAACAGTCGTTTTTGATAGTGCTTCATTACCAAAGACTGAACGAAGCAATTCTATGCATTGTTGTTGAGTTAGGCCTTTGCAAAATTGGTAAAAAATCATCCAACGATAACCTTTTTATGAAATTTCCATTTTCCCACAAAATTAATTTTTAATTAAACTGCCACTAATGTCCCAATAAATAATGTAAAATTTTACGAAAATAGTAATAACATAATTGAATAGCGCCATTTAGTGCTCGTTGTAGAAACTTAAAAGTTAGCTCTCATAGTACGTAAACAATTTCTCAATAGCTGGGTTTTTGGTATGTTCTTGCCGAAATTTCGAAATAATCTTAATCTTGCATACGGAGATAAACAATTTGTTATTTATATTTGACATTTTAATTAAAGAATTTTCTAAAATCTGGTAACCCTTAAAAGATATTTGTGATCACTGATCATGGTAAGAATTCACCGAAATTAGTTAAATAAATTATATTATTACAAAAAAAGTGGTTAGATTATTTAATATTGTTTATATTTAGATTTTCTTTGAAATTTCTTTTTTGTCGACTATTGTTTTACCTATTGATTGATAAACGCTTGCCGCTGCACCAACCCTGTTGTTTATTTCACTCTCGTAGCTTCCATTTTCCTCTATCAGTACACCGAGATATTAAATCGTTTAACCTGTTCTATTTGTTTCCCATCTATGTAGATTTTTATCTATTCTTCCGATCTCCCTAATGTCATTACTTTGATTTTAGATACATTTATTTTCATATTTGTGATATGAAAATAATCAAAAAGTTATGTTCGCTAAAATGACAGTTTACAAAGCCATTTACTTGCCGACACTAATATTTGGGTGCGAGTCATGGAATCTAAATCAAAGATTGAAAAGTAAGATACAAGCAACAGAAATGAAATACTTGAGAAGAGTGGAGGGTGTTACAAGAATGGACAGAATAAAAAACGAAGAAATAAGAAATAGGCTTCAAGTAAAAGCAGCAAATGAAACAGTAACATGTCAACAGTTGAGATGGTTTGGATATCTAAACAGAATGTAAGAAACTATACCGGTAAGAAGAGTGTGGCAATCGAAGACAAAGAGAAGAAGAAAATGAGGTAGACCACCAAAAACATGGAATGATAACATGGGACAAAATAATATTGAAAGAAAGAGGAAAAACGTGGAAAGAGGCAGAAAAGGCAGCTTTGAATAGGAAAGAATGGCAAAAATTCGTAAACAAATCCAAATGAGAGAGATATAAACTACCTCAACACCTTCGGGTACAAACGAAGAATTCTGATTTTGATTGATTGATTGATATATTTAGATTTATAAAACTAATTGTAATCCCAACAGTTAAATTTTGTAGGTACCTATCAAAATCTAATTTTACACTTTATTGCAACGCAAAGTTTCTAATTTTCTAAAGACCTACATTATTACCTACACTTATTTTGTAATATTATAAAATCATGAAAAATAATAAATTTATTAGAAATAACTAGACAAAAAATTTCGATTAGTCCTATATTGCAGTATTTGTCGCTTGCAATTTTAGTAGACCCGAATCATTTGCGATGCGCTAATCAAGTTCGACAGATAACGCGGAATTGACGATTTATATTAAACTTTCCTATCCAGGGTTATATTCGGCGCGACCCGAAATGCAGCCACGGTTTTCCGCACACTAGCCCGTCGGTGCGTGGTACTTGACGGCACTATAAACTGTAGTTCTTTAACTTTCGTACGCAACTATTGAAAAACTAAACTATTAAACTACTTTTAAATATTTCATTTTTTCTAAAATTTGTGTGAATTTCAGAAAATTACTAGGCAGCCTGATGAGTCCCCGAATAATTAAACACTGAAACATTTTTTTGGCCAAATTCGATTTAATTTCTCAACATACTTTCATTTTAGTTCGATACGAGTCCAACGCTTTTATAACTTTTTTTTACCGTCCAAATAGTAGTCGATCGGAAGTTCCTCAAAATAGGCCTCAGTTTCAGCTATGAGCTCCTCATTTGAGTAAAAACGTTTACCGGTGAGCCATCTCTTCAGGTTTAAAAACAGGTAGAAATCTCAGGGGGCCACGTTTGGCGAATACGGTGGTTGAGGGTTCAGTTCAAACCCGATTTTGTGCAATTTCGCTTGTTCAACTGACGATGAATGAACAGGTGCATTGTCGTGATGATAAAAGATTGTTTTCTTCTTTAAATTTGGCCGCTTTTTTTGGCAGTTATAGTTTTACCTCTTTCAAGATAGTCGATGAAAATTATTCTATGCGCATCCCAAAATACGGAGGCCATAACTTTTTCAGCCCATTGTTGCGTTTTCGGACGCTTTGAAGCACTTTCGCCCATTGTTTTGATTGTTGTTTTGACTCGGGTGTATTGGCTTCGTGCAACACTTTCAATTCCGACGGCAGCGCACAAGGTAGCGCGTTAATGAACTTCACTGGACATATTTTGAATGTGATGTATTACCGCAATTTCTATTTTTGCAATTAAAATTAAAAAAAAAATTATTTGCTTTACATAATATGCATTAAAATGACGTACAAAACTTCCTTTATTTAAATTTCAATCGAAATGCATTTATTACCAATTTCAGATTATATTGTTTAATTACTATATATGTATGTAAATAAACTAATTTTTTATTACTAATAATCGTTTACCCTTTATTTATATCGCAATGGAAACAATAATTCGAACTGGATTTAAAGCTATAACCCATAGTATTAATTTCAATCCTCAAACAATCGTAAAAGGAATGGCATTGGCATTATCGCATGTCCAGCGTGTCGAAGAATTGCGTAGCATAAGTTTGATAAGATGTAGTGTTATCAGGCAAACTTCAGTCACTTTGCATCCTTATAAAGTGGAATTACAATTAAATGATGATCGTCATGTAACTAAGGTATCATGCACTTGCGTTTCCGAAGCTGCTAAAAAATGTAAGCATGTTTCTGCCTTAATTTATTACATAAATTCCGATAAAAGTTCCTCAAAAACTAACATAGACCAAGAATGGGGAAAGCCATCAGATGCCCAGTTAGGTAAAGAAATGTATTCGAAGCCGCTAATGATTAATGATAGCAGATTTATTTAAATTAAATAATCAAGACACTTTAGATAAAGAAGAGATCGAACCATACGATGTGCAATATTCAGATCTCATTGACATCCCTTGTTCTTTACAAGCAATTCTTAAGGCACAGTCTTTACAGGAAAGTAAGATTAACGTCAGCAGTATAATTAATGAATTACTGAACTTAACAATTAGAAAAAGCTGTGATTCAACGTGTGAAAGTATTGCTTTAAACTTAATTAATTTTGGAAATGACCATGATGTATACTCATTTCATGAAAATATTGAAAATATTGAATTGAAAATATTTTATGAAGAAACAATTAAAAAGTCTGAATTGGAAATAGTTGAACTGTGTGTCTTGACGCAAGATCAAAGTGAATGTACCGAATGGTTTTCTGCAAGAAAATGTAGAATAAGTGCTAGTTCAAAAGCACATTCTATTAGAACTAAATCTAGAAAAACTAACGATTCGTTGATAAATGACTTTTTGAAAGAAGAAGGTTTTAACAAGAATATCCCGTCACTTGTGTATGGAAGAAAATTTGAAAAAATAGCTATATCAGATAATATATGTTGAAATATGGCAATAAGGTTGAAGAAATAGGTCTCTTTGTACATCCTAAACAGCCTTGGCTCTGTGCAAGCGCAGATGGAATTGTAATCGAAGATCTATGTATTACAAAATTACTGGAAGTAAAATGTCCTTCATCGTGTAAGACCAAACCAGTATTTGATGTAGATACACAATGTCTTAATGTCCCGTACCTATGTGTTCGTAATGGAAACATCGAACTTAAGGAAAGTCACAAATATTATACGCAATGCCAAGTGACCATGTATGTTTTAGGTTTAACAATGTGTGATTTGTATGATTGTATGTATGGTCTGCGAAAGGTAGTTGTTTAGTAACTATACACAGAAACGATCAATTCCTGACGATGGTGATACCTAAATTGGCAGATTTTTATTTTAAATACTATTTACAAGCATTGCATAAACAGAGCGTTCATAAACTACGTGGTTTCATTTTGTCCAATCACTCAGTTTAACTGTAATTCCCCCCCCCTTACCCTCAAGTATTCTGCATAGCTTTCTACTTGACCCCCCCCCTTCGACAAAGACACGTTGTTTGTGTACGCTCCCAAAGAAAGAAACTAAAAAATAAAAATTTTTAATCACAAGTAATAAATATAATTTATTGTTAATTGTTAATAATCATCCTCATCTGCTCTATATTCTTCACAGTCATATTTAACAGCAAAAATTGGTAGCTGAAGATTCACCAAAACGCAACACATAAATATGATCTTATCACAATAAGGCAATAAGGTAGCACATCAATTTTAAAGCTTGTTGTTGGCAATAAAAAGCTGTTATTCGCATCGTCTGTTTCAGAACTTCCATCAATCGTTTTTTCAACTTTGCTTCTTTTTATTCTTCGTTGATACCTTTCATTAGCAAGGTCTGCATTTCTTTTAGACTTTTTATAAATATCAGGAAATATTGTAGGATTGTAACTTGGACTTCGAGGATCTTCTGATTTTATATTATCTACAAAATGTGCACTGCATATGCGATCATTCTCTCTGGGGTTCCAAGGCGACTTGTCTAATCCTTCTCTTCTTACTGCCGTTAGCCATATTGAACGCCGTTCTGCTTTATGCGGATATAAATGATTTGACGTTGGGAATCGGTAAAACATTAACTGTGGCGAGTTCCGCGAATTATTTTCACAATTCACAACACTGCAATTAATTTTTCGCTTTGGCATTTTGTTATATTCTAAGTATAATAATTATTGTAATTGTTCTGCAAAGTGTATTCATAATTCTCTTATAAAGAATTACTATGCGAAATAAGAGGATTATTGGATTTTGGATATACTATTTTTAAGACCCCACATAATTTAAATTCAAATTTTAAAAAAAATTATAATTTTTAAGCTCATTTGCTTTATATTAATTTTGTCAAATAAATGTCAGCAATTACTTTTGCAAGGGAAGTTCAAAAACCGGCGCGTGGCGTCGCCACCCTATGTTGTGCACGAAGCCAATAGTAATGGATCCAGGTTACATGAATTGTTATAAATCGGCGAAAGGAGTCTTGCGGATTACGCGTAAACACGCTCAAATTCTGCTGGGAAGTTGTAACACGAATTCATTTTGGTCCCAAAAACGCATGTACGATATTGCCCACACATTCCATTGATATACTTACAGCCTTAGCTAGCTCCCTTAATTTCTCGTTGGGTTCATTCAACATCGTATCATGGATTTTTTTGATATTTTCTGGTGTAGTGACCTCATTTTGGTGTCCAGAACGTTCAGCATCGTCGGTGCTCGTGGGTTCACAACAAAAGCAGTAAACCATTTATGAAACGTTTCAATCGACGGTACAGAGTCCGGGTAATACTTATTCAGCTTGGCTTTGGTCTCGGTTATCGTTTTCTTGCGTAAATAATAGTGTTTAATCAAAACTCGGAACTCAATTTTTTCCATATTAAAAAATACCGATTGGTTGGTCTCTTCTCGGTGCTGTAACTTGTGACTGAGTAATCGTAAATGGCTGAAATTTTCATAGACGTCATTTAAAGGATGAACCTTGCCAAAAATGGTTCAAATTAGTGAATACTAATGTCATCTCTTAGAATTTTCAGGGACTTATCAGACTGCCAGGTATTTATTGCACACAAATTATTGTAGTACGTCATATTTAATCACTAATTTTTACACTGCTACATCATATTATTATTTAACAGCACTACATTTCACAACTTTCAAAATCCATTTTACTGAGGTGGATTAATCCTCTTAGCATACATTATGGTTTTAATACATTTTATTCTGTCCTTGTTGGCTCTCATGACATGTCCCAGCCAGTGCCGGTTTTAGCATTGCCGGCGCCCCTAGGCGAGATTTCTACGGGCGCCCCCTCACCCCTGTCTACTCTCCAAATAAACTTTTTTTTAAACGTTTAAATTAAACAACAAAAAATTTTTCGTGTTGCGTGTTCAGACATTTTAGTATAAAATATTATGTTTGATATTTTGATCAATATTTTTTTTATATAGTATTTTTAATTTTAATTCGATTGATTTAAATGGATAATCCGATAATAATTGGCTATATGTAATTTTAAGACTTCGATATAATCCGCCACAGATGCAATTATTGGATTACGCGGAAGACGCACTTCCCACAGCCAGCCGCTTCATACCCTCGCGGCTCTGCCATTTACTTTTTTTTTTACCATTTACCGGCGAGACGGGAAGCCAGACATGAAGGGGCGCCTTGGGTGCCCCTATGAGCTGGCGCCCCTGGGCGGTCGCCCGGGCGCGCCCTACCCTAACGCCGCTACTGGTCCCAGCCATCTCAATCTCTGGGCCTTAATGTGCTTCACTATGTCTTCTCCTCCCATCTCTTCACGAAGTTTTATGTTTGTTTTCCTTCTATATTCTCCGTTGTTCAGTCGTGTAGAGCCTACTATCGTTCTGAGTACTTTACTTTCGAAAACCCTTAATTCTTTTTCTTCTCTTTTAGTGATGCAGATTACTTCAGAAGCATATGTGAGTATCGGTTTAATTAACGATTTGTATAACTTGATCTTAGTTTTCTTTTGTATTTGCTTATCTTTCAGAATACTCTTATTTGCGTGGTAAACCCTGTTGGCCGCTTGAATCTTTTGCCTTACTTCTGACTGTCTTTCATTTTTGTTGTTAACCAGGACTCCGAGGTAGTTAAAATTATTTACTTGTTCAAACACGCAGTTATCTATGGTTTTCTCTGTTATTGTCACCATCTTTTCTCCTGCATCTCATGTATTTCGTCTTGTTTACATTAATAAGTAATCCCAGTTTATATGCTTCCCGTTTTATGGTTCTCAGGATCTGCGTCATACCTCTCATTGTTCTCGATAATATAACAACATCATCCGCGTATGCCAGTATTTGACTTTCTTTAGTTACATTGTTCCTTCGGAGTTAATACCTCGGGTTATCTTTTAATATAGTGACCTGTCTGTTAATTCCGCCATTTTGTAATGTCTTCTCAAGTTCTAAATTGCACAACACTGCCGAGAGTGGGTCTCCTTGTCTTAATCCTTGCTCTACCTCAAAATCTCTCGATAGCACCCCGTTTACTTTTACTTTATTTTCTGTTTATTGTAGCGTCATTTTTACCAGTCGTATCAATTTTGTAGAGATTCCAAAATCTTGTAGTGCCTGGAAGAGTTGCCTTCTGTTGATGCTGTCATAAGCTTGCTTGAAATCTACAAATAGCACATCGAGTTTTCAGCTTGTTTTCGTGACCTGCAGCTTGCAGAAAATTATTTATTGCACATAAATTATTATTGTAACACGTCATATTTAATCACTAATTTTTCCACTGCTACATTGCTACATCACAAGGAGAAATAATTTTTCACTAACCTTTTAGCTCCTTTTACCCACGAAGTTGAATCCTACCTGAAAACAAAGAGAGAAAATAATTAATACTTAATTAGGATTACGTTAGCCAAACAAAACACATTCAAAAGATATTTTATGAACTTTTGTAAAAATATTTGTCTTTGCTTACCTTTAACACTGTAGTCCTTTTGCCAGTTATATTGTCCAAGATCAGCTCTCCCCCGCCATGAAGTCAATCTTAAAGTTCAATTCCTCATAGCACACTTACATATTATTTGTTATCGATTTCGATTAAAGAAAGTTTTAAAATGAACACTTATAACAAGCAAATTTGACCTGCATCGGTCAAAATTTTACACACAAAATTTCGTACTCGTCACCACAAACCGATCGCGAAAATATTTACTATTATTGATGACCGTAACGCGCACACGATTGATCTGTTTATCTGCCAATATTTCTGAGATGATGTCCTGAAATAAAAAAAGATATTGTAAAATTATGGTGCGGATAAGTTATTTTTGATTTAATCTCTTCAATGGCTGAGAAGAGAATGAGTAGTATGCTAGGATACCGAATGGTCGATGTAGATGTGTAGATGTATTTAATCCTTACGGTGCGATACAAATTACAGCATCTTTTGAAATATTAGTGGAATTCAAACAAGTTTTTACTGCAACACCAGTTTTATAGAGATGTTGCAAAGGAACAATGATAGACCTTGTAGTAAGCATATGAATTGATCTCTTGATTGATCTGTTAGTTAGAATGAATGAGTTTAAAATATTTTTATTTCTTGTACCACAGAAATGACGAAACATTTTAAATCTTGTTAATGATATGTCCCGGCATTTACATTTAAAATATAATTTTTATTTGCAGAAACTTGGAAAATGATTGCATTGCTTGAGCATTGATGAAAAGAGCTTCGTGTATGGAGCAGTCAACGACACGGTAAATCAATAATTTACTAACTCGGGATGAATGACGAGGACACCAAATTGTGGTTTGCTAAATTCCAAATTAACGACAAAGTGTGGTGTGTGCTGTATACTCTCCTCGCGAAACAGGGACTAAGTAGTCACTTTCTGATAAGAATTTTCCACATTTTCTCCAGAGAAATACAGCAACAAAAAATTATGTCGAATTAATTTTTGTAATTTAATAATTTGGTCTTTTGTGCTATGCCTCTCGCTTGCTGTAGCGGTGGAGAAGTTTAGAAAAAGGGGCAGTTCGCTCGTCTGAATTTGACGAGAGTTTGCTTCTTTGGCACTTGTTGACCGGATCATACCTGAACAGTTTTCGAAATACTGTGGTAAGTTTTACATACACAAAGTGGTAACATTAAAATCTTACCTTTAAAAGTTGCCGAATGCTTTATCCATCATCTATTTCTTTCCAGGAATGCGCATTTTCATAATCGTCACTAAAATTTAAACATTCAAAAGTTAATTATGTACGAATTTTAACACATGCAAACAAAAACTGGAAGCTTTTTGTGAAAAACAACTACGTCTATAGCACTGCGTAACGAAACAAAGTTAGTTGTTCAACTTGTTACTGATGATTAATACGAAAAATGTACTATAGCATAATCTATAAATAAATGTAATTCCACTGGAAGTTTCCTCATTCACCAAGTACAATAAGGGGAAACATCAAGCGGTGCAATAGAATAATTAATTAATTAACGAGAGTTACGAGTGTGCACCGCAGGAGGTCAATATGTGACCTGGCCGCTTGATGGTTCCACCCTCCTTAATGGTACAAATAGACTAAGTCTTAACTATAAGTATGTAAACAATTATTAGCATTAGTTCATATTTTAATTTAATAAATATATTTTATTATTGTTACACCTGTGCTTATCCTCAATTTAATACCAAATAAAACCCTACTTGTCAAAATCATAAATAAACCATCTGAGTTACGCAACCCCAGCTAGAAGAGCAATTCTTTTCGTGGCAATCAAACCTTAAAAAGTGAATAATTTTAGGTAACCTTAACTCAAAGTTAATGTTATAAATCACATACCCTAAACTTGAAGAACCTCGAAAATTACAATAATAATTTAGATTGTTCGCGATGCACTTTGCAATTATTGTAATAAATTCACGATTATTATGTAAAAAACAATTCTGAATAACTAAATAATTTTATACTCACTGACGCCATACTTAAAAAACAAAAGCCAAGCGCGTTCTTCAATGTGGAACTTTACCGCACGCCTTTTGTTTTATCTATTATGACGCGATATATTCAACAAGTTAAAAAAACTTTTAAATTATGAATAACACTCAAAAGCCGCTAAACGTTTTTAGTTACACGAAATTCAAAATTATTTAACATTTACTTGTCTTCAAACAATAATCGCGAAATTCCCTTTGAACTAAATCTACTTTTCGATTTGTATAATTTTTCTTCGTAACAAATTCTAAAAGCGGTCTTGACCATGGACGATGTCTTTTTACAATATTTAGTAAAATAATAGAAACGCATGGAATTTGTAGATGATCACGATTGTTTCTCCTTTGAATTACGCACTCAATTACGCACATACGCAAAAAAAATAAAATTCACGATTATTACCTTAAAATGCACATTAAAAACTTCACAATTTTGGATGACTAAATTTTACTACCGGCGCTGTTTAAAACAAATGCCAATGATACGCGTTCTTTACAATGTGGAACTCCCAAGTCTTTTGCTTTAACTAACGATGCGTTGTAACAAATTAAATATTTTTAATTTATTAATAACACACCCCAAACTTTATAAACTCGACACACTTAACGCAATAACCAAGGTTAGAAACGATTTAACTTGAAATGCGCTCCAAACAATCACAACTGCCGAGCGGCGAATGTGAAAACTAAATTGATGTTACTACCCGCTAAATATGAATAATTATTATAAACGGCGAGGCGACCGAAAAATAGGAAAGAATAAATTTGCTTTAAATATATTATTAAACAATATGTTGACAATTTTCAAACGATTTTAAAATAGTATTAGTTCAACCGTTAGGAGCTTTTGCATGAAAATAACTCGGGAAAACAAATTTTTTTGCTTAAATTTTTTACTTTCGTAAAGAAAAAAGACCTGAAGTTTTCTACAAAAAATTCAAATAGGAACAAAGAGAAATTTTTTGTTTTCCGAAAAAATGTTCTATTTTAAACGTCTACAGATAATTGTCCAGTCAAAATAGACAAAAAAAAGCTTGAAATAATAATATAATAAACTTTATTAGTGTTAAGTACACAAAAGGTATACACGCGTCATATCGGTAAATCATATTGGCAAATATAATGTAACGAATGGAAGAGAAAAACTTTCCAGCTTATTCTTGTAGATCTCTGTGTGGGCACTTTGCATGAACTCTTCCACGCTGTAAAAAGCATGGAAAAAATTATTTATATTTATATATTAACAATAACTTCGCTCGACGTACAATTTCATTATTAATATATTTTTAACCATTCATCATATTTAATTCCGCAACTCCATTACTCCTAAAACAAACTCTGCGTCAGTCAGGCTCATCAGCCTCTGAAAGAATTCATCCTTCATCAATCCTTTCCTGCACAGTCGGCTTTTTTCTCATCGAGAAAGGTTACAGCATTCAGATGCACCAGTAGGTTAAACCAAATTAGAAAATTGTATGCATTAGTTTTTAATTTGATACCACGTAATTTAGTGCAAATAAAACTTTGTACTTTTACCATAGCATTTGATCTCTGTACCAATAGTTTAACCACACAATTTATTATTACTAAATTTTGTAGGTTTCCTAACAAGTTAGTGCCTGTCGAATGCAAGTACGCTATAAATAAACTATAACCAAGTATAAGTCGTAATTCATAATATAATGAAAACTACGATAAATTCTACCTCAAGAGTGGGAGCTATTTTTATCAAAAGCAATAGAAAAATGGATTTGTATTTTCGTTCGTCGAAGTAATATTCAGTCGAGAATATATTTTCAATTCAAGAATATTTGTTGTTAATAACTATACATTATATTAATTCTTCCAGAAAGGTTCGTCAAGAAATAAAATTATTTCAACAGCAATAAAATGTAGGTAATAATTAAAACTCGTCAAATAATACTAACATAAAATAAATATATGTAATATAAAACGTTAATTACAAATGAAAAATACTAAATTACATAAATTATATGAGATAATTAATAAAACTAGTATTCCTACAACGTTACAAATTAAAAATGCCAAGTTATCGAAAAATGCCTTCTCATTTTAACAGAAATTTTCAAGAGAGCAAGCTCGATAATTTATTATTATTCATGGACAATCAATAGTTAATAAAAAAAAAAGAATGAAAACCTAACGATACGGCACTTGCAGTGCATAAAAATTAAATTATAAATTAAAATTTTTTTTCATAAATATCTACAATTTTAATAGATAATTGTTAACAATTTATTTAAAATGTCATTACTTTATTCGACAACATTCAACTTAATTTATTGCTTTAAAACTCAGGTTTAACGATTTATCACTGGTATATTGAATCAAAACTGATGCTTATCATTTACTTTGTACTCCATTTCCAACAAGGAAAATATGTTTCGTATAAATATAGAATTATTACATTTAACTTGAAAATTTTTATGATTTTTCTACCAGTCTTTTATTTTGTACACGAGTTATTATATATCGACACGTTTGTATCGGCTGGTCCAATTTTTCGTAACAAAGATGAATCGAGATGAATTCGTGAAGCTAATAAATAATTATCGTCACCTATTGGTGCCGCCCTAAAACATAATTTGCAAAATTGAGTTTCGATAGAAAAACACCCCAAATCCACAATACTCACTTGCTGCCATATTTGGTTTCGTTGGCCAACATGCGTTGGTACGTTCTATGCTTGTGTTCCAATTCGTATGCCACATGCAATATCCGATCCAAAGTCTCGTAACAAGCCTTGACATCGTCAACTGCAAACGGCAAACTATTTTCAGTCAAGTAAGAATTTGCCCTATCATGCTTTGGTAAGAACATCTCGATTGTCATCATGTGAGAAAATATAAGCGTGTGCATTCTCTGCATGTCCCTTTCAGGATCCAGCGTCATACACAGACTATTCTCCGGATGTGACACGGCACTGCAACCTCGCATCAGTTCGTTGGGAGACTTACAACTAAAAAATAGCATCGTCATAAAATACGTACAATAAGAAGGAGGAAACGCCAAAAAACAACGCACCACAACCATTCGCCATTTATAAAAGCACAAGGATGATACTTTTCCAAACGATTCGAATTTGTCTGGCAAATTTTTGTCAGCAAGTCAATCCATTCCTTTTCTTCGACGCAATTCGAAGCTTGAACATATAAGGCACGTTCGGGCTGCACAATTTGAAACATATTTTTCATTTTAAACGACTGCTCGGCCAGTCTTTCGACTGCCAATATGTTGGACAGAGGTATTTGACATAAAGCGTCTCGACCTTTCGTCTTAAAATAACTGAGATCATGAGTAGTGAGTTTAAAATAGCGTTGCTTAAAATTTTTGCGACCAAATCGTTTCCTTCCTTGGGCACGCTTTATCATCACCCTAGGCAAAAAATTATTTTAGAAATATCGACACAAAGAACTTGCCGCAACTTTCACAAAATGCTCACCTTTTAATTTCTCTGAAGCAATAAAAATTAAAGACAAAATGATTAAAAATACGATTAAAAATGATTAGTTTGAAATGCTTACCCCTCTTTCAAAGTGACAGGAGTATCGATGGTAACAGTTTGCAGATTCGAATTTGCAGAAATAATTTCCAAAAATTGGCGCACGGCTTGAGTATGTTGATCGGTGAAAAATTCTTTATACATACATTCCATATATTCCTCCTTGCAAACTTGTTGCATCGACCTACAGCTAACTAAATTTCCTAAAGATTGAATAGTTTTCGAAATCAATGTGAGAGTTCGGTTAGTTTGGCAATCCTAGAACGTAAAAGTTAGAAAATGAAACTTAAAATCGATCCTAGGTAATATTTCGTTACCAATTGTTCATTGGTGAGATCAAATAAACGAGGTCCCAAAATTGCCGGAGCAAAAAACCTCAAAAAAATAAACCCAGAAATAACCGAATACTGAACTTCGCGATTATTTGGAAAATAAGTCGTGGCACATTCTCGCAAATTATAAAATATTTGACACATTAAAGTTGGACAGTGCACCGCACTCTCCGTGATTGCTTGAAATATTTTTTGTACGTATTCCTTCAAATTGGCTAAATTAGTTTTTGTTAGATTCATGTCCTGAATGCGCGTCACGTCGATTTCGCACGATTTCTTTTCGCTCAAAATTAGATCCAAGGTTGGTCTGAGAGTTTTTTGCAAGTACTGCGAACCAATCAATCGCATCGCTTCGTCCATCATTTTAGATACCAAAGTGTTACCTCGAAAGATCGTTGTGGGATCCCTAAAAATAAAAAATTGAAACTTTTGCGTTTCCTAGCAAAGTAAGCAAACAAGCAAAAAGAATAATAAGAAATTAAGTATTCTAGATACGAGTTGCAATGCAATAATTACTTTCTAATAACAATGCCTAAAAACATTGAGATGTAAACGATAATTTATTATAAATTGAGATAATTACTATCGAATAGGTAGATGCACCTCGAAAGATACACACAGTTTTAATAATACATTATATATTCCCACAATTATTTACTATTAAAAATATTTTATCTACGACTGTCAAACAATAGTGTCATTATATGTGTAACTATGAATACATAATTTGGCTCATATTCTAATGAAATAATGATAATGAATTCATTATCCACGGCTTCTGTTCATTATCCACGGCTGTTGGCAATTTTTATTTATTTTCTTCATAAATGACAAACGGCAACTTGATTCGATAGTTGAAAATTAATAAACACAATATAATTTTAAACTTAAATACTTAGATAATGCAGTCTTAGTTATTGTTTAACAGTCGTAGATAAAGAATAGTATTCAATTCGTGTATAATGAGCCATATTACACGAGAATAATTACAAAACTCGCTCACTACGTTTGCTCCTGTTCTAAACAATTCTCCTGTAATATGGCCTTCATTATACACTCATTAAATAATATACTATTAACAAATTTAATTAAACAGTCTTTTTCGTAAATTTATCAGATTCAACTGTCACAAAAAACTCGCTTGCAAAAAATAATATAAAATTTACTAATTACGTAATATGGTATTTTGGTGTTTGTCAAGATATTTAAATGAAAGTAATGATATTCGATTTTCATTCGGCACATCATTCTACTATATTGCCGTGCTGAATACAGAAGTGGTATCAGACTTTTTTTTATAAATTGAGTTATTCTTATAATATTTGAACATATGAATAATAATATATTCAAATAAATATTTGAATATATGATGCGTTATTTGTCAAAATTAAATGGAGCTGGCCACACTTGCAAGAGTCATCATTTTATTGTGATTTGTCGGGTGCAAGCATGGCCCTGGTCTAAGATATATCTACAAAAATTTAAATTAAAATTAGGAACTACCGTGACATCTTACCGTCAAATAAAACATTAAAACACTCGAAACAAATAATTCAAATAATTTAAAAAACAATAAACAGGGATAGTGGTTTTTTAAATTTCTTAAAAGTAACGTGAACAGAAACGGGAAAAAGTGAAAATGCATGTATTCTGGTGGCTCCGTTCACAATAAGCGAGAAGCAACCGGAACAGGAAGGATTTATCTTTACTGCTGTGGTTTTCTACGGAGGCAAACTTTCGAAAGGAGTGTTTTAAAAATTATAGTTTCAAAAATCAAATTTAACTTGAAATTTTAAATGTAAACCGCCAGTAATTTTATTAATTAATTATATTGGTAATTCCACACAATAAAATTTGAGTAGTATTATTATTTAACACAAACACGAAATTTATCGAAATTTTTCAAGTTATATTTATTATATATGTAGAATGAACTATTTTCGATAAAGAATAAACAAATAACGTAAATATCACGAGGAAAGTATACATTTTAATTATGCCATTTGTCCAAACATCTATATCAAAATTTGAAACATAGTAGCTGTTGTTACTGTTATCGTTCTGGTTTATTGTGAACCAACGATTCGTTTCGTTTCTGTTCTCGTTACTGTTACATATCAATTGTGTATGAGCCTTAAAGCCACGATTTTAAACAGAAGCAATGATTTTTCGTTTTTAACCTCATTGCAAATTCCACTAATTTTTCAAATTTAAAAGTTTTCAACTTTAACAACCAAAACCTTTTCTAATAATCTTACAGTTTATTTAATATTTAAACTGCACTAAGAAAATTAATGGTATCGATAATGTTGCTTTGTGAGTGTAAAGTTTCTTCAATTTGTTGTGGAATTTTATTTTCTATTCTTTGGTGTCTACCTTTTTTGAACTTTTATGTTCACAAACATTCTACCATGATGTGTTGGACAGTTAAATTAGTTTCACATTTTTTCGCATTTACTATGCCTTGGAATTCCATAAGGAAGATAGTTCCATCAAGCTTCACTTGGAATAATTTCTTGTGTAATATTCTCGATATTGATGCAATAAAAATTTTGTTTCATAAATTCGATCGTTGAAAAATTAACGATGAGCAAGTCTTGATCAAGTTCAATGCAAGAACGGTACACAAAATATTATGATTAGCAATACACGGTGACTGTGCGATACAACTAATAGAAATATTTTGAAAGCAAAACAAATTATATGTTGGGAGAATCTATTTAAGAAATTGCCAAAATATTGAAAGATCGAGATTCAAACATGAAAAAACGGGCGAATGGAAAAGATCATAAAAAGTTTGTGGTTACAACAGCTTGGAACAAGACGGCTAAACTAATACAACAAATCTGTTACGACGATTGTAACAGATCATTTGATGTACTACGTATTCAAAGACAGAATTTAAAATGAACTGATTCAAAAATGCAAAACAGAAACGTATATTTCAAAAATGGCAAGAAAAACAAACGAAAAGCACTTCATCGCCCATCAAAAGTTAGTTGTTGGAGATAATGGGTTTGTTCCAAGTTCTCTCTAGTTCTAGGACTGATACGCATGCTCTTTAGTTAAAATTTTAACGAAAATGATCTTTAATGCTTGCAAATTTCGATAAAGAGCATGCGTATCAGTCCTAGAACTGGAGAGAACTGCTTGTTGAAACAAACCTAGTAAGATGTAGGACTGAGGATAATCCACGACTAATGGAAACACAGTGCAAATTATAAAATATTATATCTGGTAATAAGTTAATATTTTTCAATTGATGTTCGCAACTCATATTCAGTACAAAACATAACTTTGGACACATTCCATAATGTTTGCAGCTCTAGATCACACATTATTATACATAATAAGTTTCTATTAAGCCCATTTTACGTTAAGGAACATACGTATTAAAAGCTAAACTTTTACTTATGACTTCTACAGCTACTAAAGCAACTAAATTTGTAGGTTTACAGATATCGCTTCTGTGCTTCTAGTACGCCAGCATACAAAGCGGTACTTCTTATGGATTTATTAATATATTAACTTGTTTATCGATTTATATTAAAATAATTTACTTTGTGAAAAACAATTATTTCCTAAAAATTTTCCAAAATTAAGATTTCATAAAATAATATTGTCAACTAGAAACTTTGCCAATTAATATGGCTTAACTGCATTTTTAAGTTGGCTAGAAATTTGCAACTACTGGATTTACATTACTTCAGACATAACAGAAAATATAAATATTCTAACAAACATAAAAATTGTATCGACCGACTTGGGACTTCCCATGGGAGAAGAGGAAGAGGTAGTGTAGTTTCGGCAAATGTAAAAAATAAAGTAAACGTGTTTCAGCTTAGCTGCAAACTTATTCGCTCCGACTTGAACATCTTTTTAAATCTTACAAGTTGGAAGGTGAATTAAAAAAAAAGTTTTACTCACGTTAAGGTGGATATTTCATTTTTAGCAAGTGCTCGAATAATGGTAACAATTTCTCCGTGATGCAAAAAAATTCTAACTAAAGCTTGTGCTAAATCCGTTTTATTTGATATAATTTCACCCAAAACATATACAGGGCTGGTCGAAATCGACTTGAAAAAAAAAAGTAAATAAATAAGTAGGTAATAATATAAATTATTATGAATGCAATATAACAAAACAGAAAATCTTCTACTTACCCTTGTATGAACACTTTGTAGTAGCAAATCACGTAAAGGCATGTACACAAAATCAGAAAAAACATAATCTATTGTATATTGCATATTTAAACGAAGCGATCCTAATGGGCTAGTAACGGAGAGCCTGGTACCGGGTGGTGTTGCGCAAGATGGCATGGGTCTATCTTTTGTAGGGCGAGGTTGAAGGAAATACCTAAAAAAATAGACACACTTGAAGGTGGAACATTGGTATGGGAGTACAAAAATTACCATGCGTTTCTAAGAGCAGCATTTTGTTGTTGCGAGCCACGAAGTTGCACTCTAACTTCTCCTAGAAAGACATCGCCCGACATGCCGGGGCTGTCGTGCCAAAACGAAACAAGAAGTTCGCAAATTTCACCTTCGTTTTCGGAACACACCGTGTAAAGCACATTTTTATCTCGCTCTTGTCCAATGCAAGTGTCAAATTCGAAAGTTTCGTCGTAGCGAGGACACACTGTCTTTTTACGTACTTTACTTCTTTTCGATATCCTCTTGCCGTTTGAGTAAGTAACACAAACCAAAGCAAAAGGATCGCACGAACCATTTTTTATTGTTAAATCCAAACACTCGATCACACGAACCAGCAATCGCTTGTGAGTGCCCAATCGATTTTTATTGTTGAACGTCTCAAATCTGATGTCGATATTAGCTTTGCCTTGGACTTCCGAATCGGCATCGACAGCTTTTATTGTAAACCAGTGATCTTTGTTGTTGTACGAAGCCAAGTCCTGTCGCTTTATGGCAACTTTACCTGTAAAAGAGAAGAGAAGGTTATCGACCAAGAAGACGAGAGTTTAGCACGACGTCGCGTGATACCTATAATTTTATCTTGCTTCAAGTGTCGATCTCTGTCGTACAGGTAAACGGACAAGTAGCGAAACTTTCGCGGTACTTCGAACTGAAATTCCTCGCCAAAAAATGGACTGTAATAAAGACAAAATAGTAAAATTGAAAGAATACGTGCGAGAGACGCTCGCCCTCGAAACGACTCAAATTACCTGAGCGTTTTTTCGACAGTCGAGGTGCGAAATATTTCTTCCTGATCCAACGATAGTATGCAGTAAACGTCGCGATGTAAAGCAGAGCCGTGAGTACGGCACAACAGATTTTTTGCTTCTCCTGCAACAAGCAAATCTTATAGGAGAGTGAAAGCAATGGGCAGCGCAGAAATTGACAAATATCGCAATTTGTAACATCTGCAGGCGAAAGAAAAAAAGTGGAATACTTGGAGCCATGTTTTGGTGACACGAGCCGATTAAAAAATTAACGGGACGTGAAACGAGGATAATATTCGTGGGAGTTGAAATGGACGGGGCAACGTAAATTTTACTTACCGATTTTAATTTTTAGTCGTTCTTCAGTTCTAACCCTGAAATTTTCGTCGGCCATGTTTTCTCCATATCCAAATAAATGGCACGAAAAGCTAAAAGGCACTCGCTCGGTGGGGCTTTAACGCGACACAAATAATTAAAGTAAGCATAATGGCGTAGCGAATATAAAGGCAGCACTTGGAGGAAATTACATAAAGTCGGTTTATTTTTTAAAATGGCCAACACGTGAATTACTATATTTATCTTAGAATGGACATAATACAATAAGTTCTTTTTATGAATGAACGATACCGACATGCGTACAACGGGCCAATAAATCATTAGGAGAGCAACAAGGTGAGCGCTCTTTTCGTCGTCCCATCTGTGACACACTTCAATGAACGGATGAATGAATGGGAAAAACGCGTCACGATCTATTGTTATTATTTTACGTACGAATATCAAATTTTTTAATTACTACACTCGCGTGAGAACATTTTCCATCCTCGCAATAACACCATTTGTACTACTTAATTAAAAAGAGTTTTGCCACTCAAATTTTATTATACTTCTAGGCGTTTGTTTACTATTATATTCACACGCCAAACTAAGTAGGTAGGTAAGTTACATATTATTATATTGTAACAATAATTATTATATTACCAATCTTATTTTTAGTAATCCTGAAAAATTGTATTGTTTTTCGATTGTTTTGCACCTATTACTTGCTATTTTTAAAAGTTTTTCGTGGAAGACATGGGCGTCCCGGCGGCAGGCCGCTAAGGGATCGGCGCCGCAAGTGTATAAAATGATTTAAAAAAAATGTATTCTCTAAACAATTATTTGATTAAAATTAAATTTATTGAATAATTGTGTAAAGGCTGTGCTGTGGATGTGAGAGACGCAAAATTAAAAATTCAGGCTGCCAGACATCGTTAATAATAATTATTTCAAGAAAATTTTCTGCAAAGCAAAATAATATATTATTCAATTGTCAACCAAAATAATAGTAATTATTATTTTTGCAACCGGTCGGCGAAGTGGATTTTTACTCGGTGAATCGACAGGTCCCAGTAGGACGAATCGTAGGCGAAGTCTGGAAGTCGACGAATCCTGTAAAGGCGTTAACCTTCTGAACAAAATAAGTAGAATGTAGAAAAACCTAGAACGATTTTTCTGTGGCCGTAAAAAGAATTATTGTTATTTTTTTAAGCGACGGTATAATTCCATTTAATCGACGACCGAAAAATGTTAGCAAAACGGTAATTAAATTCTATAGTCGTGTATAGCATAAATTAATTTTTTTCTATGGCAGATGTTAAAGAAAAGGGATATAAGAAAATTCAATAAATTAAATTATTATTTGACAGTATTTATTTTCCAATAATAAATCAAACATACTTTTCAATCTATCGAATATCTATCAATTAAATTTCGATTAAAGAGTCACTTGTTCTATTATTTTAAGTCGAGCAAGTCGCACTTTAACATCTTCCGCTGAAGTAAAAGTGTTTTTGGTAATATTAAAAATTTTTAAAAAATTAATGCAATATAATAGCGTTTCATTCAAAGAGGTGTATACTACTCGATTAAAAACTTTTATTTTATTTATTACCGGACCGCTTATGAAAGCAGCTATATTTTTTCTAGTCTAAAAATTCCATCAGAAACAAACTGAGAAAAAATATTTTTTTATTTAAACGGTAAGTGTGTATAATAATAAATATCAATGTTTATAATTCTTTGACTTAAAAGTTTAAAGGATTGCAAACCTCCAAGTATATTATGGAGCTTGCTGTGATCATTTTCTAGTTAAATATTTTAAATAAATGATGGGCTCCCTATTAATAATTAATACAAATTATTATCTAAATAGAAAACTATTATTATTAATAATTAAAAAATAATACAAGTTATAAAAGTATTTCATAAATTATAGACTCTTTTCATTGGTGAAAACTTCATGCAGTGAAGTTCCAAAAAAGTGATTATTAGTACATTTTTTGGTAATTCTGAAATGGTTTAAACTACCTACTCGAGAAAAGTTGAAAAAATTAAAATTAACTTTTTTAAGTGCATCAGAGGAAACGAAAAATAATGGCGTTAATAGCATAATTTTTCAAAAGAAACCCGACTTCTCGCCCTTCTCTATCTATAATAATATGTTGACTGGGCGTCGTTTTATAAATTTATTGTTAGTTAAGAACCATACCTGTGCCTGTGGTTAGTTCATTCCATCTTTGAGTGCGGGTTTTATAAGAAAACATTTTTTTAACAGAACAAAAGCGCGCTTGATATTTTGCTATCAAGGAAAATGTAAATTGAATGATTCGAAATGCATTTTAAAGTATTTTTCGGAGTATTTTATTATTTAGTATTCTTTGTCAATCTCCAAAGTGCAATTCGTTGGCTGTAAGTAGAACATTTTTTAAAGTTTTAATAATTAGACGTTCAGAGAATTTAAAAAAAGTAAAAAAAAAGATTTCCGATTTTTTTGAATTCAAAAAATTTGAGCAGAGGAGAATAAGTTATCGATAAAATAAAATTTGATTTGTAACGATAATATTAATTTAAAAAAATCAAATCCGCTTGATATACTTTTAGGGTAATTATATTGGACGTCGATTAACTTATAAAATTAGTCGACACCAATAAAGTGCAGGTACCTTCAATTATTATTAAGAAATAATGATGCGATTATTGTCACATTTTAAAGGTGTGGTTGTCGGCGCATATATGTTTATTATATGTAAACATTGAAACTTTTTGAAGGAATGCCGCCTATGACTAACCAAAGCATTAATTGTGATTTTATAATCGTAATATACTTTACAAAGAACATCAATGTCTTTTCGTATATCAAACAAGTTATGTTATTACACCGTGCGTGTACTGGCATAAGAATGAGCGATTTTACAGGGCCATAAAACAACAATTTCGCCTTTTTCGAACTTTTAATTAAACGCGTTCATAAAAGGCACTTAGCACTATCGATAATCAAAATTCTAATATATTTTTACAATATAACAAAATCAGATTTATATTAGCGAAAATTATAAAAAAGAGATTTTGCAAATATTGTTTCTAATAAAATGCCACATATTATAAAAGCTTACAATAGCCAGATGGCCATCAGCAATTAACACGTGATAAAATCTTCAGGTAGATTAAGGATCGCTAATTACAGGTGTAAGCTATATCATTATTAGGTGCCAGACTAAATCATCTATTGTTTAAAATCGCTTTATGGTGGTAAAAAATTATACAAATCCAAATTCCATTCCAAGCTACGTTTTTAAACCTAATATTTTATTCATTGCAAAAAATACTTGATGAATTAATTTATTAATTAGTTTTGGTGAAATTTTCAAATTTAAATAACATTAATAATGCCTCGATTCAGATTTAAAAAAACAAATATTTTTTATAGAGCTATACAACACGCAGATAATATAAAATGGAACGTCATCAAGGAAGATTACAAAAATGAAAATAACAGCCCCTTGCTGTACGATCCTTGTATGCTTGCTAAAGACAAATATGGTTTTACAAAACTACAATCTCAAATATGCCAGAACTACGTGGACCTAATGCCCGGTATACAAAATGCAGCCTCTCTAGCAATGGAAACCTGTCAAAATGTTTTTCAACACAGGCGATGGAACTGCACCGGAATTAAAACTGCACCTATATTAACTTCAGATCTTACAAGAGGTATATAACACTAGCAAGTTTAATTTTCAAGAAAATTCCGAAAAATAGGTACCTGCTATTTTATTAAGCCCAATCGGTTTAATCGGTTATTAATACAATTTTTTTAGCCACTCGTGAACAAGCCTACGTTTATGCAATCAGTTCTGTAGCCTTAACGTATTCTTTAACAAAATTATGCAACACTGAATCAAATTATCGCTGTTCTTGCGACAATCATCCGAAAGATCCGCCAAACGGAAATTTCAAATGGGGCGGTTGTTCGGACAACTTAAAATTTGGAATACGATTTAACAGGCGTTTCATCGATTCCATAGAAAAACTCAATTCGAAATTAAATGAAACCAACGATTTTCTAGAAAAACAAATCTCACAAGTTAATTTACACAACAACCGAGTTGGAAGAAGGGTAAGCATTTAAATTTAAAAATTTTTTAATTATGCAAAATTTGTATTAGGTAATGGATAAAAGTTTAACTATTCAGTGCAAATGTCATGGCGTGTCCGGTTCCTGCAACATAAAAACTTGTTGGAAATCTCTACCCAACATAATCGATATTGGTCAAAAGTTATTGCGTCGTTATACCAACGCAGTCCAAGTGACCAATTATTCCGAATTAAATAAGCGCAATTTGCCCGAACTGCCCGGAAGAAAATCGCCTACAATCGATCAACTTATTTATTTAACTAAATCGCCCGATTATTGTACTAAAGATGCGCGATTAGGAAGTTTGGGCACCAAAGGAAGGTACATAATATGCCAGGTTTGATTTCGATATTTAGAGAAATATAACAAAGAGTTTATTGCAGGAAATGTAACGTTACTTCGAGTGGAACCGATAGTTGTTCTCAGCTATGCTGTGGAAGAGGATACAAAACATTTGTAGATGAGAAAATTGAAAGATGTCAATGTAAATATCATTATTGCTGTTATGTAGTCTGTAAAACATGTAAAACAGTTTCAAAAGTTTATAAATGTAAATAAACTTTTAATTTCTAATTAAAATCAAGTGTTTTTTTTTCTAATTAAATCCTCCTCCATCGGTTTATAATCTTCTATTATTTAATTTATAGTATAATGGTAAGTTGGGCAATGCCAACAAAACACTGTTGATGGGTGCAATTATTAATCGAGAATTTTCAGGCGGGGTACTCGTAAGCTAAGGAAAAATCTAGAACCTTGTAAAAGTAAATTATCTGATAATTTACCCTTGTAAGAGAACAAAAATATGAAAGCCACTAATTAACTTGCAAAAATTCAAAAATTTTTTGTAAATTTATTTGTTTTGTGTGAAACAATAAATTAAAAAAATTACTTAATTCTTTATTTGTACAAAGTTACAATTAAATTTACTACTTCCGTCATAATTCTGTATGAGCATCGATCGTTTCTAAAAAATAAAACAGAGTGAACCGATACTCCCAAGTATTTATACAAAACTTACCTTTTAATTCTACTACAGACTCCAACGTTTCGGCGGGATCGGAATCTAGAAGACCCGAATCAATTTTCTGCTGTAGTTTTTTAATTTCATCGTCGTAACCTTTCCATTCGGGCAAGATTCTTATTGCTGCCGTTAGTTTAGCTTCTTTTGTCATTGGATTATTGCACTAAAAATAAAATTTAAACTAAAAATTACAAGAATAACATTAAATCTTACCAAATCGATAGTTTTGGCTTTTGCTTTTGATTCGTCATCGCACCAAGTTTCGCACCATAACCATTCCTGCGGTAAAGATTTAATGGCAACCTGATGGATCATGTTATTAGGTAAATCTTGATCCAAATTTGATAAACTATTAGGATCTTGACTGAGAGCTTGATATTGTCCTCTTAATCGATCGCCAGCCGCTATTCTTCTAAACCTCTTAAGGTCTACAACGTAAAGAGCCGAAATATGATATCTGCGACCTTGAAGATGGGTTCTCCAATAGCCTTGTTTCCAAAATCTAAAACCATCCATTTCTGTTCTCGAACTACAGAACGGTGTGTAACCGTAAGGTGCTCCACCTAGATCTAGTTGCTGCAACTCTTGCAAGTCGGCTCTTACAACCTAAAAATTTTATTTTGGTTAAAAAGACCTTCCACATTTATATCTGTCTGTATTTACCTGATCAGCATCGACAAAAATAATTTTCTTGACATCGAGTGGGAACAACACGTCAAGGAATAGAATTTTGTAGCCCCAAATTGTTCTTTGTTTTTCGGTTTGTTGGTGTAACCACCTGGGCCACTTGTATTGAACTAATTCATATTCAAATCCGTATTCTTTCGACATGTATGGCAAGAAATCCTGTAAGCGCAAAATGATATCATATTTATACTTTTATGAAAACTCTTAACAAAACCGTACCTTAAATTGTGGAGATAGATAATTCTTTAAAAACCAAAATTTGACGGGAGTTTTAGTGTGTTTGATGACAGACAACATCATAATTCGTAAAAATCTTTCGTACAAATGACCGGAAGCTAACGAAAATATGTTTAGTTTCTCGTCCGATTCTTCCTCGACACCAGAGAAAGACCTACAAAAATTAGAGCTATAATCGCTGCAGAAAAATGAGAAAACATTTTTACGTTGTAATAGAATTCCAAATTCCAGAGGGAGGTTCTTCTTCTGATAGTAAATCTATATGGTACATATCGGGCTTTTTGGAAACTTTAAGTTTGAGTACAGTCGACCTCAAAGAACTAATTAAAACACGAATGTCTGACGAATTTTCGGGCGTGTCGCTTCCTTCGTGACTGATAATGTCGTAAATGTCGGCACTTCTTCCTTGCCTTAATCTTAACAGCCATGCTCCAGGTTTGGCTTTAAGTTGGAAGTAACCCAAATTAGCCATGACAATTGTATCGACCACCACAGGATTTTGTTTTGTTCCGAGGGTAATTTGAAGTCCTCTTGGAGGACTTCCAGCGGCAGTTTCAAAGCAGTGACCTTCTACTAATAAATATTCCAATTCGTATTCACTTAAAATTGATTTAATAATTATATTAATGTTGACAACACAATTAGGTGACAAACCTGTGGACGACGCTTTCCACATTTTCAAGTCGAATGTTGTCTAAATCGTAAACAGATCTCACAACTTCTACCAGCCAATTTTCGGGTACGTGAATATTTTGTGTAAGTAAAGGTGCAGTAGGCATGTTGGTAAATTTAGCAATGGGACCCGACGTTTGCTGACCCCGTTCGTTAAATTGAATTTCGGGTTCCAAAACAAAGCGATAAAAACTAAAAAATAACAACAAAATTAACATCACACGTTTCTTTTAAAATCTAATCTCACCTTTTAACTGGCATGTCGCTATTTTTTTCGACACTATTCAGAAAGATGCGAATGTTGCAATTTAATACTTCTTGTAAGACTTGCAAAATTGGTCCCAATTTTTGAGCTCCTCTTGAAACGGGATCGACAACTGCGGCAATGTGAAACACCGGTTTTTCTGAATCTGGCGCAGGCAATTTTAATACCGAATGTTGATCTCCGTGGAAGGTTATTTCAAAACGTGTTCTACTTTGAGGACGAGATACCAAGAGCGGTACTAAGCGTAAAATTGTGTTGCTGCTTATAACTAAAAATTATTTTTTTAATTAAAAACAGAATTAAAAGTTGTAATTGAATACCTTCTCCGTCCTCTGCTTTAGACAGAGCATTTTGAATTTTTTCCCCGTACAAAGCATAACTAAATCTTTCAAGTAAAGAAAAGTCGTCCACGGTAAACTCTTCGTTGTCGTCCAAAGGTCCAAGTACTCTGCCATTAGCCACGATTCCAATTTGCCCGACTTTAAACTTCAAAACTCTTTGAGCAAAAACTCTTAGCATTTTTAGAGACAACTCTTGAACGTTTAAATAAGGATCAAGTTCGGGCTAAAGAAAGACAAAAAATCAAGTTTACTAGTAGATTTGAGGGATACTGTGCCTTGGAAAACAATTAAAACTTACCAGTATATCAATTTTGCCCGAGCTTATAGATTTCTCGTCCTTTAGAAGAGAGGTTAAATAGCCGATTGCTTTATCTGATGGTAATTCTTGTAAAGAAGCCAATACAAGTTTATTCAACAAATTGTCATTACCTCCATCTACGTTTGGTAAAAATGCAACACGAACGTCCTTGTTGCTTTTCTAAAAACGAAAATTAAAAATTTAAATTTCAATATATCTCACGAAAAGTTCAATACATTTTCAGCCAAAAAATTCCAAACCCAAGTCTAAGAATTCTTGAGTTCATTAGTTTGATTATAAAGAGCTTTTTTAAAGATAGTCGATGAAAAAAATAAAGTTTTATTTATATTTTATCTTACCAAGTGTTCCAAAGCGGAAAGCAGTAATAGTCTACTTTTTTGACAGTTCAAATCTCCTACTACCCAATAAGTCATCGAATGGTATTTGAGGTCCTTTTTAGACAGCAAAAAATACTTTAAATTTTCAACTGCCGTTGCCACCATATCACGTTGGGATAACTTTTCTAAGCCTTTAATGTCGAGTAAAGTTGTTGCTTTTCCCGACATATCCAAATAAAAGCTATTGTCCTTATTTAAGATTCTCTGATTGAGTCTCGGCATTACGTTCGGTTGATTCATAATGTAATCCAGAACGTCATCTCTATCGGTAACCTTTCCCCTGAAAATAGCCTTCTGCAGGATGGGCGTTTGCGACATAACTTCCTGTAGAACAGCTTCTTCAAATTCGTCCACATTTAACTGCGACTTTTGCAAAGGAATCCCATTGAGCAGAGCTTGTGGAGTGTTGTGCAATCCGGATCTTTGAATAAAATCTTCAGAAAGTTGACGTCCAAAATCAAATACCGAATCTTCTCCTAATATTTCGTTGACATCGGCATTGTATTTTTTACGTAATTGTTCTTTGACTAGTTCAACCGTTACGTCTTCATTTTTAGCCAACGAAACCATCTAAATATGCTTTAATAGATTACAAAAGAAGGTGAACAATTATTACAACACTTACCGAGGTTAAAAATTCTAATGCCGCAATAGGGTCCTGCTTTTGCATTACATAATTAAATGCACACAGCATTGCAACTCCCGGATTTTCTAAACCTGTTAAGGACACCGTCGAATTTACAGACAAAACTAAGCCAACTCGAAGAGGTGCCGTGTGTACAACCAAAGATTGTAACAATTTTAAGATGCCACGTGCTTCACTTTTGATTGGATTTATCACCAGAACCTGATTAACAAAATTAAAACGTCAATAATTATAAAAGTGTAAAATTAGACTTACCAAATTAAAAATATTCCTTCTAACTTGCCGTAGCATGCCCGGAAATGTAGGTTTCAACAATTCCATTAGACTTGTCGACCACCGCGTATATTGAGCGTCTTTTTCAATGTCGTTAATCCAATTAACGGCAGAATCTCGTATATCCATGGCAAACTCTTGAGTACCCGTGTTGGTGTCGCTAAAATCTAAAGACAATAAAGAAGCCTGTTGATCGTTATTGATACCAATTCCATGTAATCCTTGCATGCTTCTCATTTCCTGACGTAAAATCTCCAAAATGGAGTAAATATCTACCAAGTCGAGATCGAAAAACATTCCGTTAATAAACAACGCCGTATCAGAAGGTTGTAAATTTAAAGTGGATGCAAAGACGTCCTGATTCTTTTTTATTTCTTTCTTTAAATCGGCGTTTACAACTGTTTTTACCAGAGACTTTGCCTAAAATTTCAAATCAAAGTTACAAAAAAAGAAGAAGCAAAGTCTAAATTATTAACCTGCATGGGAAAGTTTTGCGCAATAGAAGTGAAAATTTTTAGTGCCTCCTCCTTTGGGGCGCTCATGATTCGCTCGGCTGCTTGTAAGCTCAACTCTTGAAACTGCCACACTTTTAAAGGTGCCATTTCGTTTGACGATTCTTCTAAATATTGCTTAAATTTGTCGAGATTTTTCTTATGATTGGGAAACAAATTTCTGAAACAGAAGCAAGTTACCACAACAATTTTCGAGTTTGATTTAGCAGTTCTCACTTTAATTTCAAAAAATCGAAACCTTCAATTTCTGTGTCTTCATCTTCTTGCAAATTTTCGTTTGAATTTTGATCTTCCTGAATTTGAATGTCATCTTGCACTTTATATTCTGTAGATTTCATTTGCAATTCGACCCCATAGCCCGATAACCTTAACTGCCTATTGGAATGGTTCTAAAATAATTTTAAAAGGTATAATTTCAAAGATAATTTGCAAATTTTACCTTCACGTAATGTCGGACAACGTAATCGATGCTTCCTTCAATTGCAAACTGTTTAAGTTTACTGTGGAAGGTTGTGAATTCTTGGGTACCCAACTCTCCATATAAAACTACCACTAAACTTTTATTTTCTGAACCGGGATAGTGAGTGTCGACACGATACAAGTCAACTTTTCCATTGTTCTCCTTCGAATTAAACTAGAAAGTATTGTATCGTTATAAAAAAGTTAAATTAAAAATGTAATCTTACATTGTTGATGTAATTTTCGGCTTCTTTTAAATTGCAGGTGATTTTTTCACCAACTTCCACAATAACAGAACACAAGTTTTGCGAATTTTTGTCCGTTACCATTTGATTAAACATCTCAATTTTGGGAGAATAGATATGCAAAGACAAACCCAATTTTAGAATGGCCAACTCAGAAGAACTAATGTACTTGGCCGATTGCTCAAGCACAACATCATACTTTTTCTTATCGGTGTCTATAACAAATTTTAGCTATAAATAATAATCGTAAGCATAAAATATGTGCACCGTACGTACCTAATTCGTACAAAGGTGGATTCAAATTGCAAATGGAATCGATGAAATTCCAATAAAAGTCAGTATTTTCGTCGGCCAAATACTCGGCCACCTCTAATACTAACGGAGTGACCTGCCATTGAGCGTCCAACAAAGTCGTTACCGATTTTACTTTTTTCGTTTTGCAGTTTACTCCAACATTTACAAGTAAATACAAAGCGAGGGCTACCGCAAGGCAATTATTCATCTTAAAGTAAGCTAAAAAGAGAAAAGATGTATAAAGACAAAGAATTTAATAAAAATAAACAAAAAATTATTAAATTATAAATTATTGTTGACCTTTATTAAATAAAAAATTATTAATTAAATAACTGGAAACTGTGAAGGGAGTTTTACGAAAGCTCCGATACCGAGTATGGTAGGCACTAGAATTTTGAATAAATTTAAAAATTTGCTTACCCAGCAAGTAAGTGCCAACCGACAAGATTTCAGAAACACTAACGAGAAATATAATTTATTTATGTGTTTCTAAATATTTAATTAGCTATCTATCTATCTAAAATTTGAACATTTTCCCAATTTTTGTGAATGCCGCTAAGCACTCGCTAAGTAAAAACAAAAATACGGGTATATTTGACATTTACCCGATCTTAAGGTTAGAGCACAAGTGTACCAATGAAAAACCGACAGCTACAACGACAGTGACAACAAAACGTTCGAAATGTAGAATATAAAAAGTTAGGATTTATTAAGTAAGGAATTCAAGAGAGTAAAATATAACCAAAGAAGATATACCTATAGGAACTAGATATTCTAGAACTAGATATAAATACAAAGATATTCCTATAGGTATATCTTCTTTGATATAACCTCCCCCCTTCCCCTAATAACTTTTCAAAAACTAATCAAATAAAATAATTTTTATTTCATTTATCATAATATATCAACACAAAATTTAAACAGAAGAATATATTTAAAAAAATGTTGTAAGGAAACTGAAATTTACGCAAAAGGTGTCTGACAGTGGCGCAGCCAGGAATTTGTTATGGGGGGGGGCTAAAGGATGCGAGCTGGGCCAAAAGCGTGCGCCTCAGACAAAAAATTTTCTGAAAAAGGGGAGTGGTCAGCTTATTTTCGAGTATAATTATTGTGTTACCACTGTTACCTATCTTAAATTAAAAGTCGAACACAATAGTACATTGTCTTATTCGGATTAAAAGTGAAACTTTGTTTGACAAGCAATTTTTGCATTTGCAAGGCGGAGCGCCAGCGGAGCCGAGCGAATGCAATAATTGCACGTCAAACAAAGACACTTTTAATCCAAATGAGACATATTACTTTTTCTCCAACCAAAAATTAAATAAAATTTAAAATATAAATACTTAATTTTAAAACATTATTTGATGTAATATCAGAAAAGTCACTTTGACATTTAAAAATTGTATAATTTCGAAGAGTGCTTTTTCTATATTGTTTGAATTAGCAATAACTCGAGAACGGCGCGGCGCTAAATATCAAAAAACTGAGCAAAAAATTCTCCCCCCTCGTCACAGACACACCCCCATGAATTATCGGTGGGAAGGCATATGCAAAAATTTAGATTGATCGCGCACAAAAATAGTAAAAAATAAAATCACTTTTAAGTCATGCACAAAAAAGTTTTTTTAGTGCATGTAAAAAAAAGTGTTGCTTAGCAATTTTCGCATTTTTATATTAATAACGAAAACGTCAACTAAAAGTTGACGTTTGTCAAACAAAGTTTCACTTTTAATCCGAATAAGACAATGTACTATTAATTTAAAAAAATTTTTCATTGCACCGGTAAAAATGCGACTATGATCATTAAAAAAAGATTATCATTAATAAAAAGGAAGAGTGTCTGGGGGGGGCTATAGCCCCCTAGCCCCCCCCTTGGCTGCGCCACTGGTGTCTGATCACCGAATACCCCCTGAGTTACAATCCCTTTATTTCTTAAAAAAATTGAAACGACCTGTATATAAACAATAAAAGTACAAAATTCATTAATTAACACTTAGATGGCGCTATACCTGCTATTTTTGGCTATTCGGCGTTTCTGCATGATGGTAAAAAGTTTTGCGAAGTAGTAACTGAAAACGGTGAAAATTTTGAAATTTGTTTTTTAAGCACATTAATTAATTTAGCGGTTAATTACACAAATTTAAATTTAGAAAATGTCTGAACCAGGAAATGGTAAGTGTCATTCGCAGTTTGCAATTTTGTTGATCATTTATTAAACGTAAAATTTGCTTTATAACCTAAGTTTTCAAATCAGAAAAAAATGCTAACAATTTTTCGTAAACATAATATTTCGTAGCTTAAAGAATGTTGATATTATTCTCGATAACTGTTTAACATTTTTGAGTTGACCCAAGGCTTAAACTTGCTGTCGGATCGGTGTGTAGTTTATTTGGGCTTGCTCGACACAAAAATGTTATTTTATGGATTTAATATTATTAAAGCTGTTGACTTTCAGATGTAACACCAATTCGTGTTAAACTTCGACGAATATGTAAGTTTAATGTGGTGGTGGTGATATGATAAAGTTGCCTTGGAAGCATAAGATCGTATGTGACAATTTTGATTTTTTCTTATCAAACAATGAATAATTCAAAAACCTGTCTTTTAGCAAAAGCAATTTACTGGGTCATAAGATACTTGCTAAAGTGCGACCTTATTGTAAGCGTTGTTTAATAAAATGCCAGTTATCTTTGTGCAAAACGTAAAGACAATAGTTTTATTTTGATTACTCCAAACTATACATTTTCAAATACGACGTTATGCTTCCGAGGTAACTATATGTGTGCGTATTTAAATAAAACCATTTTGTTTTAAATACAATACCGTAATATGATTTTCTTTAATTTTAAGATGATAAACATGAGTTTATAGAAAAAAATCTGCAGAATATGAAAGTTAGAGCATTTAAGAAAAAATATGCACAAAGTCGCTATTATGGAAGGAAAAATGTGCTGAACGTATTTAATGAAAATGTTGTTAATAAGATGCCCGTACATGCTCGCTTAGGCATGAAAAGAATTAATTTACGAAGAGGCGCATACCAATTTGCAAATAATGACTTTGTTAATAATAGATTTCCTCTCAGAAGAAAACTTATTAGAACTCAAGGAATACCTTCTACGTTACAAAATAGATTAAGATTAAGACGCAGCGGTACAAGAATCTTTCCGAACAAAACTACCGATTATACCATACAAATACGCAACAATTTGGCTAACTCAAATTATAATAATAATATGATGAATAACATGAAGCACAGTTGCATTGGGCAATTGAATGATCAATTGCAAAATGAAATCAGCGTTATTCAGAGGGAAGCTGACAATCCACCTGCAGAAATTATACCTTCACTTCCCATACATGTTGCTGGCTATGGAGTGACACACATATCGCTAAATCAACGATTTTCGATGTAACATTCTGTTAATCTGCAAATTTCTCTCGTTTATTATATTTTTTAATTTGTAAGAATTTTTTTATTTCATTAGTTTATATGATTAAAATTAAGTTGAGTATATTCTCGCATTTTTATTAAAACCAAATTACAAATTTAAATTAAAAATATTTGAAAAATCAAGTTAAGGATTACAATTTGAAGATAAAAATTTAGTATTGACAATATTGTGAGGCTTATTATATAGTATTGAAGAATTTGCTCTTCTTATTGAAGAACAACTGGAAGGGCTTTATTTATCGAGTCAAGCAACTCCTATTTTTGTAACTGGTTGCAATTGCAAAATACTAGATGTACAAGGGTGGTTCGAGCTTCATATAACTCGGTTTTGATTTCTTTCGGGGTTTTGCCTTTCAAATGCGAGTGTTTAATCACTGCACAATTTCGTTTTTATCCATCGTCTGGAGATAACAAAAGTTGTTTGACAACAGTCGAATTAGATGATACCTCTCAGAAACAAACTTTTTTAAACACCACTAGCTCCATTTCTAAGATTTCGTAAGGACTTCTCAAACTACCCTCGTATTATTGAGCATCACACCCTAATGTTTCCAGTAATGTTCAATGGATGAAGGAAATTCTCGTAACACAAATAATGTAATCTTTTCAACGCTGGGGGTCTCGAAAATTTGATCAAGTATAATCAAATTCAATGGACTGCTTAAGTTGAGAAATTAAAAACAATTTAAACTGTTAAGTTTTTATTAAATACAAATAAATTTTATTATAAATTTACTTCTTTTGCTTTTTGTCAGAAGCAGCAGCAGGAGCTTTGGCTTTGCTGGCTTTAAGGGCAGCTGGAGCGGCAGCAGCAGGAGCTTTAGTTTTTTTGCTGACCTTTGCCGTTTTGGGTTTGCTGGCCTTTGCTTTCAGAATTTGCTCGCGTCTTCGTTTTTGTAAATTTGCAGTTTTAATAACTGCACTATTGTTCGGAAGGAGAATTCCACGCTTCTCGGCCAAAACCTTTTGCCTCAACAATTGACTCTTTTGAGTCCTCAATACAGATTGACGTTTAAGGACAGCAGCATAAGGATTAAGTTTAAGCATTGCTCGTGTATTGGTCAACGGGTTAAGATGCTTAACTCTTCGAATCACCTTCTTCTGTGGGGCACGTAAAACTGATTTGATTTCTTCAGACTTCAAAATACGAGACAAGTCGGTGTTGGCCATTTTAGGTTGAGGTAAATTGTAACCTGAAATATCACAAGCATTAGAATAAATCTACTTTAGTAAAATAAAAAAATAAAGAATATATCTGGAACATCAGTACTTTGTAAAATAATCACCAAATTTGTCATAAACACGGACCAAAGTAAAATCATCACGAATAAAAAAAAAAATAAATCAAAACAAACAGAAAATATTTACCCTTTTTCTTTTTGGATAAGCTGGACCATGTTCCAAAAAGTTTATCGAGCTGCTGGAATGCAGACTGAGTCCAGATAACAAATCGTCCAACGTGTCCACCAGGAGCCAACTTGAGTAAGTTTAGCTTATCCACATTTACTAAATCTACACCTGGGATGTTACGGAAAGCGCGTTTCAATCCTTGATCCTTGTGGTAGATGATCAAAGGTCCACGACGTTGAATACGACGACGATTCCTCATTTTACCCTTACCGGCGCGCATACGTTGGGATTTGTACACCTTTTGTACATCTTCCCATGCCTTAATACGTCTCAAAAACTGAACAGCTTGTTTAGTTTTAGTCAATTCTTGAATGGAATCGGTTATAACTAGTGGTACTTCTGGTGTCTTGTCAATGACGTGTCCTTTGCTGAGTACCAAAGCCGGAACTCCGCTAGCGGCAACTGCAGAGGCCAAAGCATAACGACGTTGGTTTACATTTACACGTCTGTGCCAACGACGCCAAGTCTTGGTTGGGGCAAACATACGCCCACCCCTGCACATGTTACCAAAAGCACCCTGACCGGATCTGTGGGTACCACCTCCACGAACACGAGGAATACGAGCAACGGCTCGACCGGTACCCCATGATTCGGCAGAAGTCTGGTGACCTACATATAAAAGCAGAATGTCAGTTTTGTACACAAATATAAATTCACACATTTAAAAGATTTGTTAACATCAGAACTTTGTGGTCTAATCACTAAAATTGTCATAAACACGGACCAAAGTAAAATCATCATCGATAGATAAAATATTACAATTTAAAAAAGAGTAAATCGTACCTGCTTTTTCGCTAACGCAATAAGGTTGGCGACTGTTGAATGAAACTTGTTGATGTACAAAGCTCACAATATCGGGTCTGATTGGTGCCTTGAAGACCGTGGGCATAACCACTAGCTTATTTTCGACAGCTTCACCTTTTTCATTGTAAACCGTCACGAGGGGCCTCACTGTAGCGAGCGACTAGAAATACAAATTACAACGTTACATGAAAATCAAACGATCAATAATTATTATTACATCGGAAAATAAACCTCAAAAAATAGTAATTATTATAAAACCGGCATGGGTTATTATAAGTATTCTCCATGTTTTACCTTATTTGAGGTAAAAAGTGAAAATAAAGCCATATTGTGAATAAAAAGCACGTGGCACGAAACATCGTCTAGGTTAAAAATTTAAAAATGTTTAGGTGCACTAATCGAAAGCAAAATTTAAGCTTGTGGAAATGGAGGAAAAAATATTTGCAATAATTCAAGTATAATTTTGGATTGTACTTACCATTTTCAATAATTCGTGTCGTCGACGACACTATTCGCATTCAATCACATAAAGGAAAGATGTCGAATATTTCGTAACAGCTCGAAAAAGCAGAGGTCGTTACCTGTATCCGCAGGATTGCACGTGGCGCCAAATTTAAAAAAGTTATCATTTACAAGAAATCTTGCTTGTATTTTGTGAAATGTGTTTTATTTCAATGCTCTCAAAAATTGGAGTAAATTTTTCGTGAAATTTCGATTTTTCTTTTCTGTTGAAAATCCGCGTCTATGTGGATAACTAAATTTTATTGAACTGATGAAATTTCAACCCACGGACGAACAAAACTTTATTGTATTTATGTAAATTTTATAAACAAGTCGATTAGTTCTAATTTTTCTTTAGTGCGGTTCAAAAATTTAAATTATAATTTTTAACTTTTATTTTTTAAACACCGGGTATATCACAATAAATGACAATTGTGGATAACCTCAATTAATGGACTACGTCATTTCTATTTGTTTTACTATAATAAATAGTTAGAGGTGATTCATATGTTATAAATTATTTTATTAATTTGCCTAAAATATGTTTTCGAGTTCGCCAAATTATACGAAATTAAAAACAAACTTACGTTTGGCCCTTAACCGGCTGAAGTTGTTAGAAAAGAAGAAAACTGAATTGGCTCAGAAAGCAAGAAAAGAAATCGCAGATTTTATACAGGCGGGCAAGTATGAACGTGCTAAAATTAGAGTCGAACACATAATTAGGTAAAGGAAAATTTAGAATTTGTTTGTAGCGAGATTGACATTTTTTTCTTTAGGGAAGATTACCTTGTCGAAGCTATGGAAATAGTAGAAATGTATTGCGATTTGCTGTTGGCTCGATTTGGCTTGATTACTCAAATGAAAGATTTAGATGAAGGTATTGCGGAAGCCGTGTCGACTCTCATTTGGGTTTCTCCGCGTTTACAAGCCGACGTTCAAGTATTAATTTTATTAACACATTTAGAAGAAGAGACGGCTAAGAGGTTTAACTTACTACTTTTAGGAATTGAAAGTGATTGCCGAGATGCTCGCTTCTAAGTATGGAATGCCATATGCCGAAACTTGTAGAACCGAAGCTTGCACGACGATTAGTGAGAAATTGAAACATAAATTATCGATTCATAGTCCACCCAAGTTACTTATCGAAAGGTATTTAATAGAAATTGCAAAGATTTATAACATTCCTTACGAACCCGATCCTCAAGTGATGCAAGAAGGTCTAGGTGGTAAGTTTTTAAATAAAAAAAAAATGTTTTTGTAAAAATAAATTTTGTCAGGTTCCGAAGGAGTTCTTATAGATCTGGGCGATAGAAATAATTTGGATGGAGGTGGAACACCACAACCGGCCGGATTTATAGGGTATCCTCAACCACCGCCTCTACCAACTATACCTTTTAATTACCCCGTAAGATAATCGAAAAACAATTTTGAAAAGTTTATTAATTGATTAATGCTTTACTTTAGTCTTTACCCAATGCAGAAAATACCGAATATCCCAATTCGCATAAACCAAATGATCCTTCCCACGGCGGTATACCATATGGAGCACCCTTTTCCTATAATATTCCACCTGGAATGGAATCGAAAGAATCTAACATTCACTATGGTGTAAGTTGTTTCTTTAAGGATATTTCTTTTAAAATGTTGCCAATTTAAAATTGTTTTAGGATGATACTTTACCGACGTACAGTATGGCTATATCACCGGACGATAATTTTCAAGTACATATATAAATATTTTTTGACTTGAATATAAAAATGTATGCAATTTTAAAATTTTAGAATAAAGAACAAGAAGCCAAAGCTATGCCCCCGAAAATATCGGGAGACTCTTTTCCAAGTCTTCCCGATTTACCGGCCGTACCGTCCGACAGTCCTAAAGCATCGCACGGCAGTGACATAGATTTTGACGATCTGACTCGTCGTTTTGAAGAACTCAAGAAAAAGAAGTAAATATTTTATCTAAGCAAATTTTAAGCTTTAATGTTAGTTAATTTGACGTTGTATTATAACGACTCCTATTATGGGCTTTTAGAACATCATTTTATGTAAAATTTAATTTTTTAAGTAGATTGTCGAAAAAATTACTAACACAAGAATGAAAGTTGCAAAGAAATTTGTACCAAGTTATCTAATTTTAAATTGCTTGTTAGATCAAATAATTGTATTTTTATAAATTAATTTTATTGCATTTATTCTACTCAAAATAAAGTATAATCCCGTTAAGATTCAATTTTTATTTTATTGAATCAACGATTTAAGTCAAGCCAACCAAAATCGTTATTTACTTTTTCTGCAAAATTACAATCGCAGATAATGGTGAAATTATTCTCTTTTACAATGAATGCATATTAATATACTAAATTACTGCACATTTACTTGAAATTATTTTTCAAGTTTATTAATGTAACGGAAAAAAGGATTGTTATATTACTAAATGAAAAAGTATAATTATATATTTTAAAAAATGATATTTACTCTATTTTCTATGTCGACTAAATCAGCATGACGCAATAATATTTTATAAACAATTTAAATTAGTTTAAAATCACTGCACGGTAATCCGATTGAACCAGTGTTGGTAACTTTAAAAACTGCTCCAGCTGGATCTGCTTGAGTTTTTCCATCGACAACCAATTGGGCACTCGTGACGTACATTACATCCAACTTTGGACCTCCAAAGGCTATTGCCGTAATCTGCAATGCAAAGACGAAATAACTACATAATAAAAATAACTTACTTATTTTTTACCTGATTTGCGGGAAAATAAATTGTGGTAAGTAATTCAGACGTAATCGGATTAATTTTTATAATCCTTCCACCGTTGAAAACCGCCACCCATAGGTTTCCTTCGTTGTCTATAGTCATTCCATCGGGCACCCCGGGAATATCGTGATCGTTCAAGTCAAATATTACTTTTTTGCTACTAATTTTTCCCTTAACAATATCGTAATCGTATTGGTCCACAGTTCTCAACGGCGAGTCGATGTAATACATCTTTTTAAGATGCACATTCCAAGCTAATCCATTGGAAATACTCACTTTGGATAAATGTTTCTTAACTTGTTGTTTTTCCATTAAGGTGTACAGCGATCCCTTTTCGGGTTCCAATTTACCAATTTCCGGTTCGGGTCCCATGGTGCCTAAAGAAATTGTTTAAAATTTTATTTTTAAAATCGAAACATTTTACCGGCCCACAATCTTCCGCAAGGATCACATTTTGCATCGTTGAACCTGTTGTTGGCATTTTCGCTCTCTTTATCGACTTCCGCAATGATTTCAACTTTGGACACCTTCTCGCTTTTTCCATCCCATATCACCACGGCAATTCTTTTTCCTATTCCAACGAGAAAAGCGTCTTTTTGTTTTTCGACCGGTATTACGAACGCAACCGCACCACCTTCTGCAAAATTACTTAAAACATAAATTTAAAGAATAAATTAATTCAAGTTACCAATTTTAGCTTTAGTATGCATATTTGTCGACGGCACGTATTTGTGAATCGCTTGACCTAAGATGTCGACATAATAGAGACATTGCAAAGAAATGTCCCAATGAGGACCTTCACCTAATGTGGCTCTTTTTGTTACGACTTCTACGACTGGTGTCATTTTGAGAATAACCGACGATCAAGAAGACGTCTTTTATAGGAAACGTAATCTTTCCGGGGTTAATTAAATTTGATAACTCGAGTTTTTAATTATAAAAATATCACATCAAATTTAATTAAAAATTAAATCGATTTTAATAAAAGATTTATTATTCAAGAATGTTAAAACTTTTGAAGCTTCCCGACGACGACGGCGACGTCTAGAAATATTTCAATTTAAAAAAAAATTTAATGATAATTGAAGCCAATAGAAGATAATGGTAGAAAAGTGAATAAAAACTTTTAATTAAAAGGAATCAAATAAAAAAATGTAATCGAAATTGCACGCTCTACACTTTACAAGAAAAGAGCACTAAGTCAAAATTTTACTTATTTTTTTTTTAGTGCATTTAGATCTAAATTTTAATGATCTTCCTACTACAAAAACGCAGTAAGTCATATCTGACTAATTTTGTGAAATATAGCAATGTAAGAAAGTTGATGCAAACGTAAACTTTAAAATTCGGATTACTCAAAAGTATCATTTTGGATTTACACCCCTATTCACTAACTTTATTTTTCCATCCATCGAATCGTTAAGTTCTCGATCGATCGAGAAGTGCAAAAATCGGTATTCAGTATGCTTCGATATCGATACGAACGCTTTCTATGGATAGTTTACCCATCGATCGAGTGGAGTATTTGTTCGTGAGCAATGAAGCTCACGAAAAGGCTTCTCAATTGATGGAAAAGCCATTGCATTTGCCTAATATGGTGATTTTTACAATTTGTAGGTTTGTAGCACGGGATTGTAGTACGACGTTTGCCTCTTGTGTCATAATTAGTGAAGTTCGTAAATAAATAAGTTGGTTATTGTATTTATAATCAATTAATTATATTTGTTAATTATATTGGCCATTATTTGTTTATAAATTATATAAATGATGGATTTAGTATTAATTTTGTTGCTTAAACCCTGGTTGCACGTTTATCTTCTGTATTTATTCCACTAAAATAATATTTTATTTTTATCGCAATTTAAATATTTCGCACGGCTCCAATGCAAATAAATATAATACTGTAGGGGTATTCATTCTCTTCTTGATGTAAATATATACTATATTAGAAAAGTGAATGAATCTACTCCTAGTATATTATAAAGAAAAATGTACAAGAACTTATCGATCCATTGTAATTTTATTGTTGTTTAACGTAATTTATTGTTATTTGATTTTGAGTTTTGAGTTTTAATATATATTTTGCATATTTACCAACCTCTTGACGTTTCTACCTTTTTAAAAAAATTAAATTAATTTAAATTAAATTAATTTAAATTTTTTTAGGTTACTCATATTTTATTGGTTAAAATTGCGTTTAAAACGGCACTACCTATATAGGCCACCAGATGTCAGTTAAGTGTTATCGAAAAGCTTGGCTAATCGTTCGCCGTTTTCGATATCGTTTAGGTGTAGTTACAGAATAGGAATTTATGTCGTCGAATACTGTCATCGTTAACGTATTCCATTCGATATTCTACATCTCGATGATCGAAAAGATTTTTCGATGGAAGTTAGTGAATAGGGGTGTTAGTGCCTTTTTCTTGTAAGCCCACGGTATAAAGTTATTTGACTAAAGAAAGACTAAAACAAAAGATAGTCGACGTTTTACAATTTTTATTGGAACAGTGACCAAACTGTGCAATAATAAAAAATATTTATTTTTTTGGTATATATTTTGCTTATTTACGGATTTTTGCCAGATAAAAATCTAAAGACTTTTAGCTACTTACAATCTATTTCGTACATAATTTTTTGTGAAATGGATTAGTTTTTCAAAAAGGTTTATTAAAATGGAAAATGGAATTGCTAACATATTTTTGCTTAATCGGATCCATAAAGTTAGGGATTTTTTAACGCTCTATTGGAACTCTCTTAGCAGCGCTTGGTGAAAATCAAAAGCTTTTTATATCAAAATTAGGGAACTCGCTTAAGGTAAAAAATTGTTGGTGAAAATGGGCACAAGTGTAATAAGGAGTAATTTAATTAAAAAACTGTTTTAAAAAGAGGATATCTTGAAAGAGTTTCGCAATTTTGTGCATCTCGATTTTCGTTAACAGAATCCTTACGCAAATTCACCAGCATTCCTTCGCGGCGGTTTACCATCGTAATAAATAATAATAAATAACTGGCAGTTTATTATTTGAAGCTAACGCAACTTCTCTGCTAAACGAAGGCTCACTTTCAAAACGAAACTGAATAATACTGTATTGTGGCAATGTTTATTATTTGGAAATTAAATAATAAATTCAAATTCTTATCAACAGATTTTGAGTTAGTTGTTTTTGCAATTATAATACCGAAGAAAACTTCAGGTTCTTTTTTCCCATTCCATATTTTATTCCTTCTTTGACGACTGCAGTTTAAATTTCATGAAAAATAATATTTATCCTTTAATAATAAATTACAACATGTTTCCATTAAGCTAATGCAATGCATAATGCAAAAAATGCAATACCTAGTAGGTACATTATCATGTTATTACTGTGTTTATTTGGTGAGATTTAAATAATATATGTCGAACAGTGGCGTGTCGCCGTGGGGGCTAGGGGGGGCTCGAGCCCCCCCCGCCCCTGTCTATAGTGCCGCCCTGGCGCCCCAAACAAAGCACATTTTGTAAAACTTCGGTAATAAACTATCAAGTTTTCACTGTCATTTATTTACTCACCATAAATTTTTTAATTGTTATCACCAGTATTATTAAATCATATCCTAAAACTTGCCACATGCCAAATCAAAATAAAAATAATTTTGGTAAAACCAAATTCTATTGTATTCAAAACCGTTATCTTTACAAATTTTATAAGCCCGGAAATTTTGGGAAACCCCAAAAATGATATTGTTTGCACCTGCCTGTTTCAGGTAGGTAATTAAATTAGGTAGGCACCTATCGTAAATCGGCTTATTGCAAACGAATATGATTTGTAATATTTTGTCTTCAAAAGTATAAGAATTAAAAAAAAAGCACAAAAAGCATGATAATTCAAATTAAAGCACAAAAACCCAAAAAAGCATATAAAACAGTGCCAAATAAATTTTTTTTTGATAAATCGCTTAGATTATTTAAAATTTTTGAGCTGCTTCGAATTTTCAGGAATAGCATTTTGGCAAAAGCAAATTGTGTGCATTACTTTGTTATTTTTATTTTTCAAAACCTATGTGTTAAAAAAAATGTTTAATTTGAAATTCATACATATTTGCGCCCCTAAGAATGGTTTGCCCCCTCCGCCCTAAAAGGCACGACACGCCACTGATGTCGAAGTAAGTTAGTATTGGCCCCAATATCGTCATGAAAGATGACGCGGATATAGGACATAATATTTATCTTATTTGATCTTCCAAAGAGCCAAATCCAACACCGATTTGAATTTTTTCCAGTTTAATCGAATAAATAAGAAAATAGTTTTCAAAAAAAAATATATTTGGTTCTCGAAATTTTCATTCCTTTTCAAATTATTTTTATAAATTTTTCAAAAATTCGTAAAATTTTATCTAATCGTTTTGCCGACACTTCTTCGAGCATAATAATTATGTATGACGTTTTCAGTTTTCAGTTTTCTATGCTTAGGTCCATCAATAAATTTGTCTCTGTTCCGGTTGGAGTTTATTTCCACCCGGATCCCAATTTCGCGATGCGATTACCGCACTACATGTAATTCCTTACAAGTACTTGAACAATAACTTAATTTTGAAGTAAACTTTTGGTTGGAATACTGCATTAACAAGTGGAAATTTTGTAACACCTTAGCGGTCTTTGTGTTTAATTAGCATAATCCAGCTATAGATTCACATGTTTAAAAATCTGTGTAATAATAAATTAAACACGAACTGAATTTAAAAAACGTATAATAATAATAGTGAAGCAAGTTAAGATAGAAAAAGTATGTCAAATAAGTACCTAACCATTAAAAGTAGAGGAATTGTTATTTTTTTTTATCGAAATAATATAAATAATTTTGCAATAAACAGAGGCAAGTAACGCATGCAAAATTTGACGTAGCCAACTTCTTCAGAGTAGACTCACAAGTCTACGCCTTAAACGCGCTAGTTGCTGTTTGCGTAATTAAGTAGGTGCATTCTATTTTGCTTTATATATTTTAAATCATTATCTTCCGAGATAATTACCATTTATCATTTCAAAAAGAGAGTGGAATATTGCAACCATCTCGCCATCGCCGTTTATGTGATGCAATTTAATATTAACTATTTGAATTGCCCACGAACAAAGAAAAATACGACACGTTGGGATTTAATTTGTTAATATTCACAAGCAATAAAAAATTACGCAAATAAAGAGGTGTCTGGAAATGAGAAAAAAAAGTTGCTCGCGTCCCCCTCCGCGCGACGTTACCAAAAAAACAAGATTTAAAAGAAATTAATTCGTAAGGTTTTGGTAATGAACTTGCGGTATAACGAACAAACACACAAACCCATGTTGTTTTTTTGTGAAATCTTTAAAATTCATCATCTCTGATGTTTTAGTTTGAAAAGCAATAATAATTTAAAAGTCGTTTGCCGCTTTTTTTATAAAATTCGTATGCCAATAAATCTCGAGATGTTTTTCAAATCCTCGTTGTATGCATTAGCTATATACACATAGATAATATTATAATATGTTTTTATAAAATGGGTATAGCAATAAATTATTTTGAAAAAGAACGATTGAGTAATATCGTTTCAATAAACCAAGGTTGCGAAGATTACTGACCTTATATGCAAAAAAAAATAACATTGACCAAGTTAAGTAAATCTCGAAGATTGCCTGATTCGAAAAGGCGAATAACTCTTCACCCGAATAACAATAAAACGCTAGAGTAACTATAGGTAGTTAATTACCCCTATTTAAGTAGACGCTGCGAAAAAAAAAAAAGAAAAAGAAATATCAACAATGAAAAGATTACCCAAGCCAACGTAATTTAAATAAAAAATTTAGAATGTAAATATGATGTTTACAATTGCAATTAATTCGTTAATTGCCTTAAGTGGAAAGGAACGCCAATTAATTATTCTAACATGGAAATGCAATTTACTCCGCATCTCGTGCCGGCAGAAATTATTTAAAAAAAAGCACTGTACTAATCAGTTTACAGTTTCAATTTTACTTGTGGAACGCGATTCTTTCACCGAGGTGGCATTATTATATAGATCCAATTGTTTGTCCCACAATTACCATTATGTAAAAGTAAAAGGAAGTGCAGGTAATAACAATTAAATTTAGATTTACCTATAATAAAAAATGAAACTTTATCCAGTCGCGCATTACGCAAGAAAGAACGACAAAAATAGTTATCGATGGAAATTGCAAGAATTTTGTCGTTTTTCTCTAATTTACATTAACCAAGGTGCCGTAATAACCAAAAAACCATCGCAAGATAAATGGCAAACAGTTTGGTCCGGATTTATGGGTCGAGGAAGAGTGTAAGAGCGATTCATTGCCGTGTTGCGTTGAAGAAATTCCGTTGCATTTCCATTGGAATTTTCATTTCGTGCAATCATTTCTACAGTATCCTTCGTCACGTTGCAACGAATGTCTTGAGGGTTAAAACCTCTGCAATCGACTACGACCTAAAAATTTGACATTAAAATAATTTTTAAACTGAGCAAACAAAAAATTTAAACTTGAAATTTATCGCTTTGAAACGTGACGTTATCCATATTTTTGGTATTGCTATCGGAATCTTGATTGCCGCAGTTACAGCACAACAAGGAAGCCCATTTTGGAGCTAAAATTTAATACGATATTTTGATAAAAAAAATAAGCGACCGCACTCACATAGAGATCTTATTGCTTGGACGAAAATGCAGTCTTCGGTAAATCGTCCACGAGTTTTAACTGGAATATCGTACGAACGACAAATTTCGCTATCGGTTGCAGTACTATCGAGACTCATTTATTTTTTTATGGACGAAGAACGTCGAAATTACAGAAATTTTTTTTTAAAACGTGATGTTTGATGGTAAATTAATGTGACATTTTGTGAAAATTTGTAAAAAAAGTATTTCCATGGTTTTATTATACATAAATAATGTCGAAAGTGCGTTTAATTAAATCATTTTCAGTAACTGCAAATTTTACGCACAATTTAACTATTTAATTGCTTCACGAATATTAAATGTTAAGTTTATTATATGAATCATAAAATAATTGCAACATTCGATGGTTGCGAAAATGCATGTATTTATTATCAGATTTAATAAATTAAGCCACCGGTAGAAAAATTAATCTTTAAAATCATTATTAAATTTACATGCAGTTCAAGGTGTTTCAAGGTAGTAACGAATTTAATTTTATGAATTAACACGTTTTTATTTATGACAAGAAAACGAATTACGATTATTATAATTGTTGTAATATTTATGTACGTACATGAAAAAGTAGAGAAGGTTTATAGAAGGGAAACTTCAACTTCAACACATTTTGTTCGATAATTTTGAAAGTTTCCTTTAGTGGAAGAGCTCACGTTTTATATTTATGCATAATTATCAATAAATCGGAACACATCAGAAGCCAGCCGTAAGAATTAAGTCGAACGATTTAAATACGTATTACAAAAAATTACACAAGTTGCTACTACTTAATCCTTACCGCTTGCTTTCGCTGCGCCTGACGTGTATTACACTCCTAGAAATAATTAATAATTATATAGGTACATTCTTAACTTGTGAAAATTAATAATATTATTGGAAATAATTAATATTGCCTTATTATATTTTTGTTACCTATAAGCCAAAAGCCAACAGAGCTCAGAGGAGCGACACCATCAAATAAGGGGCTTAGTTGTGTCTTTGGTCTGCTGAAAAATAATGCAAATAATTACCAATTAAAATTTGACAAGATTAAAAATAATAAAAATCAGCGTTCCTTTATCATTTCGGAAATATGTAATTACAACAAACATATTTGTCAATTTAAAACAAAGTTCTTTGTTTTTTGAAAAAGATTCGATGGAAGATAAATCCATTGTCGAAATCTATCGTTTTGTTGAACTTGCACCATTCAATAGCGATATACGTTTCAAATCTAATTTAAAATTGCGATAAAAATTAAAAGTACCATTTTATCTCTGACAACGAAAAGAAAGATTTTATAAAATAAGTGAAATGCCATTCAAAAGAAGAAATTTGGAAACATGATTAGAACAATAATTTATTAAAAAAGTGCATACAATCAATGCAGAGTTTATGGGTAATGAAATAAATCGTTTTCGAATTTTTCCAAATGATCTTTCTCCCTCACGCAAGAGTTACCCTATAATTTTTAAATAATTAATTAATGTTCATATATTTAGCTTCATTCCACTAAATACCTAAACTTTAATACCGATGTTTCCTACGTTTTTTCCTTTTCCCTCCCTTTAAATAAGATTTGGAGAGAAAATTTGGCGGACCCCTCCCTCTCCGTTTTGAGTTCCCGTAATTAACTGAACCCCCCTCCCCTAGAAAACAAAAATAATAATTATTTACTGTAAAATTAAAGTTTAATTAAATCGATAAAGATGAGGTAGGTAGTGACATAAAAAAATTTTTTGATCCGCGTTTGATTACATTAGAGGTAATTTTCATGCCTTCAAAATTAGCAATTGTCTAATAAAAATTAATTATTAGCAATAAATTAAATAAACAAGTTTATTCAAGATGAAAACTTGTTTGCAATTAAACATAATCATTGCAATTTTTAAGTAGGTGAGTATAAAATTAATGACAATTATTATTCTCAATGTTGATTTGGTAAACTTTCAAATTTTAATACTAACTCAAATTTATTAAATTTACAAAAGATGAAGATAATATCATCGATAAGATAAAAAAAAACGAAAGGTCGTCGAAATCAATATTTTTGCTATTTGGCTATAATTTTTCATTTGTTCTTCCTCGATAATTAAAGAAGCACTTATAACTAGGCACGAAAGGTCAATAATAATTATCGATAACTCGAGTAATTATTTTTACATCCGCTTTAAGGAATATATTGATTTGGTGAAGAGAAGCAATCATATAAAAAATTATTTAAAATATTTCGATGCTTGAGAAGATCGGGCCGAAAGAGCGCTAGATTAAATTATAATAGCAAAAGTTGAACGAATTCGTTTTCAACAACTATCGTTTAACCCAGATCTAGTTTTTCGAAAAATATCTATCCAAAAGTTTAACACTTTACTTTTATGCCGAAAATGAATTGTAACAAAAATTACGTAACACAACTGCAGTATTGACCGGAGAAAGTAAAGGTAGAACGAAATTTTCAAATTGGGAGCACCTACCACCGATACATTTCCGTTTCTGATGTCTCTGCTCTAAAAGCGGTCTATTTTGAGTTCGAAAGCCAAAGTGGACATGATAATAATAATAATATTCAGAAATAATAATAATTAATTAATTTATTATGTTCCCATGCATAGGTACTCGCGTTACATATTATTTAGAATCAAAAATATTTATAACAAATGAGATATTATACGTATCTCTACGTAGGTTTTGCAATACTTCAACCTTTACATACTAAAACCTTTCTCTGGACGATGCGTTTGCTAAAAGTTGCCCATCAGAAAAATTAACATTGATAATTCGAAATCCGTTCGGTTGTTCCTCAATTGCAATAATAAATAAATAATAGTCGATCGGACTTTCAATTAGTTTCGCATCCGACGATGGATAAAAATTAATTAAATAAATCGAGAAGGTTTTTGTATGATAAATTTCATCCAGCTTAGATTGCTGTACCTGTGCATTAATTGTATTCACTTGATTTGATTATACGTTGCTCAACTTCTTGTTCTTGCAGTTTTCGTAATAATGTAATGATGACAGTCGCTTTAAGAGGGGATGTTAATTTTTGTTTGTTAGGAAACAAAATATAAGTATTTTAAACAGGATGGGGGATTACCATCAAGGTTTAAATTTACTATATAAGCAAAATTTATGATGTACAGTTTATTAGTAAATTTTTAATAACAAACATGAAGGTAATTAAAATTGGTTTAGTTCTGGTGATAAAATATAGTTAATTGTTCATTTTCAGGGAGTTGTAGTATTGGTGGCTGCGGCATTAATTGCAACAGTTGAAGGTATTTATTACATTTTATTATTTTTCAATAATAATTTTACTCTTCGGCAATAGTCAAACCACACTTAAAGACAAACACGATTACGGTCGTATCCAAAACTTGTAAATATTATTTACAAATTGGATGGCTAAGGATGGTTTTTGATTTTGAAAAAATCTTTTTTCGATCGTCGTAGATCAAAATTTTAAATCATATTATTAATTGTTACACGCACAACAATCAATTCAGTCTGTTTCCCACAAAGCATTCACATGTCAACATTATTAAGTTCAAATGCTATTTATCGACTTCTATTGTTATTATACTGTATTTATTATATCCTAAACTTTTTTAGCTGGCTATCTCGGCGGAGGAGGAGGAGGCGGATATGGCGGCGGCGGTGGAGGAGGAGGTTGGAGCGGCGGCGGCGGAGGTTGGAAGAGTGGAGGAGGTGGATGGAATTCGGGAGGAGGAGGAGGCGGATGGAATTTGGGAGGAGGAGGTGGCGGATGGAATTTAGGAGGCGGAGGAGGCGGATGGAATTTGGGAGGAGGAGGAGGCGGATGGAAATCGGGAGGTGGTGGAGGTGGTTGGAAAAGTGGCGGAGGAGGAGGTGGTTGGAAAAGCGGAGGAGGAGGAGGAGGAGGAGGATGGAACGGAGGAGGAGGTGGAATTAAAATTATCAAGGTTATATCAAGTGGAGGAGGAGGAGGTTGGAACGGTGGCGGCGGAGGCGGTGGATGGAGCGGTGGTGGCGGCGGAGGATATGGAGGAGGAGGCGGTTGGAAATCAGGAGGCGGAGGAGGTATACAGTATAGCATTTTTTAAACTGTTGTAATCTATAAGTAAAAATTATTTTTAGGTGGTTGGTGGTAAAGACGAATTCTTTCTGAAGCTATTTTGTGATCAAAATATTAGGAACCTGACTTTTGTAAATATTTTTGTACATTTTTGTTTCAAATTAAGTACCAATATTACAATTTTGTATGAAGTACTTATAGTGTTCACAACAAAACAATTATTTGTAAATATAAAACAATAAATAGTATTTCATAAGAAAATTTATAAGAAAATCGCATCATTTAATTAAAATATACTTACATAATTTTAATTTAAACTCATAAATTCATAAAATGCCCTCTTCTCGTGAAGTAATTATAATTATGCAGTTTGCAAGAAAGTCCAGTTTGTAGACGAATTAAAGCTGAAAATTGCAAACCACATGAATTCGAAATTTAAGCAGAAAAAAAATAATTGAACAGTGCAGTGTTGTAAAGGGTTTTCCATTAAGGACGCCTAGATTTTAAAATTGAATAAAGCAAGTTGTATGTGAGATATCTACAAATTTTTATTTTTATTTAAGTCGAAAGACTTATCAATGACATTATGTGTGAAAAATAACGTCGTTCAAATGGGCGCCGCGGCTCCGCTTGGTGGCGCGCACCCGAGAGGTTCAATTTTCGACTACTCTTGCGCACAAATCAGGCTGAATTTGGGCGATGGCATGGCTGATGTTGGTTTTTAGGGCATCGGTGGTTTGCGGCTTATTGGCAGAGACCTGGGACTTAATAAAACCCCACAAGAAAAAGTCTAACGGGGTCAAATCGCACGATCTCGGTGGCCAATTCACGTCGCCTCTGCGTGAGATAACCTTGTCACTAAACCGCTGCGTCAAAAGTTCTATTGTGGCATTAGCTGTGTGGCGCGTAGCATCGTCCTGTTGGAACCACATGTCGTGCACATCCATATCTTCCAATTTGGCCCAAAAAAAATCTGTTAACATCGATCGGTAGCGCTCTCCGTTGATAGTGATGGCAACGCCATCGTCGTACGGACCGATGATGCCGCCAGCCCAAAATCTACACCAGACAGTGACTTTCAGCGGTTGCATTGCCATTTGGTGGACCTTGTGTGGATTGGCACGGCTTCAAATCCGGCAATTTTGCTTATTGACGTACCCGTTCATCCAAAAATGAGCCTCGTCGCTAAACAAGATTTTTTTTCCGAAATCGGGGAAATAGAACATCTATTTTGATAAGAAAATTTTATGATTTGCATGCGTTCCTTGACGCTGTAACTTGGCATGATGATTTGTCAATTATCATTGAATAAAAACACCAAGTTTGACATATGCACCTTCAAAAACATAGCCGCATTGATTTGTTAAAATCTAGGCGTCCTTAATGGAAAACCCTTTATTATACATATTTTATAAAATTCTAATAGGATACTTTATTATAATACGTAATAATAATCACGGTGTAAACTCAAAAATTTCTAATGAAAAGTGAATTTTTTAAACACACCGTATACATACATTGGGTGGTAGAACATTGATGGCAACACTTCCGATGCAGTCGAGTGTCAATTATCCTGTATTTTTAGGTATATTTGGTCACTCTTAATAGATAATAAGACATTTACAGATTATTTATTTACATGCTTCAAAAATTGTTATTTTTTATTATGTCTGCAACACTAAAAGCTTGGTAGAATATAAGTTTCCTCTTTTACCCTGAATAAACATTAATTGAATAATAAATTAGTTTTGTAGATATACACAGGCACCTTGGTCTTTTTAACATTGTTTCGACTATTTATATTTTTAAAAATCAAGTTCTGTCTTTCACGTAAGATAAAAAAAATTAATCCAAAAGTCAACAAAAATCACCGAATTGGCAGGAATTTTTCTTAAGCTAACAGCTGAATTTTTGAGAATAACATAACAATAGTATTTCCTTCTTTAAAATCAAAATTAAATTGCATTGCTTATTTCTTTCCAAAATTTTTCAAATCCGAATAAAAATGCGATTCTTCTTTCAAAATATATAACTAAACTTTTCTGAAACATCTTTTACACTTAACTGCAAAAGCAAAATAAAAAATATTAGCATTACAAAGATTTTTTATTAAAAAAATTAATACAAAAACAATCTTACAATCTATTAATTACAACTCCATTTCCAATTTAAAAGTATTTAATATCATCGTTATATTTTACTTTTTGGAACGTGGAACCAAGAGGAGGTAGATATTCGGGAGCATTTGTGGACGGACGCTGAGTAGAGTAATCAAACCCAGATACTTTAGAAGAACTTGCGGTTGAACCAAACCGCGATCCAGTGCCACCACCAAATAATCCAAATGATGATCCACTTGTGGGTTTGGTTGTAGAAATTTCTACTCGTGGTTTATTTGCTTCATTCTTGTTAACATTTGAAAAAACAGAAACTTGGCCACTTCCTGTAGATGGGAACTTCGAAGAAAATGAAGAAGTAGCTTTCTGTGTATTAAAGGAAGTTCCACCGGTACCAAACACTCCAAATGAAGATTGACTAACCGGCTTAAATGTGGGTTTAGGTAAATCAATTTTAGGTTTATTTACATCATATTTGTTCAAAGTCGATACAAATGAAGATTGACCACCTCCACTGATTCCTAACGAAGGAGTTAAAGAACTAAAGCTAGTCTGGGAGGTCGTTTTTTGTACCCCACTACCAAAGCTTCCAAATGTGGATTGAGGCTTAGTTTGAACAATTTCTATTTTGGGTTTATTATAATCGAATTTGTTGGCGGTTGACACAAATGAAGTTTGACCACTTCCTCCTATTCCCACTGATGGAGTTAAAGAACCAAAGGTAGTTTGGGAAGCGGTCTTCTGTACTCCACTACCAAAGCTTCCAAATGTGGATTGAGGTTTACTTTGAACAACCTCTATTTTGGGTTTATTGTAATCGAATTTGTTGGTGGTCGACACAAATGAAGTTTGACCACTTCCTCCTATTCCTACAGATGGGGTTAAAGAACCAAAGTTAGTTTGGGAGGTGGTTTTCTGTACTCCACTACCAAAACTTCCAAATGTGGATTGTGGCTTAGTTTGAACAACTTCTATTTTAGGTTTATTGTAATCGTATTTGTTGGCAGTTGACACAAATGAAGTTTGACCACTTCCGCCTATTCCTACAGATGGGGTTAAAGAACCAAAGGTTGTTTGGGAAGTGGTTTTCTGAACTCCACTACCAAAACCTCCAAATGTGGATTGAGGCTTAGTTTGAATAACCTCTATTTTGGGTTTATTATAATCGAATTTGTTGGCGGTTGACACAAACGAAGTTTGACCACTTCCCCCTATTCCTACAGATGGGGTTAAAGCACCAAAGGTAGTTTGGGAGGTGGTCTTCTGTACTCCACTACCAAAGCTTCCAAATGTGGATTGAGGTTTAGTTTGCACAACTTCTATTTTGGGTTTGTTATAATCGAATTTGTTGGCGGTTGACACAAATGAAGTTTGACCACTTCCGCCTATTCCTACAGATGGGGTTAAAGAACCAAAGGTTGTTTGGGAAGTGGTTTTCTGAACTCCACTACCAAAACCTCCAAATGTGGATTGAGGCTTAGTTTGAATAACCTCTATTTTGGGTTTATTATAATCGAATTTGTTGGCGGTTGACACAAACGAAGTTTGACCACTTCCGCCTATTCCTACAGATGGTTTTAAAGAACCGAAGGTAGTTTGAGAGGTGGTTTTCTGTACTTCACTACCAAAACTTCCAAATGTAGATTGTGGCTTAGTTTGAACAATTTCTATTTTGGGTTTATTATAATCGAATTTGTTGGCGGTCGACACAAATGAAGTTTGACCACTTCCTCCTATTCCCACTGATGGAGTTAAAGAACCAAAGATGGTTTGGGAGTTGGTTTTCTGTACCCCACTACCAAAGCTTCCAAATGTGGATTGAGGTTTAGTTTGAACAACCTCTATTTTGGGTTTATTATAATCGAATTTGTTGGCGGTTGACACAAACGAAGTTTGACCACTTCCCCCTATTCCTACAGATGGGGTTAAAGAACCAAAGGTAGTTTGGGAGGTGGTCTTCTGTACTCCACTACCAAAGCTTCCAAATGTGGATTGAGGTTTAGTTTGCACAACTTCTATTTTGGGTTTATTATAATCGAATTTGTTGGCGGTTGACACAAACGAAGTTTGACCACTTCCGCCTATTCCTACCGATGGAGTTAAAGAACCAAAGGTTGTTTGGGAAGTGGTTTTCTGAACTCCACTACCAAAACCTCCAAATGTGGATTGAGGCTTAGTTTGAATAACCTCTATTTTCGGTTTATTATAATCGAATTTGCTGGCGGTTGACCCAAATGTAGTTTGACCACTTCCGCCTATTCCTACAGATGGAGTTAAAGAACCAAACGTAGTTTGAGAGGTGGTTTTCTGTACGCCACTGCCAAAACTTCCAAATGTGGATTGTGGCTTAGTTTGAACAATTTCTATTTTGGGTTTATTATAATCGAATTTGTTGGTGGTTGACGCAAATGAAGTTTGACCACTTCCTCCTATTCCTACAGATGGGGTTAAAGAACCAAAGGTAGTTTGGGAGGTGGTCTTCTGTACTCCACTACCAAAGCTTCCAAATGTGGATTGAGGTTTAGTTTGCACAACTTCTATTTTGGGTTTATTATAATCGAATTTGTTGGCGGTTGACACAAACGAAGTTTGACCACTTCCGCCTATTCCTACCGATGGAGTTAAAGAACCAAAGGTTGTTTGGGAAGTGGTTTTCTGAACTCCACTACCAAAACCTCCAAATGTGGATTGAGGCTTAGTTTGAATAACCTCTATTTTCGGTTTATTATAATCGAATTTGCTGGCGGTTGACCCAAATGTAGTTTGACCACTTCCGCCTATTCCTACAGATGGTTTTAAAGAACCGAAGGTAGTTTGAGAGGTGGTTTTCTGTACGCCACTACCAAAACTTCCAAATGTGGATTGTGGCTTAGTTTGAACAATTTCTATTTTGGGTTTATTATAATCGAATTTGTTGGTGGTCGACACAAATGAAGTTTGACCACTTCCTCCTATTCCTACCGATGGAGTTAAAGAACCAAAGGTAGTTTGGGAAGTGGTCTTCTGTACTCCACTACCAAAGCTTCCAAATGTGGATTGAGGTTTAGTTTGAACAACCTCTATTTTGGGTTTATTGTAATCGAATTTGTTGGTGGTCGACACAAATGAAGTTTGACCACTTCCGCCTATCCCTACAGATGGGGTTAAAGAACCAAAGGTTGTTTGGGAAGTGGTTTTCTGAACTCCACTACCAAAACCTCCAAATGTGGATTGAGGCTTAGTTTGAATAACCTCTATTTTGGGTTTATTATAATCGAATTTGCTGGCGGTTGACCCAAATGTAGTTTGACCACTTCCGCCTATTCCTACAGATGGAGTTAAAGAACCAAACGTAGTTTGAGAGGTGGTTTTCTGTACTCCACTACCAAAGCTTCCAAATGTGGATTGAGGTTTAGTTTGCACAACTTCTATTTTGGGTTTATTATAATCGAATTTGTTGGCGGTTGACACAAACGAAGTTTGACCACTTCCGCCTATTCCTACAGATGGTTTTAAAGAACCGAAGGTAGTTTGAGAGGTGGTTTTCTGTACGCCACTACCAAAACTTCCAAATGTGGATTGTGGCTTAGTTTGAACAATTTCTATTTTGGGTTTATTATAATCGAATTTGTTGGTGGTCGACACAAATGAAGTTTGACCACTTCCTCCTATTCCTACAGATGGGGTTAAAGAACCAAAGGTAGTTTGAGAAGTAGTTTTCTGTACTCCACTACCAAAGCTTCCAAATGTGGATTGAGGTTTAGTTTGCACAACTTCTATTTTGGGTTTATTATAATCGAATTTGCTGGCGGTTGACCCAAATGTAGTTTGACCACTTCCGCCTATTCCTACAGATGGAGTTAAAGAACCAAACGTAGTTTGAGAGGTGGTTTTCTGTACTCCACTACCAAAGCTTCCAAATGTGGATTGAGGTTTAGTTTGCACAACTTCTATTTTGGGTTTATTATAATCGAATTTGTTGGCGGTTGACACAAACGAAGTTTGACCACTTCCGCCTATTCCTACAGATGGTTTTAAAGAACCGAAGGTAGTTTGAGAGGTGGTTTTCTGTACGCCACTACCAAAACTTCCAAATGTGGATTGTGGCTTAGTTTGAACAATTTCTATTTTGGGTTTATTATAATCGAATTTGTTGGTGGTCGACACAAATGAAGTTTGACCACTTCCTCCTATTCCTACAGATGGGGTTAAAGAACCAAAGGTAGTTTGAGAAGTAGTTTTCTGTACTCCACTACCAAAGCTTCCAAATGTGGATTGAGGTTTAGTTTGCACAACTTCTATTTTGGGTTTATTATAATCGAATTTGCTGGCGGTTGACCCAAATGTAGTTTGACCACTTCCGCCTATTCCTACAGATGGAGTTAAAGAACCAAACGTAGTTTGAGAGGTGGTTTTCTGTACTCCACTACCAAAGCTTCCAAATGTGGATTGAGGTTTAGTTTGAACAACTTCAATTTTGGGTTTATTATAATCGAATTTGTTGGCGGTTGACACAAACGAAGTTTGACCACTTCCGCCTATTCCTACCGATGGAGTTAAAGAACCAAAGGTAGTTTGAGAGGTGGTTTTCTGTACGCCACTGCCAAAACTTCCAAATGTGGATTGTGGCTTAGTTTGAACAATTTCTATTTTGGGTTTATTATAATCGAATTTGTTGGTGGTTGACACATATGAAGTTTGACCACTTCCGCCTATTCCTACAGAAGGAGTTAAAGAACCAAAGCTGGTCTGTGAGGTCGTTTTCTGTACGCCAGTACCAAACCCAAATGAAGATTGACCGACTGGCTTAGATGTCGGTTTATTTATATTGATTTCTATCTTAGGTTTGCTATAATCGTACTTATTGGCGGTTGACACGAACGATGATTGACCGCTTCCAGTAGTTGTAGAAGATGGATATTTAGATGTAAACGTAGACTGCAAAGACGTTTTCTGACCGCTATTAATACCAATTCCAAATTTGGTAGTTTCGTCGCGATTGACATTGGATGTAAAGGAGGATCCTCCACTACCGACGATGCCGAAAGAAGATTGACTGAATGGTTTAGCAGTAGGTTTTGAAAAGTTATATTCTACTTTCGGTATCGTTTTTTCGTATTTGTTAACATTGGATACAAATGACGTTTGTCCGCTTCCAGTTCCAATAGTTGGAAATTTGGATGTAAAAGTATTTGTTTTTTGTTCATTTGCTTTGTTAACGTTAACAGTTACACTTGGTTTACTAGATATGTCATATCGATTTGCGGTTGATGTAATAGTTGATCCTCCGCTACCAAAAACTCCAAAAGATGATGGCTTTTGTGTTTCGATTTCCACTCTTGGTTTATTAAATTCGTATTTATTAAAGGTAGTGGTGACCGAAGTTTGTCCACCTCCGCTCCCAAAATATTTGGAAGGTGTTACACCTATCACTATTGGCTTGGGATTTTCTTCAAATGCGATACTTGGTTTTGGATAGTTATATCCCGTTGGAACTGGTGCATTGGTGGTGGCTGCTACAAAAGTAGTCGAAGGTTTTTGAGTTGGGAGCTCAAAGGATATGGTTGGTTTATCGTAGAAATATCCTTGCTTTTCATCGTTAGAACCGAAATTAATTTGTTTCTTACTTCGATTTAATTCTGACGCCCAACTTGAAGATATGAGCAGTAGCGTCACAGCAAAAATAATACTCTAAAATAAAAACATGTGCTGTTACTTTTTTATTAAATGCAATATTATTTTTATGAAAAAATAAAGTCGTTATGGGCTCACGAAGGCTGAACATTTTATAAAAATCAAATAATAATTATTATTAGTAATAATTAATAATATCATTTAATTACTAATAAATTTGGAATGAAATTAATGTATTCGTGAATATGAATTTATGAACCTTAAATTATTTTATACGGTTCGAGACTACTTTTTATTGTTTCTAATAATAATAAACAATTAATTATTGTTGTGCACGGATTTATTAAATTTTAAAAATATAAAATTTTTATAAGTTTTTGAAATGCCAAGGTTTTTGCTATCCCATCGGATCAAAAAGTTTTTATGCTAATAATGTTTTTTAATATTGTATTAAAAGATCTCTGTTGTATCACTTAATATTATGCAAAAACAGTGACAATAAAATTTTATTATAATAATAATATTATTATGTAAAAATTGAAACATAATCTGATGTATTAGTGATTTATTGCAAACAACACAATGAAGGCATACAATTGTTACGTAATCGCCTCTTTTAAAATTTGCCTAATTACCGATCGATTTTGATCTTGGACTTGGTAAAAAATAAACTCAAAATCCAGAGCCGGACTTTGTTCGATGAAAATATAACAGGATGTCGGTTAAGAATCAGACAAAGAAATTTTTCTCCAATACCACGGAAGAGCGTGTTGGTTATTTTTATGTTAACGACGGTCCTGACACTGGAGTGCATTATTTTTAAATTTAAATTAAATGATGTAACTTATATACCATTTAGCACACAGATTACAATCTAATGCAAATAATTATTTTAATGTGATTAAATATATGCAATTGCTTGCCTAGAATTTGCGATCTGGTAATCGATAGGAAGCATGAGAGAAGCAACCAATTGGTAGTTATACCATGAGAAAATTAAATGTATGCAATTAATTAAGAAACCTATTATAGTCGGTCCATACAATACCGCATAAACTCGTAAACATTTTTTAACCAAGTTTTTAATTAAAAACCTAATACAAATGCAAATTAAGATGCAAGAGTTTGGCCCATTCATTTTTTAAAATTAATATTATGTACTTATTTCAAAGCGATAATAACATCTTCGGGAGCTTCCTATATTACTTTGAAAAATAAAAATAATGGGTGCGCTTTCATTATTCAATGTCGTGTAATAAAGCCACGACGAAATCACTTTAATAATATTTAAGAAACTCCCCGAAATATTAAATTTTGAAATTTAACTGTAACGTTTTTGAAATTATTTGGAAATGGCGGACCTCCTTTTGAATATACCCGATTAACTCGCATCCTCTTCGCCGTTCTCCATGTAATAACTAATAAGAGTATTATAGTAGATACACATTGGTAATATATGACAAATCATTTAGGACACACCCTGTATTTTAAAAGACCTTCTAAAAAATAACCGATTTAAATTTTTCCAAGCAGATATTTTTAGAAAAGTGTAATAGCGAAGGTCGATCGAAAAGGACTACTTACTATGAATTTATATATTTATTTAATAGCTGCAATGCCATACGTCTCACATTATAAATGATGTAATCGAGTCTAAATATGATCGACGTGGATGAGAAGCGTTAAAATTAATTTAAAAATCTGTGATCGCGACCAGATGGTACCGCTCCGAGTTCAAATTGTGCCTTACTGTCCGCGCCTAACTGGAAAGACAATGTCGACAGGACAAAAGTCCTTTATTTAACTTTAGCTATTGATGGTGGTCTTAATTGATTCTTAATATGGAAAACAAGGCTTACAAGGAAATTCGAAAAAGTTATGCTTTTAAAATCGTTGGGAAAAAATTAATCGATATATTTAATTTTTGTTCATAATTCATTCATAAAATAATCGTGTTGAAATTATTAATAGTAAATTTAGCACACGGTGTTAATATACGTGTAGTGTAAAGGTTACCACGCCAATATACCTTCTTCATTATCCGAAGAAAAGAGAAAGCCATATTAAAACTACAAATTATTATGCGTCGCAAAGGAAAATAATAGTTACAGTCGCAGATTTTGAAAAGATACTTCGAATTTCCCTTAATTTCTTCGTATAATTTCTTAATATATCCTCAAAATAAATAATAATAATAATTATTATTAAGAAAACAATTTATTTTTTAAATCCTATTATTTTATTAATTTATTATATTATTGAGTAATTTCTAAGGTCAAGTTTAAAATTATGCAATAATTATCCTCTAAATTAAATTTCAAATTCGTAAATTTTACTAAAAGGTCACGAAATATTTATTTTAATTTTTTAAACTATTTTATAACATCCAGTTCAAAAACAACAATACCAAACCTTCAAGGATTAAATGTGTAAAACACGTTTTTGGGTTTAAATTTGAAAAGTTTTTTAATCGAAACTTGTTATACGATAGATTAGATAATTTGAATAAATTTTAATTGTGGCCATAAATGCTTAGTCAATTTAATAAACACTTAATTAGAATTCTTAGTAATCCGCAAAGGTCCACGGGCCTCCAAAATTATAAAAAAAATTTAAAACGCCAAATAACATAACATCATTGATATAATGTACCTAAATAATATATTCCCATTATTATAGGTAATCTCCGTTGTATAAATATAATATCAGTAATGAGCTAAGTTAACAATAAATCAAATTAATATATCTTGATAAAGAGAGTATCCACTCTCGAAAGCTCGAAAATATTAGTTTGATTTATTGTTAACTTAGCTCATTACTGATATTATATTTATATAAATTTTCAAGAGCTAATAATTCTAATTATTTATAATCTCCGTTGGTCCATAGCCCGACAAATATTATGCTTTAAACCTTCTTCGTGAGCAGAAGAACTTAGCCTATGTACAAAGTGAATAATTTTTGATATTTCTGTAGACAATTCGACGAGATTACGGCACATATTTCGAAAAAATTAAGGATGTGTGTTTTCGATGTCCATTTCTGAGAAAATCTCGTTGATGAAAGTTATCGTCTTTGGTTTGCGAGTTGCCAATAAAAATTTGATTTTCCAACTTTTCCACGAGTCATCGTCATATCATAAATATTATATTTTCAGACACTTTCATGCGAGCATAGATTTTAAATGTCCTAATTATTAGTTTTTCACTTATAACATAAAATTGTGGTTTTTAACAAATTATAAATCATATTCGCCTCTGTGACTTATTTAAATGGAATTTTCTCTTTTTAGGGAAAATATTATTATCATCATCAATATAAAATCAAAAATCGAATTTTTGGTATTAACGTTCATAAATTTTGGTTGGATGTTCGTTTTATCGTTGCATCATAACTAAACTTAGATGCCAGCTGAAATTAGTGAAAATCCGTTGAAAATTGCGGAAATAATATGACATAAATTAAATGTTCGGTTTTATGTCGATGGTTCGGAATTAGGAAGACCGAATATTTGACGTTTAAAGGTTTATAAAAAATGAAATGTAATAAAAATGGGGAAAATTATGCGATGATGTCTACATAGCCGATTTTTCATTACAGACTTGAAATAATAATATTATCAGTAAGTCGATGAGAAATTTAGCAATGAAAATGTGATAATTAAATAAAAAAATAAGAGAATAATTTAAGTGTGAAAATTGGAATAACTGTCGAAATGTGTCGTAATCAAAATTATTAAACATTGAAATTTTTATAAATTAATCGGTTTGAGAGAAAACCATGTATATTATTTGAAAAATTCGTGCGTAAAAGTGTTTTATTAAAAATAACAGTTTGAGATAAATTAATAATATTTCAATCATAAATATAAAAATTAAAAAACATGTTTAGCCCCCAATAGAGAAGGCAATTTCCAATTCGTTTTACTCAAGATTTTACAAAAATTTGCAAAAAAATATTCATTCAATTTTCAGATAGGTAATCAGATGCATTTAATTACGTCAAATTTAGGGCATTCCGACTATAAATAGTTTCTGCAATTTTTGAACTGTTTTTTAATACAGTTACATTTAAAAAATAAATAAGGAAATCTATATAAAATGCTAATGTTATATTAATTTACAAAATAATATAAAATGTATTGTGGGGGAGTTTTTGCGTGTATGGGATCGACTCCGATGAAGATTTTAAATTGAAAATCAAAACTAGTCACTCGAGAGAAAAATAGTTGTATTTATTCGATTCGAAGCTCAAACAGAACGTCCAATTGTTACAAAAAAAAACTATTTGAAAAAATGATGTAGTTAAATTTAAAAAAAAATTTAATTTAATTGTCGGCAAGGAATATTTGAAAGCACATACATAAATATGTAGGTGGGTATCCATATTAACATTTTTTCTATAATTTTAATTGTCACGTAGCACATAAATATTATAACCTATTGTCTACCGTAATATTTTATTCGAATATAAAATAGTAATAATAATAAAAACTTATTTCGTAATAAAACATTTATGGGCGATATCTTCTATAAATTGCATAAATTAGTTGCTACTTATCAATGAAAGTTTTTCTAATTTTAAGAAAATCCCGGATTCGGGTTGTCCACAAATCTATTTTTGTCAACTATTTCGATATTAATAAATTTTATTGATGGCAGGTAATAATTTTCAAGGATTCCAAAATATATCTATGATATATGGCATAATATTTAGTAGATATTCGAAAAATTACATAAAAGTGATTTATATTGGCTAATGTTTATAAGTTTATAATGTTTATTATAATAATTTATGGTAATTTTGATTTTGAAAATTTTGAAATTTACGTGTTTAAAAAAAACTCGAAACCTTATAATATCTAATTGGGTCGTATAAGGGTCGGTTTAAAAATTATTTTTTTTTTTAAAGCTGCTCATAAGCAATTTTTTGTAAAGACGTTATGTTTGAATAAAAATTTCGAGACATCAATAACCTCCCATTTTAAATCGAGCCGTTGACCCTTTTTTAATAGAAAAATTGTTAGCAATAATTTAAACAATGAGACAAACACCACTATTAATCATTCTAAGTTTAACAAATTTTAAAACAACTTAAAAATGGTTTAAGAAGAACAATTTATTTTCATTGCTTCTATGAATAAAATTTAAATGTTAATCAAAGGTTTTAGCTAATATTTATTGAAAATTCGTAATCTCGCGCGTATCGAGTTTCCTAAGGTCAATTTTTAAAGATCGTAATTTTTCAATGGGCAATTAATAGATAATATAATTAAGTGCAACACTTTACACTTAAGACCAACGAAAGCTTGTGCTAAGGTGTATCCGATGTTTACGTAATTATTAATTTCTTTACAGCTTCGGGCATTAATTTAGACTATTTTAATAGCACGATTTCATGTACATGTCTTCTCTAAAAGATCACTTGTATAATATCCGCATAATGTTAGAGTAATTACACTAAATCAACTTATTCTTCTTGGATCGTTATTTAAAGAAGAAAAAAAATTATAATTAATATTTCAAATATCGTGAGTTGCAATTATTTTGTTAATACAATTAGAGTCGTCCTTTAAATTGGAAGAAACGAAGTCATTTAGAAATTAATTTTTTTTTAAATAAGTATACCTACCTACTACATAATATTATATTGAAAACATTAATTTATCTTGATCGAAATCAATTTTAATGTTACAGGTATAAAATGGAAATAAAAATGTTTTTAATTTTTAAATGACGAATTGCCTATTATAACTAAGCGGTAGGTAATGACCCACATAAATATATTAATTGTCGAAAGCTTAGGGGAAAAACTTGATTTTCATATTACTACAATTATTGCCTGATCGTTAGCTTGATGATTTTTAAATTTTAATTTAATAAAAACATTCAAGAAGCCCTCGTTATTTTTTCACAAAAAACTTATTTCACTAATAGTCACCTACCATTTTGCTAGAGCACTTTCGACCATAGCACAACACGACAGAAATGAATATTAAGACACAAGCTAATATGACTTTTATATATACTGTATTGTGCAGACGAAGGCAATCAAGTTGTGAAACATCTTTGCTATATGTAAATTTTAAAGCTCATCACTGCTCATCTGTGAATGAAAGATGAACCCAAACACAAGTGCTTAATTCGATAATCACACAAAAAATACATTTACATTGTTTTAAAATATATATTTTACGTGGCTATTTATTGTCTTGTCTATCTAAAGAATTCATAAAAAGCTGCCTTTTTTAGTTGATAACTATTAATAAATTTTTAAAAAATTCTTATTACAACAAAGATTTACCTATAATAATATATTATTATATTTCCATACAAAAATATTTAATTATCACAACCTAAGCAATGTTTTTTCTATTAAATTGAATTTTTTAAATTATTTGCTAAATGTTCTAATTGTTAAAAAATAATGTGGTTTAATATAGTAGGAATATTCGCATGTTATGCTAGAGGTCGAACTTCGGGGTCCTCGGTATTTAAATTTATATTTTTTTAGTTACATTATAATCATAAGTAAGCGCACGATCTATTTGTATATCAAGTACCAATCATAAATGTGAGGGGGGGCTTTATGACTTAAAATATAACACTTCTTCATAAATGTGTCTCTCGATGATGAATCAAGCAACACACGAAATTTCAGAATATTAACCCCCTACTAGTTTCGCTTTTAGACTTCTTCGCTTCTTGCTGATCGATATTTCTTTTAAAACATTTATTTAAATTTATCTATGGCGAATTATACCCAAGTCAATTTTGATAGAATTTAAAAAAGCCACACACAGGCAAATCTAGTCAATTTGTTTTATTGCAATAATTATTTCTTTTTACGACGCAATAATATTATCCGAAAATATAATTTTTCATTTACTTTTATAGCACTATTTAAATGGCACCCATATTTTACGTTCTCGAAATAATTTAAATCAAATCCATTTGTTGTTGTAATTCATGGGCATCAAAAATTTGTTCAGAAAAGCGTAGGTCCTTATTTTTTTTTTAATTTTATGAAAATTAAAACATGTTTCAATTCTAAAATCTCGATTATTAAGATAATAACCTGAAAAGCAGAAAATATTGTTCCAGGCTTATATAAAATATATATTATTCCGCAAAGTACTCGTCAAGATTTTCATAAAATTTAAATTTTACATTTTTTGTGGAAACTTGCTTAAAATATAAAAAATAGTTTCAAAACAAAAAATGCAAAAGAGTCAAGTGCTTAACTTTTCACATGCAAGGAAAAAGTTTAAATTTTTATTATATTATGCTTTGTAAATTATTTACCATTTATTTATTTATTTATTTTTATTATTACCCAGTGAAAATTAGTCCCGACTCCAAATAAGGACCACCCTAATCGATGGAGCAGAAAAATGCTCGTTTATTAATGAATTCGAGATTAATCTCGTTCCGGATAACATTTTCCAATGTTTCAAGAAAATCTACTTAACCCTTTCAGTCACGAGTTTTTGTTATTGAAATTAAAATTTTGAAACTAAGAACAGAACTTAAATGATTTTTTTAAAGACTTTTGAAATACTTTTTCTTTTCAAAAAAAAATTGTTTGTCATAAAGAAAGTGAAAAAGAAAGAAAATAAATATTTATTTATTTACATTATTTTCTTTGAATCGTATAAAATGCGGAACCTCTTAAGTCCCACGAAAAAATTCTTTATTTGTTTATTTATATTATTTTCTTAGAATCGTTCAAATAAATGCGGAATCTCTTAAGTTCCACGAATAAATTCTTTATTTATTTATTTACATTATTTTCTTTGAATCGTATAAAATGCGGAACCTCTCAAGTTCCACGAAAAAATTCTTTATTTGTTTATTTATATTATTTTCTTAGAATCGTTCAAAATGCGGAACCTCTTAAAGTTCCACGAATAAATTCTTTATTTATAATATATTTACATTATTTTCATTGAATCGTATAAAATGCGGAACCTCTTAAGTTCCACGAATAAATTCTTTATTTATTTATTTACATTATTTTCTTTGAATCCTTAAGTTCCACGAACAAATTCTTTATTTGTTTATTTACAATATTTTCTTGGATTTATTTAAAATGCGGAATTTGTCAAGTTCTACAAAAAAATTTGAATTCAAGACAAATTTGTATTGTTTGTAATAATTTTGGGTCAATGGTTAACAAATTTCTGAATGAGTAATAATAACTTGAGCTGAGATTTTAGTTTTTTACCTATTAACAGGAGATTTAGATAAGTAAAATCTAATAGCGAAATCCGTTTCCAAAAATTTCCTTTCATATGAGCCTAACTTGTTTTTTGTGTTTTTTCGTTTTTAGCGCAGTTTTTTACCTTTTTCACATTTTTGCAATTAACAATGTTAATTGTACATTTTAAAGCCATTTTTTGTCATAAAAAAATCGATTGCACAGCAAAACTTTTTGGACATATTTTGTTCAAAATGTCATTGTCTTTAGTTTTGATTATATACATTTTTCTATTTTGGCGCACTGTTTTTGACTGACAGCGAATTAATCAATTCACGAAAGTAAACTATTCTTCTCGAGATTTATTTAAAACTTTCAGATACTTACCTAATTTTGCTGCAAATTGCCATAAGCAAGTGGAATAGCTTCTTCTGTAACCAGGATTTTATTTCTGTATTATGATCCTGACTTGTAGCACAAAATCCTGAAGTTGCTTTTTTGTATACTCTTTTCTTCACAACACTAGCATTTTGTAAAAATTTGAAACACTGAAATTTCAATAACCGTCACAGATCTGATTAAACTTTTGATAAAATAGAATACATAACAAATTGTGTTATAGTTACTTACCAAATTTGTTATACTGCAAATAAGATGCCAAAAAAATACTGCTTATTATAATTAAAAATTAAAATATTTTGAATGAAAAAGAAAATCGAAATTTTTAACAAAGAATTAAAATTTTGTCAGCAAATACACACCGACAGTTATCCGAAATGTTACTGTATTACATCAAAGTACTATAGAATAATTTATTGTAGCAGGAGGAAATTTAAAAAAAGGTATTTTAAAACATACTTATTTTTACAAAACAACTTTCTCTTTATTGCTCCTTACATTTCCAAGTTGTAAACCTAATTTAAAATAAACTTCTTTGGCTGTCTCTTGGGCAACTTCTGAAGCTTTTTCGGCTCCACCTTCTAATATATTTAATAAATAATCAGGATTGCCACGCAAATCTATTAATTTGGTACGAATAGGAGTAAGATGTTCGATAACACATTCAGCCAATTGCAATTTATACCTGCCAATTTAAAATGTAAGACCGAAAATTAAAATATGTATCGACAAATTACCGTAACGTATCTAATCCTTCACAATCCCTACAAATATCGTCCACGCTTTTTTCCGATATTAACGAATGAATACGAACCAAATTTGATATTCCCGGTCTATTTTTTGGATCAAATGTTATCTAAAACATTCACGATTATTTTCCGTTCTATATTAAACTAAAAAATAATGTAAAAATACCTTAGAATTAAAATCACTCACAGCCCCTTTAATTTTTTTGACAATAACATCGGGACTGTCTGTTAAATAAATTACACTTTTAGGATTAGAATCAAACTTGTCCATTTCTTTAATTGGATCTTTCAAACTACGAATTTTAGAAAAGCTTGCACCTAAAATTTATAAATTCGTCGATAAATTGTTATAACATGGAACATTAAAAGATACCATCGCTCTTAGTAAATTGTAGAATTGGAAATGTTAAGTTGTACTTTTGGTTAAACATTTTTGCTATTTCTTGAGCCAACTGCAGATATTCAAACTGATAACCTCCTGTCGGTACTTGAGTAGCTCTACGATTAAAGCATTATACTTTGTGAAGGTAACAAACGTGAAAAACAAACTTGTATAATAAAATATCGACGACTTGAGAAATTGGATGCATGAATAATTCCACCGGTATATCTTCAAAATTTGCAAACTTGTCTTTCAATTGAGACAATTGCGACAATCTAAAAAGCTTTATTTTTAAACAAGTAATAATATTTATAATCCTTAACAGCAAACCTAGCCATTGTCGCAATGCAAGTTGTGTGCCAACACAATTCGTTGTGTTGATAAATACGTGATTGTTGAAATAAAACCGATTTGTTGGGGTCGATGCCGCAAGCCAACAAAGTTGCAGTGGTTTCCAAAATATTTTTCTTTCGCGCTTTGGGTTCCTTAAAGTTAAATAAAAATATTATGGCAATTTCAGTGATGTCGAAATGCTGTAACTTACGTAAGATGTAGTAAAATCTTCGATACTAAGCATAACATCTTTGCCCAAATATTGTGACCGAACACATTCGTTAATACTAGTCAAGCAATCTCCCAAATGGGTATTTCCCGTAGCCTCGAGTCCTAAAAATATTTTATCTCCCGGTGTGACCTACAATAATCTTTTGTAACATTAGAAATAAAATTATTTCTATTAGCTCACATTAATGTTCTTCTGCTTAATATTTGGATAAATTTTAAAACTAATGTTGGTATGTTTAATACCTAATTTGGAGTTAACCTCCTGGGTGGTTGTGGCGGCAACTTTTGTAGCTTTCTCAGCTCCATCCTCCAAGACGCCGATTAAATATTCGGGATTAGCAATAAAATCTAATAATCTAGTACGAATTGGTGTCAGATGTTCTATGACACAGTCGGCCAATAACGACTTATATCTAGAAAATTAATAGGCTACTAAAGAGCAATATCGTCCAAATATATTACCGTAAAATATCTAATCCCTCGTATTCCTTACAAATACTATCAACGCTCTTTTCGGATAACATGGAATGAATGAACACCAAATTTGTAGGTTCAGGTCTGCCTTCTAGACTGAGAGTCACCTAAAAATTCAAAAAATACACCGATGAACATTTAATAAAACTTAACGTACATTGGAGCTATTACTGCAAAGGGCACCCTTAATTTTATGAACTATATCGTCAGGACTATCGGTTAAGCATATTCTGCTGTCACAATTAGGATCAGATTTTGACATTTTCTTTAACGGATCCCTTAAACTTTTAATTTTTGAAACAGCTTCGTCTATTAAATAAAATTAATAAGGTCCAAACATGAAAAATTTAAATGCAAATACCCGATATAATAGCTTCAGGAATTGGAAACGTTTGACCATATTTCTTGTTAAACATTCGAGCCAATTCTCGACACAATTGTATGTGTTGTAGCTGATCCTCCCCAACCGGTACACGAGTGGCTCTGTAAAATATTACCCAATTACAGTTCCCAATGTTTAAATCGCAGGCAATGCAAAATACTAACTTGTACAACAAAATATCTGCACTTTGCAAAACTGGATAAAAATACAATGCTAACGGTATGTCTTGTAAAGTACAAGATTTTGTCTTAAATTGCGGTAAATGGGCCAGTCTAAAACATACATTTTTATACATTTAGAAAGAAGAACAAGAATAAAAATTAAGCTTGAGATAAATTAAGCAGCAAAATTCGTTAACTTAATTTAAGCATCAGCTATTTACCACAAACTAAAGTCATAAAGCAGACCTTGCCATAGTGGAAATTGTCCTCAAGTACCGCCACAATTCGGTGTGCTGATACACACTAGATTGTTGAAATAAAATTGTTTTATTTGGATCGATACCGCAGGCTAATAAAGTAGCCGTCACTTCCAAAATACTCGCCGATAGTTCTTTAGGATCCTTAAATAAAATACATAAATAATCAATGTCTTCCAACGTCTTGCAACTAATAGCTTACAAAAGGTAACGTCATTGCATGCAAATCGACGATACTAAGAATAACGTCTTGGTCAGAATTTTGCAATTTTATCCATTGATTTATGGCACCCAAATAATTTCCCAAGTGCACACTACCTGTTGGTTGAATTCCAGAAAACACTTTATCGGGAACATTGCTCTTCGATTTAATCTAAAATAATTTATGATAAAAGAAAAACTGAACGGTAAAAGAATATTGCCAAATAATACGTTTGCAATACTACGAGAACTTTTACCGAACTTGGTAAAATTGCGTAATCCCTTCAAGAGTAACATTTTATTCATTTTTCGAAAATGGAAATTTACTAATTATTCATAACCTGAAAATTAAATAAACAATTCCGATTGGTTGTATACACGGTAAGTGCGAAATTAGTAAATTTTCTTGAAACGTCAAAAAACTTGACTTTATTTCTTTTTTGCATCAACATTTGCTTCGAAAAATGTGCCGTCCCTATGAAAGGGCCCATCGTTATCTTCCCGTTTTCCCGATATTCGAAGGACGTTTATAAATATTTTAAAATAAACTATGTAACGGTGCGCTACTGCTTCTTTGCTTCCACAGTGACATTTTGTATGGCACCAGCAAGAAGTTACCTAATTTGTCGGTCCTTGATCGAAAAACAAATTTGTCATTTGTCATGGTAGTGACGTTATTTTAAGAATTTTAATTTAAAGTGTGCAAAAAATATTCTTATAAATCGATCGAGTTATTCATGTTTTTCTAATAAGCTTTGTTGAATCTAAACGACATGGGTTAGTGTTTTCACCATTACTTTTTTTAAGGAAGAGAAAGCTATAATTACATATTATCCTCTGTTTTACTTTCAGCAAATATGCCCTACAAATTAACTTACAATTTCGAAGGCAATTATAGAACGAGACCAGAGCAAAATTTAGCTGGAGCAAGTAAAAAGGAATCGTTGGAGTTGTTACTGAATCGTGCTCACGAAGAACGACAAAAGAGACGTGTAAGTACAATCATGATGCAGAAAACCTTGGATCGACATAATTTCATATTTAAAGCTACCAATTAGACCTTCAGAGAAGGTGAATGTGTGATCGATCGCATCTCGTGTCAATTAAATGCAAGTCATTTTTATTAAGCCTCCAAAGGAGTTTTTTTTATATCTATTCAAAACGGTAGCGAAACTAACTAAACATTGACCGATTTCTTAAATTTCATTAAAACCCAATGATATGTATAAATTTATTTGTAGGATAAACGTTTAAGGCATAAAAACGCAATAATAATTCAGTCTTATGTGAGGAGTTACTTAATTAGAAAACGTAAAAAGGAAGAGGAAAGAAAAAGTTTCGATAGTTACGAAAATGTTTTAAACATAAAGCAGCTGATGCAGCATTTATTGTTTTTTTATAATTCCAATGTCGATAACGAACGACTGGTAATTATTTATTTTTCATAAAAAAGAAAATGTTGTCGTCAACTAATTGTTTCGTTCTAGCTTCGAACATGCCAAAAACTCTTGGAAAATCAAGTGGAAATAATAACAAAAATGGATACGGATAGTTCGATTAATTGGTGCATTCGAAGAATGTTGCATTTATGTGGAAGTAGTCTATTAAAAAAAGAATATTTCGTTACTTGTTTGAAATGTATTAAAATTTTTACAGAAAATACAAATTCCAAAACAAGATTAGAACTCTGGCCATACCTTATTAGTAAAAGTAAGTTTTTCGTTTAGTTATTCTCTTTTAATCTTTTAAAATTTTTATCTTTTAGATTTATTTAGTCAAGTTAGAAAGCTCATAGACAATCCCAATGTCGATGCTACACAAATTTTATTTTTAATTTACAATCCTTTGTCGTGTGTACCTCAAATTTCCTCGTCGATTGATAGGGATATAATTTTATCGGGGTTTTGCAATACATTTTTGTCTTCTACGGTTACACCTGCTTTGAAGAATGTCGTAATACCGCACTTGCAAAATTATTCCTCGCTTTTTTATAACGATATTATAACATTTTTAAACAGCACACCTCCCGACGAACATTCTGTCAATGTGTTTTATGTTGTACTTGCGATAGAACCGTTAAATCATTGTAAGTATTATTGGTATGTTAAATGTGGCAAAATTATTCAAATTTATATTACTTTTTAGCCCCCACTGCAGACAGTCTCAAAGTTTTGGCAAATTTCAGCAAAAATTTGCGCTCTATGAATTGGAAACTTGATGTGGAAGATTTATCGGAAGATGAGGATGATAGCGATGTGGAAGAAATGGAAACATCGTCAGAACAAGTGTGTCTGCAAGATTACATTCATTTATTGAATCGCTCTAATAGAGTGACAAAATTAATTAACTTTTTTATTGAAAATACCCACGACGATGAGATTCTAATGTCGGTGGTGCAATTATGTCATAATTTATTACTTTCTTGTAAAGATTCCATTAGAAAATTCATGTAAGTATTTCTTTTTATTTTTATCTTTGAACATGAAGATTCTTTAACGAATGTTTTTGTTTTAGGTTGCTGTTTATGTTGTCATTGAAAGGCTCTTTTCTTAACAAGTTGTGGCTCAACATATTAAAAAATAAATCATCTTTACAAATAAGTAGTATGTCATTGATGAGTTGGAAGGATATCCATAAAGCAATTTCAGTGTTCTGTGATATGTTTACTTTCTTCACTGAAACGCTAACCGATTCGGATACAAGCGATACGAGTACAACATTTACCAACGACGAATTGAGATCCATGTCGGAAATACTTAAAAATATGGCTTTGAATTTAATCGATATTGCATTTTCCATGTGTTCGCCCAGTAACATCACTCCTAGCACCGAAGTTATACGATTGTACTACTCTTGTTTAAAATGTGTAAAAATATTATACACGCTGGATTTACGCAAGAGTTTTTGCAAAGAAAACTTTTGGACACAAAAGAGAATCAGCTTGCCGTCGGGTATAGGGAAGCAAATGTGTTTGTCTTTAAAAGTCGGACCCTTTTATAATAATACCACGCACAAGGACGACGACGAACGTTTGCCTCCACTAACTACCATGGAACAGAGATCGCTGGCCATTCTGAAAGAGTTACCATTTTTAGTCGAATTTAATACCAGAGTAATATTGTTGAGAGATATGTGCCGTGCCAGTGCTATGTCTCCCGAAACAACCATACGTCACTTTTTAAGTGGAAATACTATAAAAGTGCGCAGAACACATATCTACGAAGATTCTTTCAACAAATTATCGCGCCAAAATGAACTAAATTTAAAGAAGAGAATTAGAATACAATTTATAAATAATTTGGGCTTGGACGAAGCAGGAATTGACGGCGGTGGAATTTTTAAAGAATTTGTCAACGAACTTCTCAAAACATCTTTCGATCCTAATCGTGGCTTTTTTTCATTAACAAACGACAACATGCTCTATCCAAATCCTAATGTTGCTTCTGTAATGGAAAATTTCAGCGAGCATTATTATTTTATTGGTCGTTTGCTTGGGAAAGCCATTTTTGAAACCGTTCTGGTCGATTTACCCTTTGCAGAATTCTTTTTGGTTAAATTATTGCTCGATCGTGCCGATTCTCATTATCTAAAATCTTTGGATCCAGTGTTGTATAAAAACTTGCTGTTTCTGCGCGATTTCGATGGCGACGTGGAAGATATGGATCTGGACTTTACTTTAAATAGCGACATTTTAGGAGAAACTACAGTAAGATATATAATTTACTTTTTACATTTTGTGCCGATACATCCATCCTTTTTATAGGTAATCGAATTGAAACCCAATGGTAAAAATATTCCGGTAACAAATTATAATCGACTGGAATATATTCATAAGTTGGCTAATTATAAATTGAATACACAAATTAAGAAACAATGTTTAGCTTTTCGCGAGGGTTTGGACAGCGTCGTTCCAATTTTATGGCTTCGCATGTTCAATCATAAGGAATTGCAAATTATTATAAGCGGCGGAAATCAACAAATTAATATCGAAGACTTTAGAGCTCACACTACATACGGAGGTACCTATTATATTGAATTTTGTATTTGATTATAAAATTGTGTGAATTTTGTTTTAGGCGAATTTAATGAAAATCACGAAACGATTTTGTTGTTTTGGAAAATATTCAATAACTTTACGAATGTCCAAAAGAAGCAGTTGCTTAAATTTGTAACCAGCAGTACTCGACCGCCTTTATTAGGATTTAAGGTAAAACGATTTCCTATTTTGAAACTATTAAAAGAAATGACTAAAATATTTATTAGGAATTAAATCCAAAATTTTGCATTCATTCCTCCGGAAGAGAAGATCGAATGCCAACAGCAAGTACTTGTTTAAATCTATTAAAGTTGCCAATAATCAAAGATGAGGAAGCATTAAGGGGAAAATTATTAGCTGCCATCGAACAGCAAGCAGGATTTGAATTATCATAATGTTTTTATTTTATAAGAACTTATAATTGTACAATGTATAACTTTACTATTTTCTATTTGTGTGATTTATAATTATTTATGTTAAAAAATATGTTTATTTTCAACACCATGTTTGATTTTGTAGACCAAGTAAAATTTTAATTTATTTACAAACCTGATTATTTAAATAGTCAAATAGAGGACGTGTTAAATGAGGAGTAATGAAGTAACAATCTTGCTATACTTCCGCTAGTAGAAACAACCTGAATTCCGATAGGTCTATCGCAAAATTGAACAGCAAAGTGCTTTAAATAGTAGCAAATTACATGTCGGAATTATGAAAGGATAAATTTATAATTATAGAATATGTCTGCACTTACAGGTCTACTTATAAGTATTAATGAGTAATAAAATCTATTTTAAAATTATCCCATCCAAAAGCCATAGCACCGAAATTATCTTCAAATTAGATAATTACTCCTGAAAATTCAAAGCATCTCAAAAATTTTAAATAATCGAAGCGATTTATCAAAAAATGGTCTATTTCTGGTCTGGTACCCAGCCTTTAATCAGGGTAGAGCTAATACCCTAATTATAATTCTTTCGAGTTTCAAATTAAATTAAAATAAAGCGACGAAAAAGTTGATTATATTTCCGGATAGCAAATTTAGTATGGGCTTTAAAATTTGGTTTTGTGAGCATTTTTAAACAACTGATTTACTTTATAGAAAAGCCAAAAAAATGTAGAAAAAGAACCAAATAAATGCAATAAAATTACTCGAATTGAATTTCTGAAATCTGATATCATTTTGAAAACTGCACCTAAATATTTTTTTAATAAAAAGTTAAATATTTTTCTTGGTTTCCTCGTTTTTCCGATCGAAAGCATTTCTTTTATTATTATTTTTATGAGAAAGTTTTGCACCTGATAGTTAGGCAACAACAGTAACAACGCAGTTTGCAATAGTATAACCTCTCAGGCGGTCGGTGTGTAAATGCAAAATTTTACATTAAAAATAACACGAATTTGTGGCTTAAATTTTAAGTCCGGATAGCAGGATTACATAACTCGAAGGAGGTTTTGTTTACATTTGACGAGATAAAATTTTGCCCTAATTTACCGACCGCAGTATGACACTTGTGAGATTTGAAATTTTAGAATTGTAACTTTCTCTACCAGGATCACAGCAATATTAGAAGATATTATATTACCATTTAAATGTAAACAAACTTTTGACACTTGAATTTTTTTAATTTACAAATCCACTTTTATCGACATTGTGCACAAAATTCAAAATTCATTCAATTGAAAACGTACACATTCAAGCTCATTTTTGGTGGCAATGCTTTCTTTTTGAATTTCGTCTTCTCTAATTAAAATTAATTTTAAAGTAAGGGGGTGGTTCTTACATCAACAAGAAAAGTTTTAAGAAATATGTTGTACCTAACACGAAAAGTGTTTCTTGCGGGGGGAGAAAGGTGATTTAAAGCTTCAAATTGAAGGCAAGAAAAGAAAAAGATATTTTCAAAATTTTGATTAAGTATATTTTACACATTATAATCGTAAAAAATCTAAAGAATAACTATACTTAGTCTTGTGGACGAAGAATTTTCGTGTATTATTTTTTGTGATCACATTTGTATCTTTAAAATTTTCTTAATCGATTTCAAAATATACTTAAATCAGAGATGGACAAATTATAAAAATATCTAAAAAAATTGAGCAAATTCCAGTGACTCGGGTGAATATACCGATAAAATAAAGAACGAATGCAAAGTGAAATATTAATTAATGCTGTACGATCCAAAATAGTGCGATCGGCTGTAGCAACTTGTTAAAAAAATTTAATTATAATTAGGTCGTCACAAAGTAATGCAATTTTGGAAATCAGAGATGGAAAATTTATAAGTGAAAGTTAGAAATACAAATAAAATATTAATTTACGACAACACTATATTTGTTTATAAGGAAAAGAATGTGTTAATATGTCTATTAAAGTTTTATTTTACTCGAGTTAATTTATAAACTTGAATTAAAGTGGTCTTAATTTATTCATTGCCGAAGTTATTACTTAACACTAAAATTTACAGGACTCGCAAAGTTGCCGAAAATTCTTTTCGGAAGGAAACATTTTGAATTTTGGAAACATCAAAAATTGTGATGATTGCATTATTTGTTGTCACTTTTGAAATTTAATTTTCAAGAGCTGTATTTTAAGCTTTCACTTGAAAAATATTTACCAACTTTTACTTTTAAAGATGATTTAAATATGTGAGGGGTCAAAGTGCGTCTAACATGTATAGCCACTTCAGTGTGTTAATTGATGCGTTCGTTAATTCGCCGATACCAAAAATTATGTAATTATTTTAAATTCGCATTAAGAAGAATATCATTTTGTGTGCATAGATACAATCTACCTTCAACCTGACTGCAAGCAACAATTTCGTTTCAATTAAGCAATTCGAAATCCTAATTAGTACAAGCTGTATAGATAATACATTTTTAAAATTCAAATTCAAAAATCGTTTACATTACTCTTTCTGAACGATTAGACAGGTAAGATATTAAGCAGATTACAAGTACACTACTTATAAATACTTTCATAATTTTATAATTTTTATAAGGACTTGCGTGAACGTTGTTTTTTGGGTCAATCGTCTCTTTAATGCGATCGCCTAAGAGCACATAAAGTGAATGCATTTTTTAAAAATCAGAATGCAGAATTGATTAAACAAAATTAATTAAGAACGTCTCGGGATTGCGTATTTTTGTATTATAAGTTTTTGAAACACGACCGTTTGAAAATTTAAAAAAAAAATGTTTAGTGAAACTGATGTGAAGCTCTTAAATAGTAGGGATTCAAAGAATAATCTCGTGAGAGGGAGAGTTGTAAAAGAAGAGTCTTTTCCGGATGAGAATAGTTGCAAGTCGCGCTTTTACTTTGTGCTTACCACGATGGCGCCGGCTATTATAAAAATTAGTGTTAAAATAAAGAAAAATTATTTCAGTTACATTGTATTCGTTTTGTGTATCGAAGCCACTTTAGCACAATTTATTGTGGGACCGTCACAAACAGTAAGTGAAAATAACGATAACGGAGCCTTTTTTTGGAAAACCATTTTTCCATCCAAGATATTTTTTGCTCAAGTTCGCCTTGGTGCAAATATTACGCCAAATAATATATACGAAAAATATTTGAATTCCCATAATTCTTTAAAAAAATACATCCATTCAATTAGTTTCTCACGCCAATAATTATTTTATTTTAGCGAAACCAACAATGCGCGTGTGTTAATTTTAAGAGTTTTAATTTCTTTTTCTTTCGACTTTCGTACATTTAAAATATTTAATTTAATTATTTATTAAAGTAATATAATTAGATTGGGTATACAGATTATAAAAAGGATAACGGAGAACAATAGGTAATTCTATTTGTTTTATTCAATATTGACGATCCACGACAAAAATGTTTGTGAAGATCTATCGGAAATATTCTTTCGTAGATAAGCCAGCTCATTATTGGCAGAAGTAATCGTATATCATTTTGGATTATATTAAAGGACTCTCACAGATGGAGCTTGCAGATACCGAAACACTCGATAACGAGTTAAAAATTGAAAAGCTCTTCATCCTTATAACTTGAGGAATTCGATCCTTAGATTGATGGGCCAAAGAAATCGGTATTATGTATGTATATCTGTCCAGTAATATAACAGCAAATGGGTACTGTGCATGACTGGAATGCTAATATTATCTGGTATAGATAGCATCGCACCTACCTATCCAGAACTTGGCCAGAAGTAAATGGATATTATGTATCCATTTGTCAGTACGATGTTTTTCTTTTCACATTCTAGATTCTATACGCATGCTCTTCTCGGCCATATAGTAAATACTTCCTATGTTAAAGATCTTTGGTTAAAGCTAAGTAGCGTGGCCTACAAAAGATCGATCAACTTCTACACACAAAAAATTACGCTCATTACTTGTATTACCTAATCGTCATAATGCATGCCAATCTTCGGTCGCTTCTTGAAAATTATATGGGCGTGAAAACACACAAACGTGTCCATCATCGTTATTAAAACATTCAAAGAAATGGAAAATGTGAGCAGGAAATCTATGGAACTCAACCTACCTGCTGTGTATCCTATACCTCAACTCGTAAATTTAAATTTAAATTTGAGATAGGATAACGCACTTTTCATTGTTGCCTTCCATCGCAGGGAAACAAAAAAAAATTGTTATTTTAAATTAAAAATATCAAATCTTAGCGCGTGGCCGGTTGCGAGATGGATTTCTCATCAGTCATCACATCTGATTTATTATTAATAATAAAATTTAATCAATACTTACTAAATGTATTTAAATAATAATAATAATAATAATATACGGTTACTTCAAGTATGTAGATTTGAATTAATTCACTTGTTTAGTGTATGGCAACTTTCGACTGCGATGTATAATATTTGCTATTGTAGTTTTTGTTTGAATTACTCATAACAATAAGATAAATCTTACTTTCATTTTTTAATATTAGGCTTTGTCGATTAAAGAAGTCGTTCTATTCATTTTATGATAAATTTTAGTTTTACTGTAAAATATTATGTTTTAAACGAAAAATGTACGAATACTTGGGGATTAATATAACAATAATAGGAAATTATAATATGTCATCTGGAGGCAATCAAGTTATATTGAAGAGTAAAAGTATTTTAATTGCGTAAAAATTAAATTTTTAAATTGTTGCCAGCTACGCTATTATATATTATGTAGGTAGGACTTGTACCAAATTTTTATTCTCGTGTTATTGTCTATTAGGTATTTAATATGCCCATCATAAAAGTGTTTATTTTATCAATTACTATAAGAGCTATGCGACCTTAGGAGAAAGTTATCTTGGGTTAAGACACGTCGATTAATTTTTAAGGTCAAGTCGAACTTATATCCTTGCGAGAGTTGAGCCATGCAAAAATGGACCCGGGATTTGGTGTACCGTAATACGCACAGGTTGCAAAAACTAAAATTAAAAATAAATTACTTATATATTACAGCTATCAATAAAGTTGCAATTTCTACGATCCATAAAGTAATTAGAATGCTATCTTTACCGTGCAAGTAATAAGTAATTGCGTAATTAACGATCAACGGATCAACAAACTAATATTAAAAAGATTACCCAAGCGTTATAAAGCGTTTAATTCACAAGATTTCTGCACTAGATTCGCATTTAATTGTCAATTAAATTTTTTACGACCTATACAAAATTTTGTAATTTTACAAGTAAATTTATTTAAATAAATCAATGCAATAATTGATTATTGCAATTTTACGCATAATTATTATTACTTCATCGAAAATTTCAATATTCGCAAAAAAGGAAGTATATTTTTTAAACTTTCATAAAAAAATTATAACAATTAGCCGGGTATGCATTTTAACTAAATTTAATTATAATACATTATTATGTGCATAGGTATGGAGTATAAGCAAGGCAAGATTCCTCTTCACTTTCTCCAGCCTCTGGGCACGGTAAATATGGCAAGTGAAAACCCATGGGTAATCAATTTACCGCTCACTCGCTCGCCCATATTAATTTGTAATGTCTCTTGTTATGATAATATATCTTTCGGCGTCTCTTGTTGGGTAGATAATTTGTATATATTTCCTCGTAGTTGTGTGTCTCAAAATAATTATAAATATTAGAAACGAAAACAAATAATGAGCTTAAAAGCTCATAAAAAAGCGATAAAACGTTATTGCTCAAGTCTTTTCTTTTATCGAATACTCTACAGGACGTTATCACACGGACGAGAGTGTTACAGGTATTTAACGAGATGAAAAAAATAGATGTAAACCTAATTTAAATTCCATGCTCGTATCGACGACTTGATGTCTATAAAATATCGAACCATCATTTGTATATGTAATATATAATTAAGTAACGCAATGGGTTTCTCTCGAGTCCGGCGAGAGATATTTACCTGCTTGCTTATTATTTAAATTAATGCAGAAAGAATAATCTGAAGAATGTTCATTAAACACATCAACTTTTACTTTAAACGAAACTGTTTAATTTGTTCGTTAAATCATAATAATATTATCTTCGTTGATATTGCGTCACCAAAGTAAGGCAATCGAATCCTTTTTTTTTTTTTTTCGTTTACGGCAACTGTAAGTTGGATAGATTTTATTATTATTTTTATAAATAGCTGACAATATTATAATAGGTATATAAATATTAAGTCAAGTAAGACAATAATTATTATTATTATCAAAGAAAAGCACTTGAGCATAATTTAGCATTTTACTTTTGAAATCAAATTTTTAATAGCGAACAACAATAAAAGAAAGCAATTACGGTTTTTGTACAATAAAAAGTTTAAAATGTGACAAGTATTATAAAAGTTGTTCGACCATTTTACGATTAGATAGTATACCTACTGCGAAAAATTAAAGGAAAGTAGTATTCAATCTTTACGTAACTCTAATGGGAATTATCAAAATTAATTCAACACATTAAATCAACAATGAATTATCATTAAAAACTAAGGAAGAGCAACAAAAGTGATTGCATCACATTTCGTATTTTGATGTGAATTTCTATTCAAATAAATATTATGGCTTCCATCGCGTCATTGTGATTTGTGTGAAATATTCACAAGCAAGATGCTTTAAACCGGAACTTCCTCCGCTAATGTGTCATTAATTTATCATTAGATATACAATAATAATGGTATACAAGATAGTTATGGTAATGAAAATCTTTAATAAATATTAATTGGTTAAAATTCAATCTCAATTAAATTCGTAGTCAACGAAAAACTATAAAAAGCTTATTCTCTCTCCATTTTAGACCTTTCCCGCACAATTAAACACGCCGAGATTGTCGCCCCAACAACAAGGCCATATTTTAAGCGACATTCAACAGCACCAACATCGATTCAACATTCATCAAAATTTATTAAACAATCAACCGTTTCCGTTAAGGCAAGCCGCCGCCAATTTGGGAAGCGATCAAATTTTACAAAATCAACAACAATTTAATCAACAACAAAAATTCTTACAAAATCAACATCATCATCATCAACAACAACCTCAGGTAGTTAATCCTATAGTACACAAAAATATTCCCTCGTACGCACACGCACCAATTCATCAATCACAAATTTCGACCCATTTCAATTCACCTTCATCGTTAAATCAAAAAATTATTCAACATCACACACAAACTAGCTTTACTCCAAACTATTCTCAGCTGCTTAATAATAGTAACAACAAGCAAATTGAATTTATCGATAATTTTAATAATGCTCAGCAGCAACTTAATCAAAAATTTCAGATATCATCGTCTGGCGAATCACAATTTTCGATAGACGACACATTACAAAGACAGGAAAACCTAACGCCCGATCAAAAGAAACTCTTACAGGACAAACAGGCCATAATAGATAAACACAATCAATACGTAAAAAAACAGTACGAAGCTGCACTAAGCAAAGCGCAATCGGATCACGTAGAATTTGTAGAAAAACAAAAAAATTTAAAAAAGAAACTGTATACCCGCTTGTACAAACCTCCCGGTGCACCCCGGGTCGATTATTCCTTAAACAATCCCAGGTACATCTATCCGGAAGAAGTCCCCTTATTCGATTCGGCAATAAAACAATATTACAAACTGCATCCGACGACGACGACCACGACGACGACGACCACCACCACAACGACCACTACTCAACCACCACCGACAATCGAAATCCACGAAAAACCAAAAATTACCGACTACGAACTAGAAACCAGCCAACAAAATTTATTTAACCAGATTAAGTTGCAAAATGTTCAAAAAAAAGCTAAATCGAGCGATCGATTCGAAAAACAAATTCAATTTTTACCCACCGCACTTCCGGCGCCAGAACAAAAAATAAAACCCATCGAATCGTTGGACGATCTAAGTCAATTGCAAAGTCAATACAAAAATAATCAAATAAATAGGGACGATCTGTTAGCTCAATTGAGATTGGCAATCGGCGAAAATCCGGAAGAAGAGTTAGGAAAAAATATAGCGTCCAGGGAGATATCGCTCCCCAACGGCCAAAAGGTTCAAATTATCAAGACGTCCGACCCTAATTTGATTAAAGGTGCGACACCTTTAAGCGGCATTAATTCCATTCAGGAATTGGTGCAGGAAACCGGTACCACGAGCACCACCACCACCACGAAACCTCCAAAACAATATTTCGAAGAGTTAACCAAAGGCGTGCTACCGCCAGGAGCAGACTTCGAATTGTTAAAGCACGGAGACAACGGTGGTTTGGAGCACATCAGCGGTATACCGTCTAACCTACCCAACGAGAAAAAAGTTACCTTCGTTTTATTGGAAGAACAAGCCGACGGTAGTTACAAAGTTCAAGGTGTGAAAGGAAACGACGAAAAGTCCAAAAACGAAACCGAAGTGGAATCCGTTATAAAGAGAATCAAGCAAGGAGAAATAAAATTGCCATCGTTGCCTAAAAAGACTCCTTCGGTATCTTCCACGATCTCGCCAAAATCTACCGTCAAGTTTGTCGTGACGTCCACCCAAGCTCCATCGACCAAGCAGACTTATCCCGCTAAAAGTATTCCGTCCGTCACGGTTTTGCCCAATTCTTTTGCCAGTTCGGACAAAGTCACGAAAACTTTTAAATTATCCACCAACATCGGAGTGGCTCCTTCGACGAATTCTGCCACACGAATTTTGACGGCGAGCTCGACGCCGAAAGAAATTGTCAACGTAAATCCATCGTTGAAAGTAAGATTTAATCAAAATTCCGGAACCAACGATTTGATTCGACAAGCGTCCACGGCTTCCACCGTTAGCAAAAATTCAATATACGATAACAATTTTGGAATATCGTCCACGTACAAACCCATTTCGTCTCCGTCATTTAAATCGTCGACCTATAGGCCGCCGCCGACCACCGAAATTCCATCGACGACCACCGAAAATTTGTTCAACGTCACATCGAGACGGTTCGAATTGACGGAGGTGTTGAAGAAAAACGGATTATTTGCTATGGCCAAATTTTTGAAGCAGTCCGGCTTGGATACGATTTTGAACGAAACCGGGCCGTACACCGTATTTGCTCCAACCGATAAAGCGTTTAGAACTTTATTGGTCCAATTGGGAGGTCCAGATAGGGCTGAAGAAAAGTTTAAAGAAAATCCACGACTATTGAGCGGGGTAAGAATTTTATATACGCCACGCAAAATATAAATCGATTACCTATAATAATTTTTTTTAGCTGCTGTTGCATCACGTAATTCCTGGATCTTTCACGATCGACACGTTGCAAGACGAAATGACAGGTGTATCCTTAGCTGGTACGCAGTTGAGAGTTAATCAGTACAAAATGCACGATCAGGAATGGAACGACATAAAAGTAAGTTTATATAAGCAAAAATACAAAAAAAAAAGATCCGAGTGTCGAAAAAGGTCGTTCGACTTTGAATAAAAGAATAAATTGTAAATCATTCGCTTAAACAATGCAAACATTTTCAGATAACCACAATTAACGGTGCCAAGGTGGTCGAAGATAAAAGGGATATCGAAATTCCTCAAGGAACAGCACACGCCGTGGATCGTGTCATGTTTCCACTTCCCGTGGGTGACATTATTCAGACATTACAATCCGATCGTGAGAGAAGATTTACAAATTTCCTAAGAACATTATTTACGTCTGGCTTGGCAGAAAGTTTACAAGGTGGGCTATTGCGTTAAGGACACGTGAGGTTTTTAAATGCAAATTTAATTTTTATAGGAACCAAAACGTTCACTCTTTTTGCACCGACCGACAAAGCTTTTCTAATTCTATCGCCCGAAGACGTAACGAAAACTGTAACGGATCGAACGTTAGCAAGAGAATTGATAATGAGGCATTTGATACCGGGAACGTTGTACACGAATGGAATGAGATACTATCAGGTTCGAGATAGCTTGGAACCGGAACGCCAAATTACCCTTAGCAAAAGCTCGGGTAAGTGTGCTACACAATTTTTAATTAAAATGCGCAAGCCAAGTAAAGACGACCAGTTAATTTTAGTTTTTAAGCAAAATTAATATCGGGTATTACAGGTAGGTCAAAAAAGAAAGGTGGTTGATGCAGTTTTAACAACAATCGGTGAAAGGACGCCTCGAATAAAGTGTACAATATAAACAGCTATATACTACACAAATACATACATACACAACATAATACAAAAAAACAAGACACTTTCTTTAATGGTTTTTATTTAAATGCATCTTATTCTAATTAACCTACTTGTATTAACAATAACTTGACCTTTTAATTAATTACTTTTTTAATTTGCATCATAATAATTAATAAGAAATATTTGGGAAAATTTTCTATTTCTAAACTTAAGAGAAAATTCCACGGTACACGACATATTATTTGTACGTATAATATATATCTTTGATGGTGCGCCTTCCTCCTTGGAATAAGAATCCTTCAAAAAAAAGTTGAAAATAATAATTTGTTCACGATTTCGTCATTAGCGAATTATTTTAAATTCTACTTTTTATTTGCTATTGTTTCTCAATTTAAAAAAAAAATGCAAACAAGATAAATTTTTCAAAACGAGTTACTATGGGCAAAGCACGAAACATTGCTTCAGAAAGTATTTACAATAATATATTTAATGAGCCTTTGTGCAAGCTTCAATTTTGTATTGCAGAAAAAAATATTCAATTTTACTTTCTCCCATTCAAAATAAATGATATTGGGACACCGCACTTGTAGCTCTTAAATACACGCGACCGATACAAAAGTCGACTAAAATCCAATATCTGCCAATACAATCTCTAATATTCACTTTCCAAAAATCGACTATTCGTTATCTAATCCAAAAAGTGCTTCCTTATTTAATTAAGGAGAACTTCCACGGATTAAGTACCACGGTGCCTGCCTACCAGATATAATACAGACATGGATTCCTACATTATACGAATCTACCGCAAATAATTAAAAAGAAAAGTTACAATGAGAGGAAGTTTGGTAATTAAAAAATTTCAATTAAAACACAAAAGAAAACTGTTGGGTATAATTTTTGAAACACCACTTAGTGTATAAATGAAGCATAACGAAATAATTGGCAAAAACAAAAAATCCATAATCTTATTGTTACATTTTCGAACGATTTTCATAACAAATTTGAATAATAGTTTTATACTTTCTTTGACGACCGCAGTAACTTTTACGAGTAAATCACATAATAACATCATCATCATTTTAATATTTAGAAATGGTGACTTTGAACCTCGAGGCATTTAAAACTTTCCCAAATAATATGCGAAATGTAAATCTTACCTTCGTCGCTGTCAGCGTAAGGAAACGTAAATAAAAAGCAGACTACTTTTTTCTATCAGTTTCCCAATTTATGTACATTATAATATAGGAAGAGGATCGAGACGTTTTTCAGTTTCTCGCGAATTAAATATTTTTAATTAATTTTGAATGCAAATAAAAGTGCCAGTCCATGGCTCGTTATGAAATTGTAATTTTGGAACCAATTATAATTTTAGTTACGATTCAATTATAAATTACAAAAATTAAATTACACATAATTTGGTTTAACTCTGTTAAGATCGACTGTCAGTTTCGCATCAGAAGTTAGGCCGATTTTAACGAGTATTTAAATTTTCAACTTCAAAAATTCACGTCTGGGGATGAAAAACAACATTGCGAGCTAAAAATAATTACGCTAGTCTGGAAATTCACAGCAGAAGGTTTCGCCAAATTTTTTATACTGACCGAGTATCATCATCGGCAAAACAAGTGATCAAAATTGTACGCTCGGCGATGTGTGCATGTTCTGGTTATCCTGGCAGAGTAAAAGAAAAAGTCGACAAAAGACAATGAATTTGAAAATTTTTTCCATTTGAAAAAAATATTAACCAAAATACTTTTTATATGACATCAATTCATTTGATACACTAATGCCCCGTTTATAATATTGAGCTGTTTTAACAATAAATTTATTTATAACATCCATAGATTAAGGAAAATAGTATTTAAATAGTTTCGTTGTTCCCTCTAACTTTAATTACTAGTATCTATGCCACCAATTAAAATTTTTATTTTTTCAGGAAAAGTCAAAGTAAACAATGCTCAAATTGTGACACCAAATATTCCAGCGACAAATGGAGTTTTACATGCGATAGATGTTTTACTATAAAATAATTGAAGCGATTATTTTAAATTTGCCATTTTCAAATAAAGATACAATTTATTTTTATTGCCACATTGAAATGATGTGATATAGAAAAGAATTGTTTTCAAATTTTAACTAAAAAACTGTATTTATTTTTTTTAAATAAAATCACTTTGAGATTTTATTTCTACTTTCTGTTAGAGAATCGGTTGGTGTTATTTTATTTTTAAAAATGCAATTTCGTTGTATAAATTTGTAAATTGAAATGGTCAGTGTAGATACAACGTACATACAACAATGCTTTTATAGGAAAATCGCCGCATTTTCTTTATTGGCAAGTTTGCTGTTCCACAATTTTTGTACGTACTGATTACCACGTTAAAATTATTTTTAAGTTCTAAGTTATATTATTATTAATAATTAATGTTGTAATTATTATTGTATGCAGTATTATAGTTACGAGTTAAAATAAAAGTTTCTTTTGAAATTTTATTAAATCTTTAATCTTTACATATTTATTTATTTAAATTAGTTTAAATTAATAAATAGTCTTATACTTTTTAAGTTCCACCATTATGTGATGAATGTTGGTAAGTTGAGTACGAATATTTGGCGTTAATAATTTATGAAATCTGTGATAATATTGTATCAGCTGCGTTAAAGCCAATTGTAGAAGACCCGAGCCCGTCACAAGATTAGGAAAAGACAAGAGAACTTCGCGATTTAATTCTTCCAACGACTTTTTCCACGTCAGCGAAAAATTCTGCACCAACGTCAGCGATTTCGATTCGTACTTTTTTAATTGATCCTGTTGTCCTTTTTCTAATAAATGTTCGCACTCTTTGACAAATTGCATCATCTCGCCGAAATGTGGACTCAATATTTCTTCGACGTACTCGGTACTTTTCGACGTCAATCTGGCTCGAAAGCTTTCAGCTTCCTTCGAATTATCCCGCGTCCTCTCCATAATAATATTTAAAACCATATCGTAATTGTTGATCAAATAAATTAATTGCTCTTTACGTTGCGGAAAAATACCGGCCATTCTCAAAATGAATAATTCCACTTCTTCTTGCAATTCTGCTAACAATTTATTAATCAACTCGTTTGGAAAGTTTTCACTAATTCCAACTAAAGCGGCGCTAAATTCGGCGTAACGACGAGTAATCTGCAAAAGAACAATAAAATACATTTTCAAGTAAAGTATTATTTGCCAATTACGTAATGTGGTCCCATTTCTCTATTGAATTTGGTCGGATCGCAATCGCGAACACTGGCAATGTTTAATTTAAACACGTATTCGAGTCGCGGTAAAATTATCTCTTGCAAATTTTCCCAATAAGCATCCAAAGCTGGAACGCATCTTTTATGACACATCAATTGATAGCGCAGTATGAGATGAAAACATAAAAAAAGAGCAATCATATCGTAGCATTCGGAAACAAAACTTTCCAAATTTTTCTATAAAAAAGTTATTTAGTTGAATGTTGGATAAATCGCAACGTTGCACAGTGGAGAGTACATAAAAAGCTGGCAATAAATCAATATTCCTTTCTCTTTTGCTAAACAATCAAGTTTGCAATTAAGGTACCCACATGATTTTTTGTCAACTCCAATGTGCTTCGGCCCAACACTTACCGTAAGCAAAACTAAAGTTTTACCCAATATGTGGTTAAATAATTCTTGTGCCTGCGGTCCTCGTACCATAAAAAATTCACTAAGAAATAGGTATTCTCTACACGCATTATCCACGACTGCATATTGTTCGCTTCTAAACAAAGCCTCGTACGGATACTAAAATTTAAACCCAATTCAAACAACCATTTCTGATTCGAATAACCGTTACCCTATTTTTCATTTGTGCATGAGGTACAATAATGGGAGCTTCCAATTGTTGTGCCAAAACGTTACCGCGACTGCCTATAGAAAACACCGTTGCTTTGTGTTTTAAAGATGTCTTGTGAAATAAACCTCTCGACGCTGTGTCTTCTATACCCATGAGGTCGTCCTTACTGGCACACTCTTCGTATTGCAATTTCATAATGCGTCCCGAATACGATTTAAAATAGGAAAAATAAATTTTACTCATCGTGTCGATGTACTCGTTACATATTTCTTGTGCCACGTTGCGTTCGTTGGACAACACAAATTCGTAGAAAAACTTGTGTTTTAGCAAAACATTTTGAGGAACCTGATAGTTGGCCATAGGTTTACGGAATTTAAAGACCTGTTCCAATAGGTATATGCGCAACTTGGACATGGCCTTAATTTTTAACTTTTCTAAAATATCTTTAACGTCCAAACAGGATTTGGATTCTTTGAAACTTTGCTCCTTAACGAAACTTAATTTATGATTTAAAATTTGCAAATGTATCAAGAAATCTTTGTCCGTTACGCTACCGTCTAAAATGCCATTTATGAGACTCTCGGACACGACCATGTCGTCGATAAACTGGCTGAGCTGACCCCTAATTGCCTGCCTATTAGACAATTCTTGACTCATCGAAATTGATTTCTTTTGCAAAGACACAATTTCACTGCTTATGCTACCCAAGTCGCTCTGAAAACCCAACAACATATTTTCCATTCGCTCCAAAATTTGATCGCAAGCTGAAATTTGATTATGCAAACTTGCTATGTTCTGACTTTCTTTGATATAATCCTGTATCGATTTGTTTTCCACTTCTTTCAACTCCTTTTCGACTTGTTTCGAATATTGACGTAGATCCGTACCAGTTTTTAATATCTCTTGCACGACTTCGTCTTCTAAATTTTGCTGAATCTGAGATTTGGATTCTTCCATAGAGCCAGTTCTAATTAACCGACTCATGTTTATTGAAATTAACAGAAAAATAATATAGGTTGTAAAATAGGTTACGTTATAAACTGACAGCTGAAACGTCAACAAGTAATGCGACAACGTAGTGTATGATGTGTTGCATGGTACTTCAGGGGTTAATAACTATCAATCGACAAAATAAAAAATATGACTTGTATTTTTTGAAAAATCTGGAAAGAAAAATTGTGCAGGCTGGGTCAACCTCAGCTGCCTCGGCTTCTAGAATTTGTTTGCCGAAATATGTTATTATATATACAAAACGAAAGGACCTGTATTCATTTTTACTCCAAGATAATCTGTCGTCCGATGGCGAAATAAATAATGCTATTTTCAAAAATTTGGTGCATAATATAAGAAAAATCGCTGCCAATTCGGTAATTTTGTAGCTTTTAAACTGATTTTTCCCTTATGCAAAATATCGTACTTGATTTTTAAAAATATAAAAATCGAAAAAACCAAGTAGCAGTTCAAAAATATTGAAAATCGTTTTTCTCAAAAATCCATTTCTTTCCCTAAAAATTACGTATAACTCTTAGGCAACTTTATTCTAATAAACTTCTTGTCAATTTTATGTTATAGAATTTATAATAATGAAAATACAGCTAAACAATTTGAAAATTGAAAAAATTAATATTTCCGAAAATAATAATTAATCGATATTGAAATTTGGAGGGCACATAGAGTAGGAATTCTCTCGAAACATATTACATTTTTGGAAGACCAAAAAGCGATGCTTTTGAGAAAAACGACACTTTTAATTTTTTGAGAAAAATAAATTGCAATAATTTTCAACTTTTTTGGATTTTTTATACATACTTTTAAAAAACAATACAATCTACATACTCTTTGGTTATATGCAGGTTAATAATTGAAGAATATAATAAAATAAATAAATGAAAATAAACTTATATTATAATAAAAAAATATGCTTAAATATTTTAATTTAGATAACAAGTTACTTTTTGCAAATCATTTGTGGAGACCAGTAAATTAAATTGACGATTAAACCGTCGATTAAAGTTATTTTTATATGGTAGTAAATATGATTTATTAATTTGATAGTGCCAAACACCATTACTACACAGCGGGCGAGAATGGTGTCAGAAGTGATTATAAAAAAGGAAGCGAAGAAATCTGAAAGAAAAAAAAAACGTTGGATAGATAATAAATTATTGAGAAAAGTGGACTTGTGTATTATTGAAGAAAAAGAAGTTAAAGCTAAGGAATCTAAAGGGAAAATAATAATAGAAATTAAATGTGAAAGAATCTGAAGATAAGGACCCAAAGGATACCAAAGTTGCTACCCAGAGTTAGACACCGAATCCTGACGTAAAAAAAAATTTAAATAGAAAATTACATTTTTATTATAATTTTGTTGTTCGAGGATGAGCTTTTAAGACAAGCTGCGCCCTTCCTTTATGCTGACTTACCCAAAAGAATCTTGAGTTATGAGTTTTTTTGCAAGTCTTCTTTGTTGCCGTCATACATTTTCAATATACGCAGGGACACGGTCAGGAAAAACCCGAACCTATTGTATAAACGCTATGAAACCGGACATTTATAACATAATAATTAAAATATTTATTTACGTATTACCCAGATTTAAATTTTCCAAGAGCACCCTATATTGTTTTTGTAAGAAAAAGTTTAGGAAAGAAAATACACGAGAATTTCCTGCATCAGATTTTCTCGCACCAAGCATACCTATACGTAAATAATAATTTGGACTGGAAATCAGCATTAAATTGTTAAAAAAAAATTAAAGTTTAAATAAAACGAATAAGTTAAGTTTGATTTTGAAAAAGTGATGTTGTTGAATGTTGTACCTTGTACACGATCTATAACAAAGATAAAACGTTTAAATAAAATTACTAAGCCGTGACCAATTATTATCGTACCTTAATAATAGTATTATACGTGTCGCTTAATTTATAAGTATTTATCAAGATTTGACGAGACAACAACGTAAATAGATGGTACTTATCCATGTGCATAAGAAGAACTTGTCAAAAGTTGTTAACGATCGTCACAGCAATAATAGTATAACAATTAACGCATACCTAGTGTTTATTTTTGAATAATAATAAGATTTTAATTGTTGTAAAACTTAAGCATTATTATTTGTTTCTCAATATTAATGTGACCGCATATAAATAATAATAATAATAATAATAAATAGTGCCTACCCGTACGTACGAGGTATCTATACATACATAAATTAATATTGTATATTAAACTTATTCAATAGAGAGAAGCAATATTATAATCATAATTTATTGTGAAATTACCTACTGCATCTGACAATCGAGATTTATTTTCCAACGTTTAGTTGCATTTACAGAAATGTTATTCAATTTTTAAAATTATCGAAAATTCATATCAACTTTTATAGTAATATAATATAATTTATTTGCGGATGAAAATTCTTTTACGAAGTTAAAGTTTACGAGGTCGTTTTAAGAGCGCGATCGATGCAAACATTTTGTTGATGCAAAACGATTGTGTTAAGCTTATTTAATAATAATTATTATTATTCAAAAATATAAGATTAATTCCAAAATCTTAATGTAATGTTAATGATGTAGTAAACACTCCTAAACACTTAACATTTACAATTTTAAGACATTTATCAACTTTCTGATCTGATACTATTTCGATAAACCATAGCACAGCCATTTATTTATTCAAATTAAAAAAAAAAACATATTCACAAAATTTTTTAAATTTTTCTCGACCAGCAAATGCATAAATTAACACAAATAAATAAATTCATCTTTAATGAACGGACGAGCGAAATTCGAGCATCGAAAGCAGTACAACACCCAGGGCAGCATTCATAACATTTCGTTGGGAAAATCGCACAGTTTGAGTTCTCATTTTTTAACAATAAATAAAAAAGTAACATTTCAAACTGCTATGCCCATCCAAATTTTTTAATTTTTGACTTTTATACGAAAGTATTAGATACTACGTATAAAAACTTGGAAGCTGCAAGAAGATGTTTATGTGTATCCAACACGCAGAAAAAGGTTGTTGTTATATTTACATTTTTCATGTAGTAAAATAATTGTTGTCAAACGAACTACAATTGTAGTGAAATAAAATGCACCCCTCATGCAGTTTATACTACATCAGCTGTAAAATGCACCTATGCATTGTCGTAAGATGCCTGTAGTTAACTTTACAATTTTGTTGTACTTTTAACGCAAGAGTGTGTTGCTTTAACACTCAAAATAGTGTTGATTTTAGTGTAACAATAAGATGAGTAAAAAGTACGCTGGATTGTAGTAAAAATTGACCCCGCATAATATGTAACATAATATTGCGATTTGCTTATTTTGCAAATCTGCTATTTGTATTAAATAATTGAATCATGCTTTGTAAAATGTACGCTGGATTGTAGTAAAAATTGACCGCGCATAATATGTAACATAATATTGCGATTTGCTTTTTGCAAATCTGCATTTTGTATGAAATAAATTGAATCATGTTTTGAGCGCACTTTGTTGAAGATACAGAATCTTTTATTCGTTCTTCATTTATGTTTGAACTACTGTAAGTTCAAGTACGTGGACTGAAAGTTTTTTTTAAATAGTGCTAAAGTGAAGTGATTGAAAATATGGATGACTACGTTCAAAACATGTTAACTGAATGGGAAATGGCGTATCTAATAAATTCCTTTAAAGGTAAGTACCAAATTTAAAATTTTTTAACTTGCAGCACGACGATAATTGTTATTTAATGTACAGTGGCTCATAAAAATGATCAAATAGTCATAATATTATACTATCAATTAAATTGTACTTTTTGAAGTGGAAATTTAAAATTTATTTTTATTTTCGAAATAACATAGTCACCAACAAACTTATTTACAATTAGTATAAAACTTATTGTAAACTTACGAAATCGCGTTTTCAATCAGTATGTAGCCTACCAATAATTTGAGCAGTTCACGGAGATTTTCTATAAAAAAAAAATTTTTACATCTAATAAGTGTGTAAAATAAATTTATAAACAACTTCCGAGGTACCTACTGAATCAGCAAAATTGCACGTGTACTAGATTTGTGTAGGTGTACCACAACATAGGACATGATATAACCTAATGTTCTTTTATTGAAATCGCTTTGCGAGCAAAATAGAAAATGTAATTGTTTGTTTCTTTTAAGTAAATTACCGATGCCTAAAAAATACAGAATAAATACTTTAATATTTATAGAAGACCTTCGGTATGTAAAAGTAATAAAAGTTATGAATACATTAAAAATTTAAATTAATATTTCTTAATTAAATCGTAATTAAGTATCTGCGATTAAATAACCTGAATCATTGATTACCCTCAATAGTGTGAACTGGCTAGATTTTTTTGTGTTCACATTAACGCGAGTCTACCGTATTTTCATTTGTATCTCAAAAACGGTTCAACAAAAGAGAAAAATGTATATGAACAAAACTGTAGGGAATAAAATTTACAAACAAGATGCAAATTTAATTGTTTATTTTGTTGTACTATTTCTGAGATGCAGATGAAAATATGTTTTGTATTTTACAGATTCTTTTTAATTAAATCACCGAAACTCCGGAAACAGTGCGACGAAATAGATATAGATAGAATTTGTATATAATCAAAATGAAGATATTGAAATTTTCAACAAAATTTGTCTAATAAATTTTTAAGTATAAGCGATTGTTATATGAGAAAACATGTCTTCAAAAGGTACAATTTACATTGCTAGCATAGGACTTATTTTTGTGAGCCACGTAGCACATTATGTATTATAATTTATAAAACGAGAGAATGAAAGTGTTAAATTACAAGTTTAACAGTTTTGGAAAATTCAATTTAAAAATTTTATGAAAATGTTGCATAACACCATCATTCGCTCAATTATGCGATGATTTATTATTAACTTTATTTTCAGAATAAGTGGCTCGAGATTTTCCGAATTCGCCAACGCGATAGAAAATTATTTTATAGGAGAAATACGTCAAACATATTACGTGCCTTATAGAAAAGGCCCAAATGGACCTCTAGCAGCAAGAGGTATCTTATTTGATAAATACGTGAACAGACGCAGGTTGTTAAGAAAAATAGGAGTTTTGGAAAAGCACCAATCACGGGTATTGACTGAGAAAACTTTGGGTATGTCCACCTAATTTAATATATTTTCTTGAAATATTTCTTATTGTGTATATTTTTAGATGCATCAGCTAGTAATGTAATTAATTTGGAAGAAATCCAATGGCTAAGGAATAATATAGAACCACTTCCCGAAGTCCTCGACAAATGGCAAAATACCTGTAATATTCGGTTGTCTGATACTGATTGTACCATAGCAGAATATTATAACAAGTATAAAAGCCTACAATTACCAACTGGACATTTATTGGTAAATATGAACGAATTGTATGTAATATTTATAACAACTGTAAATTAACAAAACCTGGTCTTTCAGCTGGAAATAGATTTTCAATATAAATATACTAAGAGTAGTAATCGGCTTTTGACTGAATGGCCAGCAATAGCAACTAAATTAGTTCGTTTTTCACAATCGATTAAAGACGCTGTAGTTCAAGCCTATTTAGCGGTTGATGAAAACCAAAAATTAATAACGGAAGGTATTGTGCTTATAGGTATCATAATATATCTCTTATTTTATATAATCAATTTTGTAGGTAAAATTGAAGTACTGGCATTACTATTATTGCCATTACTTCTTGGTACTGCATCCATTAAATCAAAAAAATCTGGACATCACTGGAGGCCCTCAAAAACTGAAGTCCAAAAAGGTTTTCTGCTTCATTTGCAGGTAGTTTTATGACTGCATAAATAGAAATAGTGTCTTACGAGGTAATATGAATTTCAGACAGCGGCCGAATTGGAACCAGAGTTGGAACAACGAATTTTTATTTTAATTTAATAATTAATAATTGTTTAATGAAATAATTATTTAATTTAGTTTTAATTAATTATATGTTATGATTTTACATTTTAGTTATTACTATATGTAGATGATTTTTTACTCGATAATTTCTTATTTAAAAATTGTAATAATATACTTGTATGTGTTTTATCTGTTTAACGTCTTTCGTTTTATTTTTATTTTTTTTATATTGAATTATTTCTTTTAATAGTACTAGTATATTATGTATCTATGTATTTATATTGTATCATATTATTATTAGATTTAAAATGTTATTCTAATGTAAATAAACAACTTATTTTAACTATGTTTTCACTGCACATTAAAATCTTATCAGTATCCTACCTATTCCTTATTATCTATAATAATTATTACAAATGACAGTATGTTTTACTTATCTTTAATTTTATTAAATTAAAAACCAATTTATTAATTTCAGTTTAAAAAAAATTAATGTACTTCTAAAATGTATAGCTTATCCATCAAAATAGGTTTAGAGGTACAGTAATTTTTTTTAAACTGAAATTAATGAAGTGGTTTTAATTTAATAAAATTAAAAATAAGTTTAACATACGTCATTTGTAGTAAAACCTACACAATAATTGTAGTAGTTTTAATTAATTCATAATGCAAAACTAGCAGCATCAATAAGTAAAAAAAGCAGCAACTTTGTAGTACAATTTACTTTACATGTTGTTAATATTACTCAACAATGTTGTACAAGTTACAATAGCACAAAGAGTGAATTATACTGAATTGTGGTAATATTTACTACACAGAAAACGTAGAGTCAACTATAACTACAGGTGTTAAAACAACATCGCTATTAGTACTATGTACTTTAGCATAAGTCATTATAACCACAAAAAATGAAGTACTTTATATCACAATGTTGTTAGAAATTAACAACAATTGTAGTAAGATGTACTACAGTAATTTTACAACAATTGACTTGTAAATTTTACTCGTCTTTGGTGTTGTCACTATATTTACACCTGATTGTAGTAGATTTTATTGCAATTGTAGTTACATTAACTACATTTTTTTTTCCGTGAATATTTTCGAAATTGTTAAATATTCATTTTTTTAACATTATCAAAATGCCCTAATAAATTGTCAATAATTTTCGTCATGCTATGATATCATAACGAATTAAATCAATTTTGAATTTTAATTGTCTAATGAATATTAAATAGGTAATCATCTATATTTATTTTTATTGGAAATATAAATTATAACAAATTATGGTAGGTTATTTTAGTATTAGCATATCAACTATTTTTTATACTTATTTATTTTGCGTCCTCCCTCGGCGGGCAATGGCAAACCACCGAGGTAATCTGCCTTGAATAAAATCTGAAATCTGAAAAAAAGTCTCAAATACAAAATTTCAACGACTTGCCGTATTCGAGTTATGCGACATACACATACGTACGTACAGACGTCACGACAAAACTAGTCAAAATGGATTCAGGGAAAGTCAAAACGGATATTTCCGTCGTAAGCTCAAAACCGAAAAAATCGGGATTACAATACTTCCTTATTTACAAGGAAGTAAAAGCCGTCGAAGTCGTTAGCCAAAACCCACCCTGGGTTGTAGTGCTTACTGTGCGTGTTTTCTATTTTTTTTTAGTATTTTGAGATTATTTCATTATATTTCAATTATGCTTTTGAATTAAAAGTTACTGCAACTATTGGATGTAAAATTTATTAGAATAAGCTCCATTAATAAAATGAATAAAATACGACAAAGCACACAGCAAGGTGGAAAACACTTATTTTGGTCATAATGCCTAAAACGAGAAAGTTCTTATATTATACAAAAATAAAACGTGAAATAAAAACGGCGACTTATAAAACGCGAATGTACTCGAGCCATCCAAAAAGAAATAATGCTTTTAGGTCAACATTATTGGCTCTTTAAGGAACCAATATATCGAGTTACACCACCATTTTTTCATTTGGGCGTCGTAAATTAAAAAACCCAAAATTAATTTTTCAACTTAAAACAAGCTTGAAAAAGTTGTGCCGCGTTAAGTTTGAAAAACATTCAAATTCAAATTTTACTTTGATGTTAATAAATAAAATTCTCCAATTTCGATGGAAATGAAAATCTATCTGATAACTCGCGGCACATGCAACGCTATCGATTCCATTTGACGACACCTTCATACTTTAATTGTAAATTTTATAATTTTACCAATCCAATTATAACAATTAATGTTTCGAAATTTTAAATCTAATTTGCGAAAAATCATAATAAAACAAATCACCTGCGCAATAATCAAACTTTATTTCTGCCTAAAATACCAAGCCCCTTATCCAAATCTCAAAATTACAAAAATAATCCCAAAACGACGAAGACGACTTTCTTCCTAACCGCTTCGGACGGCCGGCCGTCATTGGTAAAAAGACTCGCTTTTCCTCACCGCTGCCGAAAAAGTGGAAAAATACAAAATTTGTAAATTTTCAAACAAACAAATTCTACAAAAAGAAGTTAATTTAATAATAACGAAAATCAAAACACCTATAGTTGGATTTTGAAACACACATCTGCTCCTCTGGGTTTCATTGCATAACCAGGAATTATTGCGTAACCGGTAGTTTGCAACCAAAGCCATCACCAGTCGCGAACCAAATTAAAAAATCAAATCAATTTAAAATAACTTAAATCATTAATTTTGAAATCATCTCTACGTTACAAACTAATTTTCATCTTTTATTTAACATGTTTTCTTTTAATAATCCTCATTTTCCATTTCCCTTTACTTTGGTTTCGTGAAAATCCGAATTTTCCTCTCGTTTCAGTTCAGTTGAAGTGTTATTTTCTGTTGTCCCAAAATACCAAACGGGGCTACCCAGAAAAATGAAAAACACAAATCCTTATGTTAGTTATGGAAAACCAAACTTTCAATTAATCGATAAAAAGTGTAAATCAAATTAAAATCCAATTACTAAATTTTCAAATGTAATTCAAATCCAAATTTTTAATTCAAAATAAATTTTAAAAGTAAATTTAATGGGAAAGTAAATCGTCTTAATAATTTCGACCATGCGTGTCGCTATGAATTTTATTTTATGTCTCCACGAATTTTAGTTTAAAATTTTGAAATTTCAACCATTCCTAATAATTACAAAAATTTTCCAACACAATTAACTATCTAATCTCCGGTTATTCAAATTGAGATCAATCGTTCAAGCTCAAATAAAACACAACCAAAAATATTTTAATCTTTATCCAAGTTTCGTCCAATTTCGTCTCAAAACCAAAAATCACAAAATTAATGAATTCATTTTTGGCAAGAGGCTTCGATGCCAATCTGATGGCGGGAAAGATTTTTAACGCTAAATTTTAAAAAATGTAATAATCAAAAATTGATTTAAATATTTAATCCAATTTTTTCGCCGACGCGCGACGGACTTTTATTTTATATTTTACCGAATTTTATCATAACTACGAGGAAGGCAAACATATCTACTCGTAATAGAACATCCATAAAGCTTTATTTATAATATTAAAGGTTGAAATTAGTTAGTGAATATGTTATTATTAAGGATCCAAAAATCCCACAAAAATTATCTCGAGAGATTTATATTGGTATACAGCCTGGGTGTGTTAGGAAGTTGTTTTATTAATAAAGATTTGAAAAAATTTCAGTTCTTGAAAATATTTAAAGGAAAGTTTATTAATCACGTCACGTTTTACTAAAATGTTTCCAAAGTGCATCATTTTGTATGATATTCTGAATCAGGTGTATACGTAATTATAATATAAGCAAAAATAAATATTGCAACAGTGAGTCAGTGTACACCTACAAAGTGTTAATTGATATTTTATTCAAAAATTTACATTTTGAACATGAAAATGTAATTTATATTTGTTTTTGATTACACTCTCTGTAATCTTTAATAACATTTATAATAATACCAATAAGGCAATATTTATTGAGTAGTATGTAGTTAGGTATGTAAATGATGCTCTATAATACTCATACAGGCGTACATTCTTTAAAATTATTGATATATTTTACCAACAAGTTATTGATAAATACAGTTGCAATAATTAAACTTAAAACTTGCGTCATCTAGTCGGATAAACCACTCGAGAAAATCAATAATTTTTCCGCCTTAAAGTATTTTTTAGATTTCTGTTTTCAATTGGCCATAGCACCAAAAATATTAACTTTTCGGTGTAGCTGGCGTGATATTTTTTTAAAAAAACGCGTGAAATTATCTACAAGTCAATTTTCAACATTTTATTGTCTAACATCAACGGCTGTCGGGTTATGCACTAAATTAAGTGAAAAAATGTTGAGCACGCAGTTATTGTATTTAAAAGAAACATTTTGCTGTGCGATCTTACTCCCATCATAACTTTTTTATTTTTACACCCAGAGATTTGAAATTTTACACTGTTATTGAGTAACCCTCCGTAATGATACCTATCAAAATTCAAAGTTCTATGTAGAACCGTTTAGGAGATAGAATATTTTTAATATCGATCATTTTCCGTTCATCACCGACTCGCTCACTCATCTACTCTCTCAGCAAAATCATCGAGCACTTCTCGTGTAGGCAAAAAGTTGAAGTTGAGCAGGATTATAATAAGTCTTTGTTGCATAAGTAAAGGGAAAATCGAAAAATTCACAAAAGTTGTACTGGGCACAAGTCGGCGATCGAAAATTACTTTTCGTTTTGAAAACTCATTAAAAGGGATATCAAACTGAAAATCTTGATGAGTGTATTCCGGAATTTATGTTTTTCATTACATTAGCCTATTTTTAAAAATCTTGACTTTAAAATAAAAATAAAATCTTAAATTATATAAATTCTTAACTTGTGAAAATTAATAAAATAGAACTTCAATATAACAAGTTAAAATATAATAATATAATAATAAATATAATAAAAATATAATTTCTGATGATAGCGATAACCTTCGCTGAAAGCTCAAATATATTATTGCATTTTATTCGTTTTAACTAACTTGTTATATTGAAGTTCTATTTTATTATAAAAATAAAATCGCCAATAAGAACTATGTGGTACTACCTACGAACAAAAGCCAAAACAACCCCTTTTTGGGATAGAAACTTATTGGCCTTATTTTTCACATTTATGTTTTTGAGGGGATGTATACTAATATTATATAATAAATCAATTTATTAAAATTAATATTTTAAATTTTTTTTACCGGCAACCAATAATAAAATAATAATAAAAATAATGATGTATATTTGGAATCCGGAATTGTCATTTAAAAGGAACGATTTTGACTAATCAACTTAAACTTTAACGCGATTAAAATAATAATTAATTACTATTTTATGCAAGTGGCCGGAATTAATTCACTTGCGATTTCAATAATAATAAGATCACCTCACTTTTCTATATTTTTCAAGTTCTACTTGTATAATAAACGGATAAATTTTTCAGTTCCGTGCATATCTAGTGGACTAATGCTAAAATTTATTGTTTTCGATCGAATTAACATATTCTTCATTTGCATAGTCACGAAGAAAAAATTTAATGCTCCAAAACTATATATAATTTTAAGTCAAGGTTTTCGTGTATAATAGCCAATTATCTTCATTTCGATGCAGGAAAACGAGCTTAAGAGGTATGCTCTTGAACTGATTAGGGCGGAAAATGTATTTATGTAAATTTGGAAAATTACAGAATACAGCATCGTCGTCGACTTTATTTTGACATTTGAAAAGTTTAGAAAAATTTATGACAGAGAATTAAACTAGGTGTAGTTTTTCAAGGTAAAATATAACGAAAAAAATAAAAAATAAAACATGTTTTACTAACCAAAAGTCCTTGGTAAACCTCAAGCAAATATACCCATAACTTATCTTGCGCTATGATGAGATTTAAATTTTGAAATGCATTTTCGTTTAAATTGATTACGATATCTACGATAAATTTAAATTTCGAATAATTATTATTATTGGTCATTGCAATTTCGACTTTGTTTTGTTGAAACATTATTCCGGCCTTTTCTGTATATTAAATTATTTTGAAAAAGCTATACACATCGGCTCAGTTTAAACTACATAATTATAAATACAATCAAGATAATATGAAAGCTGAAGATGCGATCAAGATTTTATTTTGAAATTTATTATAATAAAAATTGCTACGTACATAATTGGAAACTGATAATAAATAAATAAAGAGATAAAATTTAATTTTATTGTTTAATGTAGACCGTAAATTTTGATTAAATAGCCTAAACTTTAACGTTCAAAGGTTATTAACAGACAACGAATAAAGAATTATAAATTTTTAGTTCATACAAAACAAACGTTTATTTTTATTATTATTGTTATATCTTTGAAATTTCCATGCCATCTTCGCACGCGGAGTTCGTTAAATACAAAAAAAATATCAGGTTCCTCAAACGAGAATATTTATTAATATTTTAACAGAAAATCGTCGAAAAACTTTGACCCCTTTTGGTTCAAGGCAAAAGGTTCGATTTTTTAATGGCTTAAAAAGTTTCCAAAAATCGAACAACCGCGTAAACTTGAAACTATTTTCACATCCATTGCACGATGTTAATTTAATTACATAAATAAATAAATATGGAACGCGATCGGTCGTAAAAGGTGTTCGAGATTCAATAACAATATCTTGAGAAATTGTAATAACACCTAATAATATACGACAAACGCAAATAAAGTTTTATACAATAATTAATTAATTTTGAAATAAAAGTATAGCTTATAGGTTTCCGTAATAACATGAGAAAAATATTAATTATAATATTGAAATGTTGCAAAAGGTAACAGTTTTGAAAATGTGATTTAATTTAAGTTGATATATAAAAGTCTTACAACAGAAGTAAATCATTTGTTATTAGCATAAATCGATCAAATTAAAATAAAAAGAACACCAAACGTCCTTGTTAATTTAAATATTAAGATGATGAGTGCCCATCCTTCTTTTGTTGTCTTAACTTACCACATTTTTAAACCGTCAAATTTGGGCGTCGTTAATTGAGTAATTTCAAAATTTCTGTAATTGCAAACTTCGATATACGACCACTATGTACTGCGTATAATACTATAAAATGTATGCATCCCCTGGCGTAACATTTCCAACTGCTAAAAGTATAATTGAAAGATGTTGCAAATTTCCGCCTACTTTGCACAGAATTTTAGATTGTATGTATTCTTATGCCACGGAAAACCATGACCTCTGAAAGATTTTCTTGCATAGTTTTGGATCGGGTGTGGTTAAGATGAACCAGAGCATCGGTGGGGGTTTTCTATATAAAATAATTGAAATTCGTTGTGATGTTAGATTGTGAATCCTGTGGATATTTGTACCCCATCAATATGAAATCGGTAAGCTAGACATTTGTTCGTTACTTTTAAAATTAATTATTTAATATTTTCGCCAAATATACTAACTAATTTTAAACAATTATTTATTAAAATTTTATTCGATCATAATTATTATTTTAAAAACTTTTAATTTAAAAATATTAATTAGTAGTTTTCTCAAAATTTTTCGAAATTTTCGAAAATACTAAAATTCATTTTTTAATAACTAATTTTATACTGACATAATTACTTACAATCGTAAAAATCTTTAATACGCACTTGGGCGCGAAACAAACATTTCTTTTATTTTTAATCTTTGGCGTGCAAAAATTTTCAATTTTGAATAAAAGATTTTAAAAATTTAAGATTTACATTTGGCTCTACTTAATGTTGAAAAATTAAAATTAGTAATTAATTTTATTAAAAAGCAATGCAGGTAAAGTTTCGTCCCATTAAATTCTACTTGGGTGCAAAATTTAATTTAAAATTCGAGTAATAATAATTAATATCTATTTAAAAGTAGCTGAAATAATTATCGTAAAATAAATTTTGAAATTTTGTGTTCTTCAATGAGAACATGTTTTGTGTTTCGATTTGATATAATCTGCTTTATTATTTGAAGGTGACATTTTAATCTATAATATTTATTACAAATCATAAAATCTGTTTTTCAAAATTCACACATAAAATATGGGTATTGCAAAAGCACTAAAAATTGATTTACGACGAGGTCTACAAAAAACTTTAAAACAGGAATATATACTTATAGCTACTAAACTACAAAAATTAAAAAATTTGATTAAATTAAATTTGTTTCCTAATTAAAGGTTCCGTAATTATGTTTTATATTTAAAAAACGAAAAGAAAAAAGTATAAGTAATATTTATCAGGCGAAAGAAAACTGAAACGTGCAGGTTTCTTCTTAATTTGTTATATTATGTTAGACATTAAAAAAGAGCATTAAAAAATAAAATATAAAACATAATAAAAGATTGTAATATTAATATTTCAAAATAATTGTAAAATAATCAAGAATCAATAACCGATGTCCAATACATTCCAAAAAATGCGCGCATTTACAAAATAAAATAAACGACTTTTGCATTTACACATTATGTAAATTCGGATTAATATAATTTTGAAATATTACCTAGCCAATATAATTCTGCTACATTAGTGTTCGACATTAAATAACCAATAAATGGATGCCGTAATTTCACACAGATTTTTTTAAAATAAATTTTAAAATCTTTTATTTAAGTAAATAAATATGCGGTAGGATTATATTAAACCTGCCCAGTTAGAAAGTTCGTATACATCGATGATAATAATTTAATAATATTTAAGTAAATTATAATTGCACATTAGAAGCCAATTGAAAAGATGGCAATCGGAGTTTATAATTTATTATGTAAATCGTAAAATAATGGAACCTTTATCCTGTCTTTTAATGTTTTACAGAAATATGACAAGTTAACAGAAAGTGCTTATTTATTATGACATTTATAAATTTTATACTAAATAAGGGAAATGTCATTCATCTGGTTTATAGTTGGAAATAAAAAAATTAATATATTTTAATTGGCGACATTATAAAAATTAGTGTATAATTATCACGACGCTCGTTAAATTACTCAACAATGCCAAATATTATACTACCTATTTAGTAAGTATGATGGTATAATTGGTTACTTATATTAATTGCATTTAAAAAAATTGTAGGTATAATTCGACGTTATTAGTCACTTAGGACTTACAACTTATGCTAAAAATGCGATTTTGTAATAATATAACTTTAACGATTTTACAAATACAGAAATAGTAGGTAGTGGATTAGTAAAATAAATAGGTAAAGGTCACGAAATTAAACGGCAAATTAATGACGTGTCTTCAGAATACAATGGATAAATTACGAGCGGATCCTAATAACCAAATTAAGAAATTTTAATAAACTTTAATTTTTATAATCGGTAAACTCGCTTACAACTTTACTTGTAGATTTGCTCAATCGTATCTTGCCTACCACAGGAGACTAAAAGCCCGGAGGCAGAAAATAAACTGGGCTTCTGTCTTACGCAAGCGTTCAAGTCTCCGAGTTAAAACTATTTTTTTAACAATTACTTTTGTTTTAGATAATAATCTGTTGCGTGTTGGCCGTCGCAAGTGCGGGACCATATTACAACAATCCATACCAAAAGCCATCGTATGAACCACAACAGCAATATTATCAGCCGCCCCAAGTTTATAATAAAGCAAACGTTGCTATTGTTTCCGAAAATAATGAATTAAATCTAGACGGATCTTTCAGATACGGGTAAGTACAAAAGCGAAAAACTGTCTGGTACGGATTCGATTTTCATTCTGTTTGCCAACTGCCGACGATTTTCCACATAATTCATGACTCTTTAGCAATATACTTATATAGTTATATAGATGTTATACCCACAGGTACGTGGGTGCAATTAATTCTGCAGCCATAGGTGCACAAATTAAATGTAAATGTTTAAAAAAATCTAACCGCAAACTAATTATTAGACATCACTTCTCACACCTCGCATCATGTCAAAACAAGAATAAATCATAATAATTATTGTACCACATAGCATTTCGCATAATTTATATTATAGGAAATAATTAAATTACAATAGACGATCGTTGCGTAATTCAAACATGACTAACCAACTTACTTATCTCTCTCTTCAGATATGCAACTGCCGATGGTCAACAAGTTCAAGTGGAGGGTTACCAAAAGGGACCAGATTCGGAAACTATCAATGGAGAGTATTCTTACACCGCTCCAAATGGAGAAAGAATCGTAACCAAATATATTGCCGACGAAAATGGTTTCCGCGCGGAGGGTCCTCATATTCCAACTCCTCCACCAATTCCAGATGCAATTCTCCGAGCTCTCGCTTATAATGCGGCCCATCCCGACAAATACGATAACCAAGGACAATATTACGAATCCCAACCTCAACCAAATTACAGGCCGTTACAACAATACCGACCCTTCAAATCCTACAAATAATTTAATTAATTAATACAACGATTCGCTTGCATTAGAAAGGCCAGTAAGTTTTGAGAAACGTGTCTCTCTAATGAGAGGTTCAAATTGTTTAATTGATTAATTGTATCTCATTAAATATTTAAGAGCAGTTTTGTATTTTTAATAACAAAAAAAAATAAATCCTGAGCAACTTTATATTTATAATAGTTTTATTAAATGTCTGGTAATACTGCCCCGCGCTCTCGAGTCGACAAGAGAGAATACTTATTGGTTGAAATTTTCCCCCAATGGCAGGGAATTGGCAAGGCCCTACGGCTAGCTCTGGAGCTGAAAAAATAATAAACGATTAACAGATCGGCGAGTTTCTTCCATCAGATAAAATGTACATATAGGTACATAATTGTCGTGGAACGATTTTTTAAATCCAACTTCCTTGCCAGCTAACTTATCAAGTCGGAAGCAAGACTTCTCAGGAGTGGGTTTAACTATCGGGTATTCAGTTATCGAGAAATAAGGCAACTCAAATGCTTAAAAAAATTAATAACAGATTTTATTCAAATGCACCTTTTTATGACAAATCTCATACTAAACAGGTTTACTTGGTGTTCGGTGTGGTATCTCGGAAATAAAAATTGTATTTACAATAATTTCAAATTTTATTAGCTAAATTTTGATTTCCGTAGATACACTTATATAATATGTGGTAGTGTATTAGGTGTTAAATTCGTCGCAACTGTACTGCCGTCATAAGGAAGAACACCATAACTGTGAAAAAACCTGAAACCGAGATAAACGGCAAAAACATTTAAATGCAATGCAATAAACATGGCAATAAATGCAATTTAAGAAGACCTTTTTTACCTTTTAATGAGTATTTTTCTGTTTTTTATCGTATTAGATCTGTAGAATAACGTATCATATATAGTATATACTAAGTTGATATTAACTCATTTTTCAAAAATTTCCGACTTACGGTGTTCTTCCTTATGACGGCAGTGTAGTCCTGCAAAGCTCCTTCTGCATTCACCCATTTGTATACGCCTCCCAATCAACTTAACAAACTCCAGACAAAATCCTCCAATATTCTGTGATAAGTAGTGTTTCGATATCACTATAATTCCTTTTTCCGTTATCTCAGCTTGGCTAAAAATTATCTATTCCAAAAAATACTACAAGATTCACCTTCTTCTAAAGTGAAAAATATCCAAAAAATCGCAAATTAACTTGCACGTCGCAAATTTTCCACTCACTTATCTCGACCAGCTCGTCGAGTTCTGTCCAACTTTTCAAAATCAAAATTGCACTCCGATAAGTTTTGCGGTATCGGCACTAACAAATTTTCAATACTAATTTTATTTTATGTTTAACTTTTTGTGTTTCGACTGTTTATAAAAGTACCTGGTGGAGGCATTTTGTACGATTGCGCTAAGCAATCTTATCTTCCCTAAATAAAGTCCAGCTACCCAAATCATACGAATAGATAATACCGAGAGAAGAGCTGAAGAACTATAAATCAAATTATAAACAAATCGTAACCTGCGGTAACATACTAGAGTAGTCTAATATCTTGGAATAACATTTTTGATGGGTTTTTAAATTTTTTAAAAAATAAACGGAAGGATTAGCACAGGACGGTACATAGTTAAGAACTTTCACGACAAACTATCCTTTAAATAAAACCTTATCCGTTGAAAAGTTGTGAAGCCGCAGACAGACTGATAAACATATAGGAGTCAAACTTATAGCACTCCTCTTTTTAGTCGGGGGGTTAAAAATAACTAGAATTATAACGACCTGGAGGAAGGACTCTAAAAGGGTCAAAAATTATATATCGAGTAAAAACAACAAAGTTGACCACGAAGATGGTTATCTAGCAAAACAATAAAATCCATTAGGTGCGGTATTATCAGGATATCGAAATTAGATGGCAAAAAAAAATGAATAATTTAATCTTCCAACAGAAACATCTTTTCTCGCCTCGAATAACATGTAAAAAATGTATTCTAGCTTCTTGCTCCCAACGATCCCAAAGATATGGTTTGGTTTCAAAAAAATTATGCCAATATTTCAGGCAAGAGTAAATTCAAAATTTTAAATAACTATAACTCTTCTGCATTAAAAGTGGCAAAGCGATAATTTTACAAAATATGTTCCGTCTTATTCGCTAATAAACTCGGGGCCTTACAAAGTAAATTATTCTAAAAGAGTAATAAAAATTTTTGCATAAACAACATGATTTCAGTAAAAACGAATTCTGGGACATAAGGCTCATCCAGCCTGCACGTTCTGATATTGATTCAGTTTCATCTTCATTTTTTACTGAAAAGCATTTTGTGTTCAACAGTTTTGCATAGAGCAACTTTGTAGCTATTATAAAATAAAATCCTATTTGATTTTATTGGCCCTTTTTGAAGATATTATTTAAGGTTTTAGTTTCAGAAATTAAGATTTAAAATTGAGAGGCTCTCTTGATATAATTTGTGTAAATTAGTTTATTTGAAATATTTATGTATCGGAGAATAAAATGAAAAGAAATTTACCTACAAAATAATTAAAAGTTAAAATTTGAGAATATTGTCAGATCTGGAATAAGGTACTGTCGGCAAATTAAAATGTAGTACATATTATTTCAGTGTTGAATAACCAAGTTCTTAATAATTGAAAAAATGCAAAGACCAAATTTCGGTGGGCTTTTTAAAAACACTAATTAATTATTATTATAATATGTATTTTTGATAAATCTAAATTTTCAAGATAAATTCTAATTTCTTAAAGAAAAAGGATAAAAACAAGTTGTGGAATAATTCTGCTACTCTAATAGCTATAAAACTAATCAATTTGTAATTTTTCATTTTCATTTTTAAAAGCCATCAAATACTTTATTTGTTTTCGATTTCCAAATCTTCAATAATTAAGAACAGATAATATATACATGCGTATGTACGTTCTTATAAACTTTTTCATCTTCAGCAACTTTATGCCACCTAAAATAAAAATTATTAAAATAATTTCAATTCAAATAATAAAATTACTTTGTTCTTTAAAATAGTATAACATAATCTGGAGTTAATATAGCAAATATTTATTAATTTGGTCTTCACTAAATATTTTTGACTTTTTTCTAACTTAATCGAAGATCGTTTTCTTCATTTCCTCTCTAAAAACGCAACAAATCTTGAAAACCAACCGAGATTTACGTTTTGGTTGAAACGAAGTGTAAATTTTGGCATCAATAAAACTTTCGCATGACGATTTGTAAAAAAAATGTTTTTGAACCTAGGACCTAAGATATTAGTTTGAAAAATTTAATGGTTGATGTATTTATATTATAAAAAACAGTTTAACAGTTTACAATGCAAATCACAAAATGCAGTTTCCGAGATACAACGATTTTTAAGTTTTTTACAGGATTTACAGGATTACTTTACAGTAAACCTATATATTATACTGTAAAGTATTCTATAGTAAAAGTCGAGTACAATCAGTTTTCCACTAAAACCAAACCAGTGAACTTGAATCGTTTTTCCGAACTGTACATTATTTCCAAAAGCAGTTTTACTGGACGTAGACTATTATGCATTAAGACAAAAATATTAATGCACAACATGGGTAGGTACTTATGTATTGCGATGACCCGTACCTCTTAATTTTCAAAAATAATTTTAAATTATCGATCGTCAATATTAATTTTTAAAAATGTATTATTTATTTTCTATGCTATCTATCTCGGCTCGCCAAATGTGCTCGATAACATCCATGCGCCTCGTACTTAAATTATTCTTTTAATTTCCAATTTATTTCCAAATCAACAAATTAATAAATTTCTTACTCACAATAAATCAAAACTTTTATTCTCAAAACATCAAAATAAATTTTTAACTAACGACTCAAAATTCATAAAATACGGAGACCCTCCGTAAAACCGACCACTCCGGTCGACGCGGCCGGCAAAAAGCAAATTTATCAAAATTTTCGTGCCAACCTACAATTTGATGGCGCGAACACTCAAAATTCAAAAATATTTACAATCATTTACAAAGTCTTAAAAATACAAAATTCAAAAATATGTTTTTGAAACACGACAGTATATTAAGAATCAGATGATACGAAAAAGTAATTTTTCATAAATTACGACTTGGATGACACATATTCCTGCCACTGCTTCATTAAATGCTTCATTAAATTTTTTAAAAAAGATTTTGGTTGCGTCGCACCCACCGCACTCCGGCAGTTCTGCCCCTGACAAAATATTAGATAGGTAAATGAAAAAATACGAGTAAAAAGAATCTGCACTTTATGCTACCTACCAAAATTAATTTATAAATTAATATTGCATCGTGTGTTGCCTACTTTCTGCAAATAATTTTCTTCTATAAAACGGTAAATAATAAATTTATGCTATTCTCGACTTGGAATTTCCATTCATATTATGATTTTTCAAGCGTTTTCTGAAAAGAAAAGCAATAAAAGTTAATATGCACTTTTGAAGGAATAATCTTTCACCTCTAGATTGTTGCTGTTGCTCTTCCCATAATAGTCTTCCAGATGTCTGCACAGAAGTCTGCAAGTTATGTCAGTTCTCTACAAAATATTTATAAATTAATATCTAATCGAATTACCAGTGATTGCGTCATAATAAAATTTGACGCTTTGACGAATAATATTTGAGATTTAAATAAATCCTCGCCAGTTTAAGTTTAAGGGCTTAATTCAGAATGCCCGGCGATCATTGCGACAGGCAGCCAAAAACACCAACACTACATGGTTTTATGACAAAACAAATTGTAAAAAATTTTGTTGGTGCCTTTCTATGCGCTGCCGTTGGCGCGATGGCTTTTAAATACTTTTATGTTGATCCATTTAAAAAAAGAAACGAAGAGTTTTACCGGTATTTATTATTTACTAATTTGATATTTTATGTTTAAAACATTTTTTTAAATCTTTTAATTGTAGAACTTATGATATCGACAAGACGTTTGAAACCATACGTAAAAATAAAATATTCGATAGTTGTTAATTGTAATAATTGATAAATATTATGTAACACAAATTATTTGTCAGTGTTGTGCACGAATTTAATTATAATAATGTATGTGCCCGCAATAAAAAAATTAAATGATACCGTAAAATAAGACTGACTTTTTACTTAAAAATGTCTCGTTATTTTATTTATTGTATATAATTTAAGATTTCCCTTTGATTAATAATAAATATGTAAATAAATTATTAAATAAGTACTACTAACTCTCCTCGATAAATTACGTTTTTAATAATGTAAATTTTAATTAGAGCTTTAATGTAAATTCTTGTTTACTCTTGAATTAGACGTGTTTTGATGAGAACGCAAATCGAAACTAGTTCACATCGACCTATGTAATTCCTCGAGGAAAGCGTTTGATTCAATATTTTCTTTTTAATTTGATCTAGAAGCTTTTAATTATCCTAGGTAATATTAACTATAACAAACAAATGAAAATTGTTATTTGCGTTTGTCAAAAATATTATAATTATTGCGTGAAGGTAGAAAATATTTCGGATAATAATAATGTCCTGCGATCCAAAAAGCATACCACGTCCTATTATGTCTGGCAAATTAAATAGGACTATCGGAAGCCAGATAGCAACAGCAATCATATTAGGTTTAGCTGTTACATTTTCATATTGGAGATTTATCAACATACCTTATCGTGAGAAACACCACCAATTTCACAAGTAAGCTAAAACGAATGAAGATTTTGATTAAACAGTAATAATAATTAATATTGTTCCAGAACTTACGATATCGACAAATCCTTTGAGCAAATTCGAAAAACGGGCGCTTTCACGTCCTGTTAACAAGAAACAAAGTTGCAAGGTGAAATAAAAATAATTTAAAAATTGCATTGATTTATTGAAAAATGCTACAAACCTATTTTCCGAAGAGCCCACATTGCGTCACTATTTCGAACAAAAAATTGAAATTTATCTTCGCGTTAAACAAGGCAACCTTTCACTAAAAAATAAATAATGCATCGATCAGCAAATGGTAGGCAGTGCACTATTCACTATAGAGAACGTTTGCATAATAATTGTGCATTTTCATTTAAAATATAGCTAGAAATCGACAAAGGAGTCTCGTTAAAATAAGAACAATTAAAGGTCGAAAGTGAGTTCAAATGGGTTTTCAGGAATGTTCCCATGAACCTGCTGACATAGCAACTATTTTATTATCTACCAATGCATCTTCACTATCTCTTACGTAACTTTAGCACGACCTAGACGTCTTACCATAATTTACCACCAATAACAACAAACTATTGTAGGTAATACGATCAAATTTTATTGAAAAACGTTATATAAGTTGCCAATACATTTATTGCGGCTGGCATGTTATGCTCGTGATTAATTAAGCATAACTTTCAAATAATAAAAAAAAATATATCTCGACATTATAATTACCATTCGACTACCGTTGCATCTTCGTTCGCCACCACAGTCAAGCGGACGACGTTTTTTGGTTTACATAGATGTTGGCTTTTCAAAAAATCGAACATCTTTTGCTATGAACCGCTGTGTAAGGTCGAAGCATTTCTAGTGGTTTTTTCCGCCATAAAAGGTCCCGAAATCAAAACGTACGACTTTTTCAATCCTCGTTGGCTTAAACCTGGTGTGCACTAATTTATTATCGAGGCATACATAATTATGATAGTGAAAAGTTCAAACCTTTTATGACTTGATCCCGCGAGCAATTAAAGTTATTCACTAATTACATAATTAATATTTTTTATGTACACTTCACACGTAAAATTAAATATGTGGTTTACTACCAATTACCTACTGTTAAAATACTTTTATGGTACAACAATATCCACCTGATGCATTGGGTTAAATTGAGTCATGTTTTAATCGAGCATTAACCTAATTAAGATTGGCACGTTCACGAGTACGACATTCACTTCTATTGCTTGTTGCTAGTGAATCGGTATCATCTTAAAATAATTTCGAAATTTTTATTGGCAACAAAGCTCTTCAATTCGCTCAATTAATTACGATCGATTATTGAAGATAGTAATTAGAAGGAAATTGCCATCGTTGCAAAATTTGAACCGAATTAATATTATAGGTATGGGTTAGGCAGCAGGACATCCCAAGGATTCTCAAAAATTGACGAGGTTTCAAAATATTAGTCGGGCTTGCTTTTCCAAAATTAACATCGACGAAAGAAGTTATAACGGCAGATATTAATTTGTGCAAAAAATTATGTATCGCACAATTAGTTTAACTTTTCTTTTATAATTTAAAACGAACACTTTAAATTAATGATTATGTTTGCAGTCGTCTTCCTGTATATTGTTAATAATGTGAGCAACGGGTCGTCAGTTATTATGAATCACGTAATTATTATTAGCCATTTAGTTAATTATTGGTTTGTTCGAGTCAATAAAATTTAAATAATTAGAATTTATTTTTACTTTTAAGGCAACATCCACATTAACTTTTAAGGCTAATAAATTTATCTTTTTTATGTCCATTTAACCTTATATGTTCTACATTCCTTTGCCGTAGCCATCGCAATTGATATTGGCAATATTTCAGTATTTAATTTATTTCAATAATTATTATAAATGTTTCAATTAATAATTACAGACAATTAACTATTGCACTTCTGTTCGCAAACGATTCAGCTGCAATCCTAGAGTAATCAGAGATGACCATAAAAAGACGACCACCTGATGGCCAATCAAAAATCGAGGAGATTCCGCAGAGGCCATACAGTCCTACTATTATAATAACAATTTATTGAAGTCCGCATCTCGACAATAATAAATATATTTTTAACTTATTATACTTGCTCGAGTTTATTAATTAAAAATAATTTGTGTAGCGCCTTTTCTTTCCCGAAAAACTTTCCCGGAGAAATTAAATTTTTTTTAAATATATAGCAGAAAAGAATTGATACTGAAATTTCGTCCTTCAAGTGAAAATAATGTTTGCAAGCAATCTTTCAGCTTATTTGTTTAAATAAAATTATTTGTAAAGAAATTTAAAAAATTAAGACTAGAAGTCCTGCATTCGTAATAGTATTGTGATAAAATACGAATTACTTAATTAGCACCGATATTATACAGGCGCATTCTGCATTGGCGTGAACTTCTTAACCATCTGCAATATTGCAATGTTCTAGAGAGTTCAAATTTGAGGCACAGATTCTACTGGCTTAATAAAGGATGTTATAAAATAAACCTTTTATTATTTATTTATTTATTTATCGAATTTATTGAAAGCAAAGCAAAATTTGTCGTTAAAAACATTACCGATAACAACTAAAAATGAAAAAAAAGTTTATTAAATATTAAACTTCTTCCTTTTGTAAAATAAAGTTTACAAAATTGAAATAATATAATCTACTGTATTAAAATGCCCTGTTATAGTGGAAACTGTCGGCCAAACTTTTGTCCTGCAGATATTGGTTAAAAAATTCAACGGAGTTCACGGCGCTATTAAGGACAACCTATATAATAAAACCTTAACATAAAAAAAGTACTCGCGTTCTACATAATATTATATTACTCAAGTGACGTCAGAAAGGATGTTTTCGTTAACATAATTTAATGTAAATTTATTTAATTAATAGATTATTAATGAATTACGCCAAATAAATCTTAACTTCATCTTAACTTTTTTAACATTTTTATACGAAAAAGGCAGTTTTTCGGGAAATTCGCAACCCTACGTGGAGACAATAGTTTTTTTATTTTGTTTACTATATGCTGTTGAACGATAGTCCAATCGTTATATCCATAAAAGGCACCTGTAACCCTGAAAAAACTCTATGGCGCTGTTTTATTGTTTTATGCTCTCGGGGGGGGGGGGGTCATTTGGGAGTATACCTTTAAAATGGCGACAAAATTGGGATTTTGCTTGTGTTCGAAAATTGGTTTTTTAGGTAAAAAATGTTTTTTCTTGAATAACTCTGCCATTAATGATTTTATCGAAAAATCGTAAGGACCAAAATTGTAGGAAATTTCATCCTCTACAAGTTTAGTTCTTACAATTTTTCTTCTAGGATCGATATTTTTTCAATTACACCCAAAAAACCGTGAAAAATTCAAAAAATTGAATTATCTCGTTTATTTTCAACTTTTTAGCTATATAATGAAGATAACCAAACTTGTAGTAGAAAATCAAATTTCCAACAATTTCGGTCTCTAACTTTTTTCTCTAAAAGTCTATATTTTTGGAATTAAATCTGTAAAAATAAAATTCTTTACAAGTTCGGTTATGTTCATTAATTCCAAAAATATTAATTTTTGGAAAAAAAAAGGTAGAGACCGAAATTGTTGCAAATTTGATTCTCTACAAGTTTGGTTATTTTCATTATAGCCGAAAAGGTGAAAATAAACGAGATAATTCAAAGTTTTGAAGTTCTCACGGTTTTTTGAGTGTAATTAAAAAAATATCGATCCTAGAAGAAAAATTGCAAGGACTAAACTTGTAGAGGATGAAATGTCCTACAATTTTGATCCTTACTATTTTTCTATAAAATCAATAATGGCAGTTATTCAAGAAAAAGCGTGTTTTATCTAAAAAACCAATTTTCGAACATAAGCAAAAGCCCGATTTGGTCTCCATTTCAAAGGTACACTCCCAGTGACTCTCCCGAGAGCATAAAATAATAAAACAGCGCCATAGAGTTTTTTCAGGATCAAATCCTATAATGACGGTTCGCTTTACTTATATGCAGAGTACAACGGTTTAAATCTGTAATTTTGAGATTTTACATTATCACACCAAATGTACCTTAGGTACATTTACCTTTAATATTTAAAATCCAAAAATAATTTTTTGAAAACAAGAAAATAACACATCAGGAAAAAGCTTTTATGCATACTACTTTGAAAATATCAAAATTACTTATAAAGTGTGGGATTATTAATTAAATGTAAAATTATTAGTGCTCTTAAAGAAACTTTCCAAAAAAACATCAGATTAAAAAACCTTCAGTCGCCGATTCTCAACGAAATTAATGCCTTAGCATTAGTTTTCAAAGAGATGCATAAAAGCTTTTGTTTTAAGTGATCTGTTAAAAAAATCTAATCCCTAAAAGCTTACGTTTGAACTTTTACAAGACAAATTCAAAAAGAATTTTAAAAATCTAATTGAAAAACTTTAAAGAAAGTTCGGGAAAGGATTTTGAATAAAATCAACATATAAGTTCTTAGATGAAAAATGAAACGAGTATCGATGGAAAATTCGATAGGGTAGAATAAAGCTTCGAAATTGTGTAACTTTTACTTGCACATATCGCACGTTACTTTACAACATAATAAAATAATAAAAATTATACCTATAAACTTTTAACCATAATAATTATTATACATAATTTTGAGATATTACGCTAAAATAATATGTAATCATAGTTTCGCCACCTGAACATTACGGCGAAGTTGTCGAGAGAATAGAAAATTTAGTTGAAAATTTTCGAGATGCATGCATACATTAAAGATAATTTCTCTGATTGCAAGTGGTAAAGAAGTGCAAGTACCTATGTATGTATATAACAATAATTAACGGTTGGGTAACAGCAGAACATAATATCAACTTGACACACAATTGAAAGTAAACTCGTTTATATTTTTAGTAAGACGATTAAAACTAATATACTATAATTTATGTGGACGGATAGATGGATACATAATTACTTATAGGTATGCATAAGTATTAAAAAAATTCTCGGTTGTTACTTGTTTGTTTATTTGAACAAGATTGAGAAAATGTACGTATATTTACACATCATCCTTTTCACAATTTTTAATTGAGCAAGTAATTGAATTTGTCCTAAAATAAATTCGACATTTACTTGTCTAACCACCTAGGTCGGCGTCTGCGAAGAAAGAGAGATGTTTAAAAATTCCGAGCTTTTATTGATTTCAATTTAACCTTTTTAAAATTTGCGTTCTACCTCCTTAAGTTTATGTTAATATAATTAATTCATCAAAAATTAAATATTTATTGAATTAATTATTTTATACGCATTTATATGGCGCCCAATAATGGCGAGTTCGCACACCAGAATGCAGGATAATAGCGTTCTCGGCTTGGCGAATTTATTTTCACTCCGACCGACGTAATAATTTGAGTTAATTAAATATTATATAGCCATCCGAGAAGCCGCCATGGTTTATTTATGCAAACAATTATTATTTTAAAAAAAAGTCCGCTTAACTTGCAACAACTCAAGTTTAACAATAATTTTGAATGAAAAGTGACGTCGAAAATCAACAAAAGGAAAATTCTTACCGACGCGATGTCAAATATTTTTAAAACCTTTCCATTCGAACTACACTTAAAAATAAATTAAAATAGCATTTTTAGCTGTCGATGTTAACTCAAATGTAAAGTATACGGCGAAAAATGTATTGCACATACTACCTCATCATCAGATGTTGCTATTATTACTTTCTACAAGCATAATTTTTTTACTATTTGACATGAATTGCCTTTAGGTCCTGCGATTGAAATCTGACATAGCTAAGATATTTGCGTCTGGACGATGATTACGTTTAAAAGTTAATTATGATAAATTTGAAATATTTCACAAATGCCCTAAACACACACACACACACAAAGTTATTGTTATAATTATTGTTAAAACACATTCGTAACAGAGCAATTACCGTGAGTAGATCAAGAACACGATGGATCATCTTTGGAATGTAAAAGGATACATCACATCGCATGAATAACGTTTTACTTTTCTTTATTTTATTTTTTTTCGCTGAATCTTCTCAACCATAAAAAATTATTTAAATAATTTCAATGTTTTCGTTGTGCAATTTAATTGCACGTTTAGTTAGTATTTTTAATATTGTTTAATTTATATAAAATTAATAAATCGTTAAGTAACATCGACATCATTTAAGTAGTTAAGTAGTAAATAAAGCATAACTAGAACGCACTCGATCAGGAAATTAGTAAGGAATTTACTAAATTTATGTACATAATCTACCTCAATTATTTTTAAAGGCAGTGAAATATTTTTATATTTTTACAATGAATAACAGATATTTACTCACCAATCGATATTAATTTACCTTATCTTTTAGCCCAATAATTAACTATTTCTCTTTTTAAATTTTAACTAATTTTATATTCTCGCATACGATATTGATTTTAGCCTTGTCCTGAAGATGTGCACTAGATAAGTACACGAAACCGCTCAGCTACAATTTGATAAAATATTACCTGGTAAAGAGTGTTTTCTTCATATATTTTAAAAGCGAATAGTATTTGAACATTCAGTACCTCAAAGATGTTGCCAGCATCTTGTGATGGATACACGATCGAAATAGCCAAGAGGTCCACCTGGTCCGGGGATCAAACCCATGACCGAGACTTATAGCAATGTAGTATTCCAACTGCTAGCCTTCGACCACCCTATTTAATTGTTTTTCACCTCTTGACGATCGAAAAAATCAATTCCTTTTCGAATAGAAAATTTACCTGACAATTATTTTTGGTTTATTAAACTTTTTTTTTTTTTTGAAAAACTAATCCATTTTACTATAAAATAAATAGAAAAAGAAAATTTGGGTAGGTACGAAAAATTATTCTAGTAAAATTTTTTGTTTAATGTTTTTTGATTTACCTATGGTTTTTCGAAAAAAACAAAAACAGATTGTAGTCCGTTAAATTTTCTATCCGGAAAGAAGCGTCAGATTTTTGTAGCATGTTGCGCTTTTCAAAAAAAAAAGCTTCGAATTTTTCGACAATTTTTTAATTAATTATAAACAATCCGGATCCGGGCCTCAAAACGTCTGGCAAATGATTATTACATTGTCTATTATAAAACCATTTGAATTTTCTTGGTTCATTATCATCATTGAATTGTTATCACATTTTTGTGTGTTTCCCTTCACCAATTTATTGCATTGTTGATTGCTAAGTAGGCAATTACGTAACAAAATTTATTGAACATCTTTTAACAAATCGATAAATTCGAAACAAATTAAAATTTTGCTTTCCTTTTACGATACATCGATAGATAATGCACATTTATATTTACCTATACGTATACATAACGTGAAAGAACGCCATAAATCACAAAATTTAAGTTGCCCCAATAAGGTATAAAGGATATTGCAAAATACTGCGCTTAAAAAACTAATTAACCCTCAGGTTAATTGCACGTATTGTTATTTTGAGGTAAATCAAGGTCTCGATACAATTACAAAGCGAAAAGGGCACATCATAATATGAAATGCACACCTCAAAAAATGTCGACCTGCAATCTCGCTCAAATGCAAGAATAAAATCGCTACTTAACAATAAATTTAAAAAACTATCGATAAAAATTGGAGACGAATAATGTAACAACTTTTTGTTAAGTTAATTGCATAAATTTAGTTACTTAATGAAGTTTTAGCAAAATTAAATTACGCTTTTGAAGACGACGTATCGGTAATTTTGATTCCACTTAAAAGTGTGCAATACACGTTCGCATAATTACCCAAATTATTATTATGGAATCATCAATTCACACTTTGAACATCAAATCAATATTTAAAAAATGTAGGTTTTATAATAATTAAGTGGGGCATTTTTTGCCAAAATTATATAATCGTTTATCTCCGTAATGATAAAAAAATTAGTCCTCGCAGTCGGTCTATAGAACGCACAAAAAAAAAGAAGGAACTGAGAAAGAAGTGCAATATGCGACGACGATGGCTCTTATGTGAAAGGCCGATAAGGCACGCAAATCGTATAGTTTGTGTCACTTTTATTTTCATAAAAGAAGATGATCCCGTTTTTGCTTAATGTTCTGATTAATTCAAAGAGTGGGGTTGTATTTTCTGTTGCTATTTTATACTATATAAAGAGAATCTTCTTCAGCATCCACAACAGTTTTAAGTTTGTTATTACAGTTTGTGTTTTAAAATAAACTCCACATCATGAAGTTGGTGAGTTAATGGGCATTTTGTAAAAAATCCAAAAGCACAAATCGTGTGGGTAATTCGCATTTTTGAATAAAAAGTTCTCTAGTTACGTAATATTCGATTTGAGTGCACGCCAAAGATGTAAATAAATATCGTTTTCACCCTTTCTCTTTGATGCACCGCCAGGAGCTAGTAAAATAGCTTTGCAAATACGAGAACAATGAGAGATGTTCGCTTTTGGGTATGCAATTTTGTAAAAACACAATAATTGCAAAACTGCACATCACTTTTTAGACTTATACGGATGCATACCTACAGATGACCGGCCATTAAGGAATAATAATTAAGGTTACTGCACTTATGTAACGTGAGGACAAATTGTATATCGTTGCAAAATTTTATAACAATCATTGTTATTTACTAAATATTTTTTAAATAATGTTTTATAATTTTTGAAATGTTCTTCCACTTTTTTGGGTAATTTATACAAATTGTTAACGAATCCAGATAGTGCCAATATTATTTATTTTCGCAAAATACACCCTAATTAATATTTGACCAACGAAAGTCAATTTCTTAAAAATTACTCCGGTATACCGTGCTCTCTTCTTTCGTTTCGTCGTGGAACATTCGAACAATCGAACCATGCAATTACAAAATTAAATAAATTTATTGTTATGTTTCTAAAAGTTTCCGTCATAATCAAGTGTTATGCAAATTAAATTTAAAAATTCATACACCTAAATTGAAATGTAATTTTAAATAAACTAAATAAATGAGTACATCGCATGTACAAAGGCAGAAAGTCAATTATGTTTAATGTCTTACGTAATTATACCCTAATTAGATTATGTATGTGTATGTATTTGTATACTTACATTAAGTACATCATCGCTAGTTGTTGTTGATCCAACTTGAAATTTTTCTAAATTTTCTCTCTCGATAATTTTCTTTTATTTCCTCCTTTCGTTTGCGATAGCTGCGAAAAGCTTATTTTGCCCACGGGCAAGGTTAAAAAACCGGTTAGCAAAATATTCACTATAAGGATTAAATGAATGTGATAGTATTTTAGATTCATTCATAAGTGTTGCATTCTTAAATTCAATTGTAAGAGTATCGTCGAGTTTTATGAATAAAAATTAAAAATTTTATAATAATATTAGTCCGACAGCGCATCGGAGGATATTCGCAGTCGATCTGTGGACTATTCAAAATTCACCCCTTAAATAATTTACTACAATAATTTTCCCGATTGGGCGGTCGATATCTTTGCTTTTTCTTCAAATTTAAGAAATCGGGAAAACAATATTATAGTGTCCTCGCTAATCGATATTGTTTGATAAATTCGACTAATATAATATAATTATAAAACGAGCTTTCCAATTCTACAAATTATACTTGACCTCACATCTTGTGGCTGATATACACGCAATAACGGATTATTTATTTTTAGTTACTGCTGGCAGTTGTCGTGAGCATTTCGTGTGCGGCTCGTTTGGATAACACGTACCTTCCTCCTGCTGGTGCAGGTGGTGCCGGTGGTGGACCCGGTTTGTCGACACCTTTCGGAGGACCTGGCGGCAAAGGACCTGGTGGATTTGGTAAATATTACTCTCGACTAATTTAAATGAAAATCGTGACCGAACCATCTGTTGGCGTTTATGCTTTAGTTGTTTCTTTGTTACCCTTTTTTTATTTAGATTGACGGTGAAATATAAATTATAGACTAAACGTGAAAGGTCATTGGGTTGTTAAGCTTCTTTAAGTACTTGCGAAGTTGTTACGTTTTCTAGTTACATATTTATAAGCGCCAATTGCTAATATAATTCTCAAGTATAGTTAAATGTCAAAGTACATCTCGTCGTTCGATACTTTCATCTTCGACATAAATATTTGTATATTATGTACATACATACAGTGTGTTGGTAACGTAATCCATTTCGGTGAGATTGCATTGCAATAAAAACGATTATAGGTACTGTATTTTCAAGGTACTTTCAAGGTAATAATGATCTCACACATTCTCTTATTGTATTGCTACATTTTTTCGTCGTTTCAACTACTATATTTGTATTCTGCACGATTCAAGGTGGCGGAAGACCTGGATCCTCTTACGGCCCACCTACTGGTCCAGGACAAGGCGGACCAGGAGGACCCGGAGGATCGCGCGGACCAGCCGGTCCGGGCAGACCAGGAGGATATGGACAAAATGGTGGTGGTGGAGGAGGAGGCGGCGGCGGCGGTGGTTACAATGGTCCTGCTGGAGGTGGCGGTCCAGATGCTGGCGCAAGCATTCTTAAATACGACAACACACCCAACGCCGGAGATGGAACTTACGAATACAGGTTAGTGGTCGTTTCTTGGAGAAAACGATTTGAAAAAAATTAAAAGTGCGGTTGTTTTTAGTTACGAAACTTCTAATGGAATTAAAGCCGAAGAACAAGGACAACCCGGTGCTCCCGGTCCAGATGGTGAAGGCGGTGAAGCCGTTAAAGGGTCTTTCTCGTACACGGCACCCGACGGACAACAAATTGAAATCACTTACACTGCCGACGAAAACGGATTCGTACCACAGGGAGCTCATCTTCCCACACCACCTCCAATCCCAGAAGAAATCCTAAAAGCTTTAGAACAAAACGCCGCCGATGAGGCTGCCGGCAAAATTGACGATGGTTCGTACTCTGGAGGCGGCGGTGGAGGCGGTGGTAACGGTGGATATCCAAGCGGCGGAAACGGCGGCTACCCAAGTGGAGGTGGTGGAGGATATCCCAGTGGAGGAAACAATGGAGGTGGCGGCGGATACCCCAGTGGAGGAAACAATGGAGGTGGTAGTGGAGGTTTTCCAGGAGGCAGCGGTGGACGACCAGGAGGCAACGGTGGATTCCCTGGTGCTCGACCGGGAGGTAGTAAACCAGGATTCAATCCTCAAACAGGATACACTTACTAAGTTACGGTAAAATTGGAATTTATAATTTTGAATTATTCGAAATATTAATAATAATTTTATGTTGCAGGTTATAAAATCGCATATTAGTAATATTTATTTAATATAATATCACTGCCATTATGTTCATCTCATTATGATGTTTACTTAAAAAAATTAAACATTTTAGTTTTGCAAAAGTGTGTACATAACATTTAGGGTACTTAATGTAAAAAAAAGTACAAAGTTGTAAATGCGCATTTGATATGCATTAATTAGTCAATAATAGAGAATTAATTTAATATAATTACGCTGACATTGCTATGATAAAGGCTATTGATTATATTTATTATTGTGATTTTTGAATGGTGCTATATGTGAATTTTAATGCAATATTTAATTTGAGCGTTTAAGTTATTATATTAATTCGCTAATTAAATTAAATATGGCATTAAAAGAGATTATTTATTAGATTTTTCTAATGAATCATTGTGTACTTAACAAAGTATAGGTATATAATTATGCGTAACTATAATTATTGTAAATATTTTTTAATAAATTGCAAGTACATGACATAAAAGTTTTCATAAAAATCCACTGTACTATAATATGAATATACCCGTAGTTTAACACGCAAAGAAGAGCTAAATAATGATAAAAACTGAAAAATAAATTAGATAATTTCATTTACAAAGCTATTGCTAAAGTTAATTAATATTTTATACATTTATAAGATCGTGGAGTAAGCGAGAGTCTCACTACACATTTAATATAGCTCGGAGACTTGAATGATCTATGAAACACAAACCCGAGTTACGTGTGATTTTATTTTCAAAAAAACACTACAAATTAATGTTTATTTTTGTATTAGTTGCTCTCTTATAATTGTTTATATTTATTTTCTTAATCTAATTAATTTTTATTGCAAATTCACTTAATTCGCCAACCCGGAAAATGTTCAGCATAATAACGACATATAAATATATACCTACTATTTATTATTTATTTTCAAAATTCAGATTTTTTCAAGAAAAATGTTTAGATTTATTAAACCTTTACAGAAAGGCCTATATAGTGGGCTTACAAGAAAAAGGCATACTAAGTCAAAATTTCACTTATTTTAGTTTAGTGCATTATATTATAATGATCTTCCTACTGCAAGAACGCAGTATAAGTCATATCTGATTAATTTTGTGAAATATAGCAATGTAACAAAGCACTAAAGCATTGATGCAAATGTAAACTTTAAAATTAAGATTACTTAGAACTATCATTTTTGACTTAGTGCCTTTTTCTTGTAAGCCCACGATTATGTAGCTTAATAACAACAACATTAATTTATGTTGAACCTTAATAAGGATTTTTTTCTGTAGATTAAAATCAAATTGCAAATTTAATAATTTGGTTACACATCATCACTAAATCATTACTGTCTTCATACAAACAGCTTTTTTCAAATTAATCCAACTAACATCCGTGATCAACTAGGTCTAAAGTTGTTGTAGTAAATATTAGACTAGTCTATACAATTATTAATTATAGACCGAGCCATAAACCGTAAGGGTTAAATAACAAATATTAAAATTTATACCACTACACGCAAAAAATAGATGTTGTTATATTAAAATTTTTATAGAATAGAATAATTAATCACATAAATAACAATTATTGTAGTAAAATTAAACGCACCCTTGGTGCTGTTTACAACTACGTCAGCTCTAAAATTCCTTACGCACTTTTAACTCGAGGGTGTTGTTACTTTATCGCTCAAATGTAACAATAAGATTAGTATAATAAATACTTTATATCACAATGCTGTTAAAAATTAACAACTCGAAAAAAATGGGGATAATTTTACCGGTGAAGTTTTACCGACTTAATAAAAGTAAATTCACCCTAAAATTAAGGTGATTTCATGTTTTACTTTAAAAAAACGTAATACGATATTACTCTGAAAATATTACTATTTAGGGTAAATTTACCCTAAAAATTGATGGTAATAAAGTTGCCTCCATTTAATAGGGGAAATTTACCAAGTTATTAGTAAATCTCATTTACAATATTCTTTTGAAAATTACCCGCTTTATAAGAATGAATTTACCTTAAAAATAGTACACCAAAAAAATAGTTGACAATTTTTAAGGTAAATTCACTCTTATAAACCGGGTAATTTTCACAAGAATGTTATTATGATATTTACTAATAACTTAATAAATTTCCCCTATTAAATGGAGGCAACTTTATTATCATCAGTTTTTAGTTATATTTTCAGAGTAATATCGTATTACATTTTTTTTAGAGTAAAACATGAAATTACTTTAATTTTAGGGTAAATTTACTCTTTGAACAGGGTAATTTTCTTACAAGAAAAAGGCACTAAGTCAAAATTTCACTTAATATTTTTTTAGTGCATTATAGATCTCAATTTTAATGATCTTCTTAATCTGATTCATTTTGTGAAATATAGCAATGTAAGAAAGCACTAAAGCAGTTAATGCAAATGCAAACTTTAAAATGCAGATTACTCAAAACTAACATTTTTGACTTAGTGCCTATTGCTTGTAAGCCCACTAAATATACTATAAGTCTTTACATTTTTAATTCTTTGTTGTGAGATAAATTTTCTTTTCTCGTCACTGGATCAAATATAAAAACTAAAAATTTCTCTACTGCCGATGCCGTAGGTTCCTCAGATATGCTAGTATCATAGTATGCATTATGTAGTACCATGGATACTACATTTAATGATTTGTAAACCTTTGGGAAGTTGGCCTCCCATTTTCATCATTTTGACATAAAAAATATGGAATCGTTATAGGTCTTGAAAGGTCACCCGGTTTTAACGTTAGGTCGCTTCTGGTTTTAAAAAAAATTATTACATTTTCGAAAAATTTTTGGTTTTGCTTTTCGAAAAGAAAGAAGTTTGATTTTTTGGAGACTGACGTTGGTCAGAAAATAGAGACTCAAGTGGCCATTCTGAACTCCATAGTTTCAATCTCTTTCGGGCATTGCTCACAACTGCATGTTGGGAGCTTCACTATTCGCCTACTTATCATTAACAGGTATAATTAACAAAATGTTTTGTCCATTTTTATTTTGGGATTTATTTAAATCTAAACTTGTTTACGGCTTGACAATGCGATTTATTGAAAGCTTATCGAATTAACCAACAATTTTTTACTTCAGAGGGTAAATAACTTTTCTTACCCAACTGCAGTTCGTGCATTTAAAGAAAAATGCATTTTTTCACAATTTCAAACTATTCACTAGCTACATCACTGGAGAGAAAATTTTACTAACCTGAATTACTGTCAAACCGTCAAACCCACGTAGCGAATCCTACCTACAATAATAAAGAAAATTTTTTATTAGTTATCATTGTAGATGAGAACGGTTTTTGTCAAATTACCTTTATCACTGTAGTCCTTTCGCCTTGTTGCTAGTGACCAAATGCTTCTTTATTGTTCCTTCCAATAAACTTAAGTCACTCACAAACCCGAACACTTTCACTTTGTTTTTCACTTAAGTATTAAAACAAAATTATTTAAGATTTTTAAGAAAGCTTCCATGAAGCTTATTCACGATCATTCAAACTCGAAAACCTATCTGGCATTTTCCCAAAATTTACAAAAAATTGCAAAATTTTGTCAGCAAATGTGAAGATTTACACTGCACTGTTTGAAAATTTTCTCTGCACAAAAATGTTCTTTAAATTTTCACCGAAGAGAATAAATCATATACCCATGCTTATCAAAAAGGGTTGCAAAGTGAACATTTTTCCGAATTTTCTCCATACGATGTTACTTTATAGGCTTTACACGAACGAATGACCGAGTCCGAGCGGGGTCGCGCGTTGTAATTCGTAATATCACTTTTTCTTGTTTCCTAAAAAATGGTTACGCTGATAAGTTTTTAACATAATAGCATACTAATCGATAATCATGTAACTTTGTCTGAATGCCGGTAAAAATACTTACAAACATTTCTAAAGCCAATTATAGCGGTATTTCGGTAATTTTACTTTTACAAGATGAAACCAATAAGTCACTCAACGTTTTGGTAATTTTTCTGATGTCAATCTCTACTCATAAACCCCTTTCTCTTTTTTATATTTCTTCCAAGAAATTAATGAAAATAAACAAATTCTTTCAAGAAAATAATCAAAATAAACAAATTCTTCCAAGTACTTAAAAATTGAAAGAATTTTTTCGTCGAATTTAACAGGTTCCGCATTTTAAAGAAATCCAGGAAAATAACCAAAATAAACACATTCTTCTAAGAAATTATTAAAAACAAGCAAATTCTTCCAAGAAAATAATCTAAATAAAACAAATTCTTCGAAGTACTTAAAACTCGAAAGAATTTCTTCCTCGAAATTAACAGGTTCCGCATTTTAAAGAAATCCAAGAAAATAACAAAAATAAACACATTCTTCTAAGAAATTAATGAAAACAAGCAAATTCTTCCAAGAAAATAACCAAAATAAACACATTCTTCTAAGAAATTAATAAAAACAAGCAAATTCTTCCAAGAAAATAATCAAAATAAACAAATTCTTCCAAGAAAATAATCAAAATAAACAAATTCTTCCAAGAAACTAATAAAAACAATAAAAAAATAATAAAATTCTTGTAGCAATCGATTGGAAACGATTGGTTACTTGTTGTTTTCATCCTTAACAACAATAGCATAGTACGAGTATACTATTAATTATTGACAGTCGGTTTGGAAAGTGCGAAACTGATGACAGTAGTTTAGTAAAACAATGAGTAAGGAAAAAAATTATTTTGATATTTTGTTGCAGGCTCCCGGTTGACTATTAATGGATACACTTGACTTTATTCCGTTGCAATTAAAACTCAAAAGCAAAATTTACTGTGATTCGGGAGCACTTAAATGATGCAGCCGTTCCGTTCGCTCGTCGAAGATTAATTGTTAGCTGTTTAATTTTTATTCCAGGTTCTCTGCTTACAAATTTAATCATCCCTAAATTAGCAGATTTGCTTCTTCCTATTGGTCGATAGGACTTCCCACCTTGATCATAAATTTGTACTGCTTGTTCGCTTGGACGTGCAATTTTTTTATTCTTCCGAAATTTTCTTCAACACCACTCTTGGTTGTTAACTTAATTTCGTGGATTAAAATTTTCCTCTTTGGTTTCGAGATTGCGGTGATAATTGACTAATTAGTAATGGCTTATCGTTGCAAATGTGATTTCTTAAGACTTTTCCATGGCTGCTAAACACTTTTAAATGTTGTTGATTTTTGTGTATGTTGATCCTTGATCATGCCGTTTAGTTTTAGTCGGGTTTGTAAGCAGTTTAAAGTGAAGATTTGTACACTCAATAATTGCCAGTTTAAAAATATAAAATGGGGTAAAATTTAAAATTAATTGCAAATTTTTAAAATTATAGGTACATGTTTATTTTAGGTAAATTGAAATAATGAATATTTAAATATTAAAAAGGAAATTATAACATTTATTATTTACTTTTTGTATTAAAAGAAAATGTAAATATTTCAAAATTTTATTTATCGCATGTAATCAACAAATAAACATATTTTTAACTTCCTTTAGATTCGCCTTCAGCAGGGCGAAAAAAGAACCGTATTCCTGCTGCGTCCTTTTGCCGAAAGGGTTTTAAGCCCATATTCAAAAGCATACTGAGATATAAAAGAAGAAGCCACGATTATCTTATGAAATAAGTATGTAATATTATTTAAACAGGTATTTGTTTATTGCTGATCAGATTACAATTACAGTCCAGTTTAATAATAAAACTAAAGGTCGACACTATTTTAAATTTTAATTTGTGGCTTTTAGCGTATCCTAGTTATAAGTAACTAATAATTAAGTTTTTATAAAACTTGAATTATTGTTGTTTTTGCATAATTATTTATGCAAATAATTATGTAATAAAAAATATAATTTATAAATATCTCACCCGGTTTAAAAAAAAACTTAAAACGATCAATAAAAATTACGAAAATTTGAAGATTTTCAAAATTGTCTTACATATTATATTGCAGGAAAAAATAGGTTTGAAAGATCCTAAGTTGCTTGATCGGGAATTAAAAAATTATTATTAGACGATTGTTTGGTCCTGCAAATATCATTTCTACAGTTTTAACTATAGCTCATCGGAATTCTTCGCGATATTGAGACAAAACCATATTGTGGAATGACTAAGGCAGTATCTTATTGGCGTAAAAAAAGAGGAATGCTCAGTGCTGCATTGTACAATAACGATATTAAACAGTGAAATGAAAATTACAGATTCGAGTAGTAGGAAGCAAATTAATTAAAACACAAATGACTCAACGTAGCCCCGGGCATTGCTCTTATTTCGCTCGACTTAATTCTTACGACGAGCTTTTGCATCCACTTCACGTACTTCTAGCTTATACAATTAAGGCAAAATCCATTGAAAGTATGCTTCTTTCTATTATACGCACCATTTTCGTTTCAGCTTCATCACGTTTTGGACTTTCCGTCTATTATATTTCACTTTATAGTCGTTGGTCTCTTCATCATTTTCTAGATCGACCTTTTCTCTCGTCTCTGAATTAATAAGCACAAAGTTGAAAAATTGCTAATTCCCCGGTTATTAATCGCAAGAGTTTATGTTGAAATATTGTTTTCGTATCATTCTCAGCTATAAAAGAAAGTTGCTCGGAGAGCCAAAAGGACACAAAAATATAAATAAAATTTAGACAAGATAAAACTCGAATGACCGATGATGAGAAAGTGAAACGTCAATAGAAACACAAGAACAAGGTGAATGCTGTTGAAATATGGTTAGGTATCATTTAAAAAGTATGGTACGTGTAGAGGAATTCGTATGAAGAGCCTCTGTAATGAATTGGCGATAAAAGTGAATCAAAAGGTCAGTGTGAAAGAAGCATCCATGATACTTAATAGTTGCAATAGATTGGTTAAGTAAATTTTAAAACTAATTTTTCCCTAAAACTATCAAAACTCTTTTAAATTGAATATAATACGATAATATTTTTCCCCTTGTAAATTTCGGCAATTAAATTTCTTCATTATTTCGGAAGGATTTCATTTGATTTTTTAATTTAAGAAATAAAAATTTTAGAAAAATTTGTAATTTTCTGTGTCGGTTGTATAACTTTACTATTTAAATAGCAAACGTTGACATGTTATGGCATCGCGAATTAAATTAGTAAATTAATTTAAATCAATTATCTTGAGTGGATGTGTGTGTGTGTGTGTGTGTATTATGTGTGACATCCTTAATCAATCTTTTTATTATGTTACTTTCGATGCCCCACTAATATTTCCTCCTACACTACACAGACCCTGCCTCTGTATTTATTTACTTTAGATGTTTATTGAACCTTTAATATAATTAGTTATTCTTAAATTATTTTAAACCCATTATTAAAGTATTTCGAATAATTAAATAGATAATAATAAATTATTATTATTTATCAATTAATTCGTATGCTACCTATAAGATCTTCTTTCGATCGACATTACTTATTATAAATTTCCGCAATTACGATTTTGCAAATAGTTTTTCTATTTTTCCCTCGCATATCACATATTAATATGCGAACAAAGTAAATTATATAAGAATATACTTCTGAGGCAATCGCCTTGGTTTGCATCATTAATTTTGTGTATCAATTCTTCGTTTAATATTAAAATTGACTAACACGCCATAAAATGTGCGTAACTGGAATCTTCAAAATTTTTAGAAAACAAACTGCGGTTTGATAAAAAAAAATGTCCTTGGGGGAAAATACGAAATCGTCGTATGTGGTCCTTTATGCAACTGTGAAATATTAAGTGTTAATCAATTATTCATCGATTTAATTGACAACCACGATAGAATTTATTTAATTTGAATAAAACCTATGCAAATATTATCTATAATCGTTGGAGTAATAAGTTTTATTGGTTAATAGTACAATAATAATTGAATTGCGCGATTTTTGGCGGCTCATACCATCGTCGTAATCGAGCAAATGTTATTGGGAAAGACGGTCGAGCTTTTATTTAGAAAAAAGATTAAGCGATGGGAGTAGGATACTCGAAAATTTAGGATCAGCACTAGGATTAAGTAGTCGACTTGCGATTATTTGAGTGGGGAATAATCAAGAAGAATATTATGGTATAAATATTGGAGTCGTTTCAAATATTTTCTATAGTTATCAGTTTTTAGTGATTGGATTAAATCGTCTATTAAAAGTAATCATTATGAAAGTGGTGAGTGAATTTTTTCGTCGATATACGACACAATTTTCATTCGTATAGTAAACAAATAATAATAATAAAAGCGTGGGCGATATCGCCATATTAATATAAATTCCGAATTTCGCCAATACAATGACCCATCAGCCTGTTATTTATATCCGTTTAATTAATTGCGTTAATCTGAAAAAACAATTAATTAATAAAATTATAACGAGATTTTGTAACGATTTATTTGTTTATTTAAAAAAGATTTAAATATCAGATGTTTTAAATGTAAACATTTAACATTAAATTTAATATCAATTTTTACTTGATTTATGTTGATCGGTTTGACAATCTTTTTTTTAAATTGTAAATATAAAAAATATTGCAAAACCTTATGAATAATTTTATCGTTTACCTAAAAATATTAAATTTTTAATCTCATTAAAATTATTAATTAATACCATAGATCGGTCTCTACCTTTTCGACGTTATTGTAACAAAAATGTTATAATCAAAAATTTATTTAAGGACGATCGGTTAAATGCCGTTTAGAAATCAAACGACAAAATGTTTAATTTGCTATTTTACTTGGAACGGTGTCGAATATCATCTGCTGCAGTATAATTGTATTTCACTTTGAATTTTTTTAGGTTCGGCGTACTTCTTGCTTAATTAATTTCAGTTTTTATACTTCATTATTGTAAAGACGGTGCGATTTAAAGTTCAATAGGCCAACCTATAGAAGAGTGTTTATTGGATATACATTTAAGATGAAGCAACAGACATAAAATGACACGTTGCTTATGTTCTATTATTATTTATTTTCTCTTATTGTACAACTGTTACATCGATAAAGGTCAATTGTTGTAAAAACTACATATTTACTAATAGTTCGTTCGGTACTTACACTTGCTCTGACTAAATCTAATTTTTATTCTTGTGCTTGCAGATAATCGTCTTCGCTGTAGTATTATTAGCTGTGGCATTTGCAGCTCCGCAAGGATCGTCCTCTAAAGATCTCTATATTGTAAGACAAGAACAAGACATAAATGTAGATGGATCTTACAAATACGGGTAAATTTTGTTTTATTTTTATAATATTTATTTGTAAAAAATGAAACACTATATTAATTAAAATAAAATAAATATTGGATGTATAGTAACGAAAGAATATAATCCAACGTAAAAGGCATTTAAATAAGATAATTTTTTAATTTTATTTAAATTTTAATTTTTCACACACAAACAAATTATTAACTATACTACATATAATATAATAATATTATAATGGCAACGAATAAGCAATATTAATTACTCAAGTTTTATAAAATCACTTTGTATGTTATATTTATGAACTTTAAATTGCATTATTAATTACTTAACAATCAAATTGAGAAGATTGCAGAATAAAACTTTTGATATCTCCCAAGCAATTTGACAAAAATATATAGTAGGTAATAAAGCCACTAGTATTTTAAAACGAAAATATTTCGATTCAATCAATTATTGATTCATTATTGCAGCAAAAGCAAAATTTGTAATGCCCACATATCTGTATTTACTTTAGAATAATTAACCAAGTGTAGGTAAGTACATAAAATATTATTCGGAACCTAAATGCGTGCATACAAATAAAATTAATATTTATATACCGTAAATAACATAATTTTGCGATAATTTTCGTCACACGATGACATCATCGGGAGATAAATTAAACCAAAAATGTCGAGAAGATTTGTTTAAATATTGGTTCTGAAAAGTGTTTCGTGCAATTCGTGGTTGCGATTCTAAAATACATACAAATTATTTACTCGCTACTATATTATTTATTATTATAATAATAGATATTATGTGGAAATGAATGAATAATTGAATAAATTATGTATTATAAATATGCCACGTTATAATTATATGCATATGTATACTTAAAATAAATACCAATTCTCTTAATAAAAATATGTATATCTTATTATGTTATTTGGGTATAAGTATTTTAAGTATGTGTAGGTATAACTTTAATTAAATGTCCACCATAACTTAGTATAAAATTTTACAAGTAGTAATATAAATATTAAGCCATAAAATACTAAAATACATTAACATTGTTGCTGAGTATTATATTGGGCGAGAGTTAAAATTTAAAATTATAAAATCAATCGGAAACAATTTTTTAAATAAAAACCGATTAAATTAATTTCATCTCGTTCGTCCTTAATAAATTGTTTTTATATTAATCTCAATATAATAGTAGACGAACATCGTAATACGTTAGGTACATAATTATATTATAATAATATGTGTTGTTGCAAGAATCGGTTGTTCCTTGATTTTTTTCGATCGCGACCTATAACGATTCGAATTTTATCCTTAATTTATCGTTAATTAATTACTACTTTAAATATATTATTACAGTTTCGAAACTTCGAACGGTATAAGTGCCGAAGAGCAAGGTTTTTTGAAAAACGCTGGCCAACCGGATCAAGAAGTGCAAGTCGCACAAGGTACAAATAAATATACAGCACCTAATGGCGAAGTAATCGAAACCTCTTACATTGCCGACGAAAATGGTTACCAAGTACAAGGAGCGCATTTGCCGACTCCACCGCCAATACCGGAAGCCATACTTAAAGCTTTGCAATGGATCTTGGATCATCCGGAACCAGAACAAAAGTCGTCGAAATATTAAACTTATACGTATGTATGTAAAATTCAATTTACCGTTTCAATGCAATGTAAATAATACTGTTACAATTTTGTAAAAACGTCTACGCCAAAAACTAATAAATGTACTACTTTTGTAATAAATTGAAAATTTAATTTCGAATTAACAAATCTCATTTGTTCGCCGAAGGAAATTAACCACAAGAGATCCGTTATTAAAATACCATATCGCACAAGGTCATTGTTTTACGTAAATTCTTCTCGTCGATGAACTTCAATCGTGAACCGATCAAATAGAAAGGAACCTTGACATACAGCAAAAAAATCAATTAAAGAATAAATAAAATTTTAAATTTAAATAGACGACAAAGTACATTTTTTACGTCTACCTACGTATATAATGTTATTATACCTGAACTATAATATTACGTATTACGATGATGATGATGATGATAATAATAATAATATGAATATTTGTAAATCCAAATTTATTAGCAATAAAAAATTAATTAAAAATTAAAAAGTGAATTTTAAAAGTTTTATATCTTAATAACTCGCAAAGGTGTTCATGAAACTATTAAAGCTCTTTGACAACGATGTTCCAATCGATAAATGGTCTTTTAATAATCTTAATTTATTTAAATTTTTAAATTTTAAACACGATTTAAAAATCTTCTTCGTCTTCTTGTTTGTTTCTCCGCACGTTTTGTTCTAAATATTTAAATTACAAGGTTTTTCTAAAACTGTTCTCAGGGTTAAGTGTATTTTCCGAGACATTAAATTTTTTAAATTTTATCCTTAAAACTTTTTAATTATTTTAAATAACTTTTTAATTTGTAGTTCGGTCTGAAAAAGCTTCCTTTACATTTTAACATCCTCGTAAAACTTCAAAGTCGATTTGCCATTTTTACCGTTGGATCCTTCTAAATAGGAACATTTGTATGTTGTGCAATTCCAACGCCTAATTTAATTAATTTGCCAATAAGTATAATTAACATTTACGATTTTATTAAACAGTGATTTTTGAAAACTTGTTAATTAAAACTAATTAGTGGTTAAAATTAATATTCCTAACTTAAAATAAACATTAAAGAAATTTATTGCTTTATTTAAATTTCAAAATTTTGCAACTAATATTATAAACATTTTCTTCCATGTACAATATCATATTATGTACTATGTGCGCAACACACCTCCTGTCATTACATATTTTATTGTCCAAGTAAATCTTGGCGCAATTTTAATAAAAACATTAGTACGGTAGAAATCAATCCCATGTGCTGAAAGTTTAAGATGAAAACATGAAAAGTTAATGTAACATAAATCACAAAATTTTACCACCGTAATAACGGCCATGTCTAATTCGTAACATCCACTAGCATGAATTAATATTTTTTCGTGTAGCATTTGCTGAAGAAGTAGTTTACGCTAAAAAAATATCGAAAAGAATAGCTATTGTAACCGTAATTATTTAATCGAAAGAATAAGCAACTTTGAAATTAGTAATTTGATGACGACACTCGACAATATGTATGATGTGCAACTTGGATTTAAAATGTTACCGTTTTGAATAGATTTCGAAACATCGAGCTCGTAATGTAGTCATAAAATTTGCAGTTTAAAAAAGAAAGTTTTAAATAAAATAACAACCTACGTTTTATCTTAAAACGTCCATAACATTAACATAAGCTGATTTTGATTATTATTTAATACGTAAAATACCGACACAACAAATTTATTACACCTAACCACATTTTTCCATTTCAAATACGTACTCCAACACTATTTTCGATTCTTTTTTTATTTAGTTATCCTTGTCAATATTTATAGATCGTGCAGATATGTATAAATTCGACAAAATTTTGATTGCTCATAAGAAATTCCAAGTTACAAGAAATCTAAATCTACCTTTTGTAGTTTTTTAAAAACCCACGAAAATCGGGAATTTCACTGTTTCCTGTAATCCCTAAAAGGGCGTATTTAAATACCCACATTCTTCTTTGTCCTTATATAGAGCATAATACATTTGAAAGTGATCCACCATACATTTCTCGTGAGCTACACCAAAAAGGAGCTTTTTTATTTAGATAGAAATTAAAATGAAAGGAAATTAAATTCTACCAACTAGAATTTTTAGTAAATATAATAGTATTTCTTGCATCGCAAAATATTATACGACGAAATGTTGTCTAAATAATACTAAAATAGGTACCTACTTACAGGTTGAGCGAGTTATTTTAGAAAAATTAAAGATTTGTCCAAAGCTTTTCTGGCAAAAGCTCCTTCCATCATCGCCTTATTTTACAAAATGCTAATGTTATTTAATATTTATCTCTGATTTCCCAAATAAATAGTTTTTGAGCAATTTATTGAAAGCGAGTCGATCGACTTGAACTTTTCTTGCGTTGAAAGATACACCAAGGTAATCTTCCTTGAAAACCCTTCCTAAAATAAAGTATAATCACAGCCAAAACACACTCTGGAATGCAATAATACTGTAGCTATCTTATTTGGTGATAAAAAAAATTATTTTTTCAAGTCCCATCTCTTCTATCTACAAAAGTTTCTTTCACGGTTTTATAATATTTTATGTATAGTTCAAGAGAAATTTAAGGTGGGTCGTTTTCAAATGTAGATCCGCATAATATATATTATTTTATAAATAAATAATTTCAAATTCTGTTTACATAATCCATAAGTTTGACCTCTGCAGAAAGAGGACTTTTTTTTCACTCTTTTCATTATTTTTGAAAAAGGACTATGGAAGAAGCAAAGTTGACGGATCTAAGCTCTGCTTGATACATTCCGGGAAATTGAAGTTTGATTTTTTTGATTGAATGAAACTTAATTTTACACCATAAACTTGAACCTAAATATTTTTAACTTATAATTTTTTTAAATTTGTATTTCATTTATTAAAAAAACAAATAAATTTATTTTTGTTATTTCTATTACTTTTTATTTAATAAATTTTTATTTTGTGGCCATCAACAATTCCAACAATTTTGTCGCACGCCTTGTTCCACAGATTTCATTTAGTAATAATTATATCACCTTGAACCCTTTTCATTTCTATCCGTTATAACGGGTAGCAGAAAACTCCTAAAACTATTGATTCTCAATTTTTATTGGTCAGTTCGGATGCAATGGTTGTCATCCGATATACTAAACTTGGAACGTAAAATAACCAAAAAGTTATAAATGTGCGTTAAATAATAATTATGTAAGCCATACCTTATTTGAAAGTTCAGCATTGAAATATGGTAAAGTCAGCTCCGATTCAATTCTCTGCGTTTGCTTTATCTGCAATAATTTGTTATTCGTGAATTTATTTAGAATGTGCAGCGCTTCATGGTAAGCAGCGCTTTAATTTTGTGGAAAAGAGTAAAAGGGCGGTAAGTAGCTTTTGTAACAAAATCAAAATCTTTTGCTGAAAGAGAAAGAAAAAATTGCTGAAAGATCATCAGAAATATTTTTTTCTCTCCTTTCTTTGTTTTTTGTATATTTTATTCTTTTATTATCTCAGAATGTTTTTTTTTTTGGCAAATTAAATAATTCTCCTTCTTTTCCATATGCTAGCGCTCCCCCAGAGTGTTATTACGCCTTACTAGGGGGGGCACACCCGACAGATTGAGGACGACTACTTGATCCTCGCACAATACTTTACAAAGGCGAGAGTTAGAAAAGTTTGAGTAAAAATTTATCGAGGGTAAGAATACTCAAGGCAGGATGCAATTTTATAAATGAAACCTTAACATTACGTATTTTAAGATTACAGGACTAACAAGTATTAACAAAATAATATACCTTACCTGAAATTTTAGCATTTGGCATACCGAAAGTAACACAATTAGTTCGACTCCGTATATCATAAATCCAAGTACACCTTGATGCGTAGTTATAATTGTGGTAAATTTGAGAGTAACCACCAACGTGATCAGCTCACAAAACGTAATGGAAACGTTGCACAAGATTGGAATTGAAAACACGACAGTTATTTCCTGAATCAAATGAAAACACAAATTATGCACCTCCATAAACGTCGATATGGTATCGTTAACCAATTGGAAATCTTGGGGTCGATATCTTTCCAATTTTCTGATATACTTATTTAAAACGTCAAGTCTTCTAGAAGCAAGTAATAATGTACAAGTGTAAAAATAAAGAGGTATGTGACGAACGATAAATGCTGGTGCCAAATTAATTAATTGAGATAAAATGTTAATGCAATTATATGAACCAAACGGTTCTTCGGATAAAATTTGCACCACTTCCCATAGAGGCGTCGATACTATTAACAAATAAACTGGGATGATTACAAACCACATAAATAGAGCTACAAAGTGGAATAATTTGTAAGAATATGGCAAATTTATCTTGTCGAATAATTCGTCTATTTTATGGATGATTTTCAAGCAATTAATAAAGCTCTCTTGTTCGAATACAAAAATTAAAATTGTTACCACAGAAAATATGTTGAAAAGCAAATAAACGGCACCAACAATAAAATCGATTACGGATATGTACGTATTAATTACTTGGTTTAACATACGGACAGCACAAGTTGCCATGATAAATACCGAAATACCTACAAAAAAATTGTTTTTATATTTTCACACCAAAAAGCTGACGTGCAAGGTTTCCCATAAAAGACTAGTATAGTTAGTAGTATATACGCATTTTGATATTTAAATAAAACAAACTCTTCGTTAAGCTAAGCTACGTCAAGATAGGAGAAGACAATCGATATTATTCAAATATTAAAATGCGTAAATTATAGTCCACTAATAAGGGAACTCCACCCCCACCCCCAATTTTATATAAATTTTAAAAAATTATCACCTCCGTTGTACAAAAGATGTTGTATACCGGGTGGAGAAACTACGTAGCGTCTGTTATTATTTTCATCATAAATCCTGGTAAATGGTGCTATACCACATACTTTTGCAGGATAATACATCAAGTCCATGATGTCGTACATATTACTGGCAATTTTTAACATTTTTCAAGTTTGACTTTAAGATGCCAAGTTTTAATTGTTAAAGATTACAAAATAATGTACTTCGGTGAATAACAAAACTACATCAAGTAATATAATAATCTAATGGTAAAGTGGTCCTAGATTATTATTATAAATTACTAAACCTAATGGTGCTTCCAATAACTTAACGATACAATATTCAGAATTAATATTACACAAATTATGTATTATATCAATCTTGAGAATTGATTTATCATAAAATCGCCAATATTATTTTATGCAGGATATAATAATTCAAATTCTAAACAGAGTTAAATTCGCCAGCATTCATATGCAACACATTATACGTGTAATTTCGCAAAACTTCAAATATTTGCACATTATGTTTTCATTTTTCAAATGTTTGTTTTTAAAATAGTCGAGTCTGTTCTTTTACGACACAATATGCCCGCACCACAACTAAAAACACATTTTAATTTTAATTTTCTTGCTACAAATTTGAACAATTTTTTAGAAACTTGTTTTTCCATTATTAATAATAATAATAATTATTATTATTATAATAATTATATAAGTATATCGTTTTATAATTAGTAATTTCAAGTTTCAATTATTGCAACTAACAATTAGTTTCGATAATTCAAAACTAATGCTGGTTATTTAAAATTAATCAAGCTTTCCCACTTAAAATTATCCCTTAGTATTTCTAAATAATTTTAGTAAATAATTTGTATTCGAATTCATTCCAGTATAATTACAGTATACTTTTAATTTTAGTTTTTGAACTTTCGAAAAAAATTTTAAACTTAGGTTTATATTTTCTTAGTGAAATTTAAAATTGTAGTAAGGGATTACCCTAATGTGCATAAGGCTAGCAAAAATCAATGAGAATTTTAAAAATTAATTCCGGGAAAACTACAAATGCGATTTTTGAAATTTTTGGATATTTATTAATAACTGTCTTTCTTAGTTTACATATAAAATTTTATTAAAAAATAATTATATTTGCAAGAGTTACGCGGCTTTACGTATAACCTTTTTTCTCGTGCATGGTCATCAGATGGTGTAGGTGATTTTGGCAATTGGGTCAATACGAGAAAAATGAAAAAAAGTTTTTGTTAATTACATTGTATTATTGGCTATTGCGTGACGAGGGATTTTCCCGCTATTCTTTTAAATTGCTGAAAAAAGTTTTTTTTCATTTTTTTCGAAACGCATAATCGGTATACTCGATTATACATATATATAGTACATAATCGGTTGATCCGGCATCGGTAGCCGATCGATTAACAAAAAAACTATAGGTAATATCTCTGTTTTTAGACAATTTAATCAATTTTATTTTCAATCACTTTACATTTTACTCAAAAGTAAATTCAACATAAAATATTAACGAATATTCATTGGTAAATCGTAATATACAACACATTATACTTTCTTGCTATTATTTCCACAATGGCATTTTTAGAACATTTGTTGACTGACTTACGTATAAAACCAGATTATGAATTATTATAAGTTTATGTAAATAAAATGTAAACGTTCAATAACGTACAAAACTAATTAGGTAACCAACATTTTTTATCTGTATTAGATTATTTTTAATAATTAAATAAATATGCGATTTTTAAATTGTTAATTTTAATATTTTAGTTTTACATGCAGTTCTACTACATTAGTTTTTTATCTACTACCGTTAGGTAATAGCTCAATTTCTACACCGATATGAGTTACATAATGCGAGCCATGTTCACACATTAGTGCAGAAAGCGATATACTTTTACCACCGATGTTGGTGATAACGATTTTAAAATATTTGCAAAAGTAGGAGGGGGGGGGGGTTTTCAAAAGTATAAAATTTTGGAGAAATAATAAATGAAAGTATCCATTTTCTTTGATAATATACTATTTACAAGGTACATAACGTAACCCATGTACTGCATTCAAGTTTAATGTAATACTAAATAGACTACATAACATTGCAGATGATATAATTTAATTAAAATAAAAATAATATCGATATACCTTACTAACATTTCATGAAGGTTATAATTTGCACGACCATAAAATATACAATTATTGTTAAACGTGACGATATTACACTCAAAGAAATCCGTTCTCACCAGCTAGAAAAATGAACTTTAAATCAAGAATAAACGTACTGGAAATTGACCCAATCATTGGACGTTCTTAATTTTAAGAATAAATGTACTTAATTCCCATATCAACACAGTATCATATTATCGTATCATATATCAACATCAATTTAAGCATGTCTTCTTTTATTTAAGTATGCCAATTCTTGATATCAAGACTTAAAGAGTTTTTAATTTTAGAATGACCAGTTTTAAATATAATTTGAAACCATCTAGTTTTAAGAATACTTCCATTCTGAATACCTACTAGATCTCAAGTACGCTCATTCTTGATTTACAGTGTAGTACGTCCATTCTTATTTTAAAATTATGATAGGTTGGTTTAGTGAATAATTAATACTATTATTTATTTGTTGAATGGTTTAATACAATTAAATATATTTATAGGACAACTTTATAAAATATAAAAAATTATAAATAGTATGTTAAAATTAGATTAACAAAGAGTATTATAAATAATTAACAGCTTTTTAAATTGAAAAAATAATATTTTTTTCTTTTCAGGAAACAACATCCAAAATTAATATCAATCTACAAATAATCAAGTTATGACTTACCAAATAACATATTTACTATATATAAATAAAAGATAATAATTAAAAGGTACTCACTAAAACCCAACTTCTGGGGTGTTTAAATAAGGGCCATTTCTTGATTAACTTTTAAAAGTTCAATTGAAACTATTGACGATTTCGCAATGCACTGTATGTTGACTTCCACTTTTCTAATATCTCAATCCAGTTTTTCATCTATTGTATTTGAGCCCAGACCCAAATATTAATTAAATTTTCATCATTGAAAGTCGTGGGCAAATCACTTTCTGACAATGTGGATGGGAAACTTAAATCGTTAGCTAAAATAATTAAAATATACATTAAATAATTTTTTAAATAAATTAATTGCAATGAGATTATTACATAGTGTAAGTTGCAAATGGTGCTTTCCTTGTATAGAATAAACCTTTTCTTTCAAAGTATATTTTAAGTTTTTAACTCGATCATACAATTTTCCTTTCGGGTTTCTATTTTTCTAGCAATGTAATAGGTTCCCTATAAAAAACAATTAATTAGAATCTTGAATATAATTATATTAAAGGAGCTTACATTTTTCACATGACTTTCTGAAGGAAACAACTTTGTAATCTCGACCGAAAGCTTTTCAATGATTTTTGAAGTCAGTTTTGTTTTGCGATATTAAAAATTCAGCAAGAAGATCCACTAAAATGTTTCTATAATCTTCGGTTAGATGCTCTTTCTTACCGTATTTTTCAATATTTTTTTCCTTTTACATATCGACACCCCCAAGGAAGAAGGACGTAACTCGAGTTACGTCCAATTTTAGTTACGAGCATTTCTATAATCGGGGGAAAAGGGCCTTTTTTTCTGTAAAAAAATTTTTTTTTTTACGACCAATAATCTCAGAGATACTCAGTGGAAAATGGTTGTATCTCAACTTTTTTTTCCTATTCAGCTGTAATAAGGACGGTATTCAAGTTACTGCTTTTTTCCAGTTTAGGAATTTTATAATATTGTTCGTAATATAGTGGTAACTTGAGTTACGTCTTTGTTCCACTTAAAATAATTGAAGTTCGTATGAAAAAAAGCTGCCGAAAAGGTCGTATTTTAACTAACTGCTTTATTTTATCTAAACACTATTGCATTTATGTAGTCCCAATCAACTTTTAAATACTGACAAAGTTATTACGGCCTAACAGCCACCTTGACTTGATTTTGTTTTATTTTATTTTATTATTATTTATTTAATTTTCATTGGTTAAATGTAACCAATGGAAATTCTTGGTATTCTGTATCGTAAATTGATTCGTGAATTAGTAAAATGCATTTATGGGCACACCGAAACTTGCAAGTTGCAACCAAGACGGGAAGTTTGACTATTCGAATATTCATGATTTCCAGCGGTAGTAATTTTTCAGATAAAGGGGGGGGGGCTTTTCATTCCCATTTCTCCTTAAAGGTGCATCTGTGAATTCTTTTAAAGTTTTTAAATTTTTTTCATTTTAAATTTTTTATAAATTTTGCTAGTTGGCACTAATATAGCTTGTATACCTCAAACTCATATTATTCCATGACCTCAATCATTATAGTAAACAAAATTTAAAAATTACAACCTCACGTTAATTAGAAGTAATTGCAAGTATGAAAGTGAAAATGGCATCATCAAGAGGGAAAAAAATGCTTGAATTGTGCAATAGGGAGAAAGATGATAACTGCAATTCAGACTTATCAAGTGAAGCGCCTGAAAATTCCGATTATCAAAGTATAAAAAATGTCTGGGATTTGGATGTTAACGACTTACCATCCGGTCAAATTGAAGGTTTAAGTAATGAAAACACAGATTTTCAATATGATCTTAACAGAGTAGATTTGAGTTGTTCGATTATTGAAACAGGAGACGAATTGATACGATTCAGAAGGAATTTGAAGCTTAATAAACCAGTTATTAATTACGACACCATTGATTCCGACGACGACGACGATGAAGAAGAATTATTCTCTTCAGATGAGTCCGAATTTTTGCCATCCAGAAGTTCAAACGCATCTGTCAATAGCCTACATGTCGATTCTGATGATGAAGAAAAAGAAGTGCCTGAAAAAATTGAGTTGCAGCAAACCGAAATAGCTCTTGAAAATGACAATGTAAATACTCAAGCGAAAAATAAGATAAGGTGCGTGCCAAAAAAGACTACCCCCGTATCAAAAAGCAATCCCAATGTACTTCAAATACACTATGATTTAATAAGTGAAAACTGTGTTTTTATAGACATTGACAAAAAACCAGTGGTTTTAAGGCAGAGCCGACGTAAAACTTCTGGTAAAGATCAAAGTTCCGTTTCGTCCAATCCAGCTTCGACATCAAATGAATACTATAATCTACAATTAGCTTATAAAAATGGCACGTTACCAATATCATTAGCAAAATATAAAGACTTAAATAGTCTTTGCAGTTCTAAAGCTATTCCAACTATTTACCATGAGCATTATAAAAAACTCAACGTGTTGCAAAATGAAACTGAAGAAAATCCATCGGATACCGAGTAAAAATAAGTTATATTTTGTTTTATTTTGTTGTAATTGATATATTATTGTGTATATTTTATTATTCCAACTTTTTAATATAATACTATTTTTACAAAACTACCGAAAAGCGTTATTATTATTTTTGTTACGTCTTTTTGCCATCTATAAATATACAATTATTAAATAATTTTGACAGGAAGAAGGTTGTATCTCTGAGATACGACCTTGTTCTACGGGTTTATTAAATTTTACCCCAGGACGTAACTCATAGAAATCATAGTTTCGGGCTGTATAAATAGATAAAAATATAGAAAATAAAGCAGACAACAATTTAAAAGGTGTTCTCATTTAAAAAAACTTTTTCGCGCTTAAAATAATACTTCTAGAATTTTTCAAACTTTCAAATCGCTCTCCTGGAAAATAGGCAAAAATGAGTTACGTCCTTCTTCCTTGGGGGTGTCGATATATCGTTTTGCAAAATGTCTGCCAAATTCTAAATAACAATTTTTAATATCAAAAGGTAAAAAATCAAATTTAAAAATTTTAGTTGTTTGTGGTGTACCGATGTTGGTGAATGAAAACTGAACATAATTATGTTGTAGTACATACCAAAAAGTCTTCATCTGATGTTTCTGAAGGTACTAGAGAAGAATTATCTGATCATGATGTCGCAGACTGAAAATAATTATGATTGTAAAACAAAAATATTTATCACATTAAATTGTCATAATACCCTGTTCTGATTATTACTGGATCGCCACCGTTTTACATAAAATTCAAACTTAATTCGATCTCCAAATTCAGTTGGAAGGAATAAAGTATCAATATCGAAGTCTTCAATTGTTTGTAGATGCCAAACACTGAATTTTAAGTCTGAAATTGTAAATTTAGTACCCACTTATTACATCAAAACTTGATACAATATTTTTTATAATCTGATATCTCTTACCTCTTACTTTTTGAATGACTTCTTGAGAAAACCCTATGAACTCAACAGCATTCTTCAGCAGCATTCAATTTCTTCAGAATTATAACCTACATTAGGTTGACTATTAATTTGTGTAATATTGTCTAAAAGAAACACATCCGACAGTGAATTTTCCCAATCGGTCATTTTTATAATTCAATTCAACTTACAAAAAACTGACAATTATTAATTTAGTTCGGTATATAATAATTTGTACAAAATAAAGCACTGCTGTTCGTAATGAACCTATAAGTTGAACTAAATTTTTCTAATGTAAGCTTCTACGTTTCTTCATTCATAATTTAATCCCTAATTAGATTGAAAATAAGCACGTAGTTCATAAAAACAAGAATGGATGTGTATTAAATAAAGAATTGCTGAGTATCTCAGTCAATATTGTCGCTTAAAAGTCTACATTATGGAATCATGTAAACTAACAGATATTAAGTTACCAAACGGTTAAGTATGTATAATGTTCAATTTAATAATATGCCATTATAGGACATACTTATTTCAGAAAAATTCTTAAATTAATCATGTTATGTTTATATTAAGAATGACTGTCTCCATTTAATACCTATCCATGCTAAAACTTATAAATTTGTTTATTAATTCAAGAATTTTATCAGTTTCTTAATTTAATGAGCGGATTCTTAATTTATTTCTCAAGCAAATTTCTTTGAGTGTATTTATGTAGTACCTATTATTATATGTACTATGTATATCTTATTTTATATTTTAAAACGACAAACTGCAAGCTTAATTTTGATGATAAAAATAATAAAAATAAAATAAATAATAAGCTTTCGGCAATGGGTTGTTGCTACTGCGTTGCTCTGGAAATTGAAAAAAATAGTTTGGTCTTGGAATAGTCCCACGAATCCCACATCAATAATGATGATGATGATGATGATGATTATAATTAGATATAATTAGTAAGTTACGTATTTTTTTTTTAATTAAATATGACAAACAAAAGTTAATTTTTCTGGATCATTTCCTTTGCCCCTCATGATATTTTCGATCGACTTTATTTTTTAAACTTTTTCTATTATTCAAAATATAGCTAGTATATTATGTAGTATTGTATTGAGTACTACCAAAATAAAAATCAAAAATATAGTAAGCATATTCCTTACCAGGATTATTTTTAGATATTGTTGATAGATTAAATTGTCGTCCTTAACCTTTACGTTAAAGAATGCATTATTATTATTATCATCGCTATTTTAAAATATAAGAAAAGTTTTAAAAAGCAAATAATTAAAATAACTTATTTTAACATATTTTACAATATTCTCTTGAGGACATTTTGATTTAATATATGCTTCGTCCTTTCTGTAAACCTCACTTTTTTTATAAGAATAATTATTATTAAACAAATTGACCTCATAAATAATTATTGTATACCGATCCACCTCTCACGTAACATTTTACTGTCGTCGAAATGTACCTACTATTATAATAGCAGATAATGCAGATTACACACTTAAAGGTTATCTCTACATGAAATTTTAATTAAACATTACTTATTTGCATAAACATCTGGCGGAAAGTACATCTTCTGTGCATTTCAAAATCTTTGAAAAAAAAATGTAATATAAAATCCAAGTTAATATTATAATAACTTTAATTTACTACTTTCAAAGTTTTATAAACCGGTAAGGTTGTTGGTTATTTACTAGTAAGTACTTTCAGGAAAAATTTAATAAATAGCAAAACATTCAACTTTTGTTAACATTTTATAACTGATTAGATCAGAGATATTACAAAACGTTACTTAATCAGAGGTTAAACTTAATTGTGAAGGTGTGGTGTCTTCTTTAAAAGACGCCAACATTTCTAGTTTTGTGAGTCAAGAAAACTACGTCCTTACATCTAGAATATATATTAATTACTGGAAGGTATATAAATTCGTTACGCCAGTTTCTATGATAAATTTTTAGAAATCGAGCAATTAGTACTCTCTTTCGTCTTTGGTCGTGACCTTTCATGCCGATTAATGGCAAGGCTGCTCACTGTATTTTTATTAAAAACGCTTCGTTCTTTATCGAAATCAAACACACAAAAGAACATTGATTTTTTGTTTTAATAAATTGGAAATTAAAAAATTAAAAAGAATGTTAATATCTACTCGAAAACTATCAAAATCCAATAAAAATTAAAATTTTATTCGAGAAAAATTTATTTTTGCAATTTAAATTTCGTCCTTTAGATTTCAACATTTTTTTTGTAGTCTATATGACACCATTCCTCCAGTGAACCTCGTTGGTATTGTTGTATACAATTTGCTGGGTCCTAACCATATTCTTGATGCTTTTGGGAAAATTCTAAACTTTGTTTATATTTTTGGGACCGACCGACTGCTGTAGGAATTTTCCAAGTTACTCCTTCTAATAATATGTTGTTCTCTAGTATAGCAGTTATTTATTTTTTTGGATTTCATTAAAAATATCTTTTACATTCATAAACGAATTAATTTTAAGTGAAATGGGTGAAATTCGATCGTTCATTTATTTCAAGTGGCTTTGCAGGATGTTTCCCAATTTATTTTAATGATTTAAAAAAAATTATATAAATATTTGTATTGAAGTTGTGCATTTCAAAGTTATGTGAAATTTTATAATTTTAACAAATTATGTTGAATATGAGGACGGTTACGGGTTGATGCTTAAGTGCATCGACTACTAAGCAGAGAACCCTGGTTCGAGCCTGAGTGAAGTAAGAACTTTATTCTAACCGTTCTCCCTCGGCGGGCAATGGCAAACCTCCGAGATAATCTGCCTTGAAACCCTTCATAAAAATGAAGTGGTTAGCCAAAACCCACCCTGGGTTGTAGTGCTATACTGTGTGTGTGTGTGTGTATGTTGAATATATGAAAATTACATAGCTATACAAATATTTTTATAGGATTTTTTGCTTGCCCGAGGGTGTAGAACAGATTTCTAGAATCTACATCTCTAGAACTACATCAAAGATTTGACGACACAATTTAAAAACACTCCGTATATAGGATTATTTAAACGAGCTTCCGGAACTTTAGCTGATCATTTTTTATTGCTGCGAATATTTTTGTCTAAATTCAGAGTCGGATACGAAAGATCCGGGCCAACGAAAGATAAAATAATAATATGTGCATCACCGTATATCGTGTAATAAAATAATTTATTAGCAAACTATTATATAAAAAAATCATTTTGTTTAAACGAAAGATATTTATTAAATACGGCCCTATTGCCCTTCATCCCTACATCCGACACCGTCTAGACTTGAAGGTTTAACCGCAATAAATCATAATTTAAAAAAATGCATAATCGAAGGAGCATCGATCGAAAAGAATATTATGAAACTAACGCACTCGAAACTACGTATATAACTAATTTTAATACAAATTATGGAAGGTAACGGGTACGGTACTACTGAAGAAGCTAAAATGAAAATTTAAAAATATAAAGCGTTTTATATAGTAGGTACCCAATTCCTACTACTATTGGATAGATATTCAAATGAACGAAAGAAAAGATTATATGTGCAATTTTATAAAGTTTAATGCGAAGTTTTACCTTTAATATCTTATCTCTAATTTATACGTTATTAGAGGTACCCATCTATATTTAGCATTAAAAAAACTAATATATTTAAATTAATTTACTTTTCATTACAAATTTTAAATATTGGTTAATAATTACGTCGATTGCATCACCATAAGAATTATTTAAATTTATTTTTTTAATAGATTTTATTATTCGTCTAACCCTAAATTTCGAGGGGGTACATTCTCTTACATTTTTCTACCGCCCTACTGGATCTCCCAATAGTAGTTGGAAAATTAAAAATAAAAATACATTAGTAGCAGGTATTATTTTAAGAAAAAAAAATTAAACAAAATTAATCTGAATTTGTTGATGCTCTTCGCTCGATTGCTAAAAATGAATGTAAAGGTCAGCCGAAATGTTAATTTGTATTTTAATAATTCATGTATTTAATGCATTTTTATAATAATTATTTCATTTAGAAAGCTTAATGTAATTGCATATTAGCGTTAGTACTTTATCCGTAATTATTATGTAACGAATAAATAATGGAATAAAATCGTTTTGACGGCGAAGGAAGCAGCAAATAATAAAATTAATTTTAGAGGAACATTTTCGCGTTGTCGCGTCCTAGAGGAATTTTTAAAATTATGTCATTTCAAAAGAAAAACTTTTAAATTTGTAAAGTGGCATTCAAATTAATACATTTTTAATAAATTTATCGTTAAATGCCATTAAGGATATCTATAAATCAATAAAATATTATGTGATCGAAAGGTATAAAAAAAGGGTATTGTGTAAGAATTTTCACATTTTAAAATTTAAAGCTCGCTTGCATAAAATTAGCACTCTTAAAAACTAAATTAAAATTTGTTTATATAAACCATTGTTCGTTAAATATCAAAATATTAATTTTGAAACGGTAAAATTATTTATCGATTTATTATTAATTAATTAATTGTCTATACATAATAATAAATTATTGTTTATTAAGTATACCTATAATAATAGGTAGGTAATACCTGGTTGGAAAAATCGATCGATTCGAAAATCGTCAAGCAGAAAAATAAAATATTATTAAAATTCTCTTTTTGTTAATACAATTTCGTAATAACATTTGTAACCTTGAGATGAAAGGCAAATAAATTTAATATCTATTATCATTTTAGGTATTACGAATAGTGGGTATAATCGGTGTTCTTCAAAAATACGAGATGAAATGTATTTCAAAATAAAATTAATATGAGTATTATTGCAAAATCTTCTCTAAGGTCAGTAGTCATGATCATGCATTAATTATTAAATGTCAAAAAAGTCGCAAAACCACGTTCGTTAATTAATTGCTTGTAACATTATTCTTTTAAATTTGAATTACGCTATTGTTGATTATTAGCGAAATATCGATGTTAACCGATTTAAAAAAAAAATACGGCTAAAGAAATTGAGAGTTAAACAAGAAATAAAAGAAAAAGAAAAAAATTGAAATTCCAAAAAGGAATATTTTTTTAAAAATTTGGTGGCCAAAGCAAAACCTAAAATTCGAAATAAGGCACATTCGAATGGATTCGTGTAATATAATTGCAAAGTCGAACATAAATTATATTGTTATTGTATTAGAAAAGGTGCAACAAACAATAATTCCAATAGAAATGTCAAGTTATTTACCTTTGTGACTTTTTCTATTTGCGCACAAGTAGGTACTACCTAAACCTATCTAATTCAGAAATTCTGCCAATAATTGCATAATTTTAATTTGTCAACTACCGGTAACATTAAAAACGATAGCAATTTGAATTAAATGTTAATTAATAAATAAATGTCCTTGAGAATTGCTGATGTACGAAGATAGAAGATACCTACGTAAAAAATTAAAACTTATACATCCAAAAACTAGGATAGTCGACGATAAAATTAAGAGATGGTAAATCACCTCATGACTTTCGTCTTCACTATAAATATCAAACTCTTCGAGTCATCTTCACAGTCTTCAATCAGTTGACTTATCAATAGCAACATGAACTCCTTGGTAAGTCGTAAGAGATAATCGAACATTAAAAATCGTACTAATTATCGACAACATATTTCAGGTTGTGTTTTTAGCAGTTTTGGCTTGTGCCTTTGCCCAAAAAGGTTCTCCATCCAACTTACAAGTTGTTGGCATCGTCAGACAAGCGTCAGATCTTAATGCCGATGGATCTTATGTATGGAGGTAAGAAATCTCGGTTTTATTTTGCTGAAAATTGGCTCGACTAATATTTTTGTTTTCTCAGTTTCGAAACTGAAAATGGAATTGCCGCAAGGGAACAAGGAGGTTTGAAACAAGTTCCAGACTCCAAAGAACCAGGAAATGCTGCCGAAGGTGCATACACTTACACCGCTCCAGACAACAGCAAGGTCGAAATTTCTTACACCGCCGATGAACGTGGTTTCGTTCCCTCGGGCAATGTTCTCCCAGTTGCTCCACCAACTCCCCCAGCAATTCTCCGTCTTTTGGAATGGCTCGCATCTCACCCAGAAGAACAACAACGTAAATTGTAAACTTCTTAATGTTATAAATGTTATGCAAAAGGAAAATAATGTGATGAATCTTATAAACGTGCCACCTTATTTATAAATGACTACAAAGTAGTCAAAAATCTTTTTATGTTATGTTAATTATCAATAATAAATAAATGAAATCCATAAAATTATTCTTTCGCAAACACACAATTTCCCTTCCCTCCATGCCCTCAACAGTGAGCTAACCAAATTAATTTATCGTTCGTACAGTCAAATGAATAAATGATTATTAATTTATAATTAATATTAGTTTTCCTTTTAATAATAAATTATTATAATATAAGTAGGTACGCATCTGCATAAAATAAAAGTTACCACGTCAAAATCACGTGCTACTGAGTCAAACGCAGGGCCTTCTAAACTCAACATTCAAAAAACTTCTCTCCATCTTATAATTTAAAAATTAAATAAACAAACAAAATTTTTATTCAAACTATCATACAGTAGGGTAGTATAGATAGTAGGGTAGTCGTCCTACCCGCAACAGGTAGGCGCCGACAATATTTGAAAAATCTTTATTCCAAATTATTCTCCAGGTCAAAGAGTCCAGGTCCATTATTCACTTTTTATCAAAAATTAAAAATTATTGGTATCACTGATGGATTCCTCTTTCTAAGCTTTATTATTTAAACAAAATTTACCGTGCCCATAAAGTGCATTTATTATATACCTACAGTGAATATGATGTGTTATGCAAATAATCGCGTTATACTTCATAAAAATGTTTTATTTAATGCCTGCAAGTAAAATAACTTTTACATTGACATTTTCAAGCAACCAAGGTGGACTTTTATGAAAAGTTACCCAATTTACTTAGCCACAATAATTTCGAGATAAAAGTTTATAGAATTTATTTCAAGGATTGAACGAACATGTAAATTAAGGACACCATAACATTTCGATGAATAAAATTGATAACACGGCAGGCAGTGGCCAGAATTTCATTTTGGGGCGGAGCACTCGTAAAAATAAGCCTTCTGTAAAAAAGTAACATTTTCGGAGGTTCCCCGAAATTTTCGGATTTTCAATATTTTTTAAATAGTTTTTGTAAAGTTAACTGATTACTTATTATTTAATTTATTTTTATTTAAAATAAACATTACATATAAAAGAGTTATTCTTGCGCTACTTTTCTTTATAATTTAAACTCTAAAGCGCCTTTCTTTCCTATTCTCAAAATTATTTATTATAATATCGGAATCAATATTTATATCCCTATGAAACACGGAATCCTTAATAACCCTGTTCGTATTTTTTCATCGATTTCGATGATAAACTAGTAGGTTCTACAGGTTGCACCTTTCGCTTCTAATAACGGCGGGATCCCTTATTCATTTCTTAATAATCAATTATTATTAGTTACATAACAGTGTCTTTGTTACGATGATAACCAAAGCAAACTATGCTGTACAATTGCAGCATTTTATTAAAACCCAACCAAAAGTCTTGAGTGTCAAATTGATTACTGCGACAAGCAAGCAATTTATAATAGAAAGCAAAATTAAATGCAATTTCAAATTTTTGATTTTGAAATTTTCATTTTACAAATAACATCCTGCCTTTTCTGATTAGTATCCAATAGCATAGAAAAACTAACCCAACCAAAGATAACCGCAGGCTAGTTTAGACTACTCGCTAAAATGTGCCTAAAACCCGGTACACACTTTTTGACGCATTGTGTATATAATAACGTAACGTAACCTCAAAAATTAATTACTTGTACTCGTATTATTATAGCTGTAATTGTATGAAAATAGGGAATAATGGCATTTTCTCGTAAAAGTAAGTTTTTGTAACAATTTTGAGTTGCCAACATGACCGTTTCTTTCATTTTTAGTTTTATTGGAAACTTTTTCGCCTCTTGTTCAACCTTGTCGTTTTCGTGGAAAAATTAATATACAAAAGCCTCAAGTTCCACATTTCGATAAAGCGAAATATTTACAACTTACGAAACCTATTTATCCCAGCTTTAAGAGAGGAAAAGCTCAACACGAGTTGTGCAAAAATAGTGTACGTTTAACTAGCTCGAAGGACATTGATAATCCGTATCAAAACGCTTTGGCCAGAGAAATGTATAGATGGTTTACTCAATCGAAATTAATTGCATTTTATCACATGAACGCTATGAGTATGGACGACCAATTTAAAGCTTTTGCTTTGTTTAAGAAAAATAACATGCACATGAAGAGTTACTGTAAAAAAACGCTAGAAATTGCAATTAAAGGAACACCGTATGAAACAGTTTTGGATCTTTACGTCTCGAGAAATACTATAGTATTTAGTCCAGAAGCAGAAATTAAAAAATTGATGAAAGTTACGAAAAAATTTCCTCAAATAATTTTCTTGGGTAACCAAAACGTTTAGCATGCATATCGATTCATTTTACTGTCTTCTTTTTTGTTTCAGCCGGTATATATGAGGGTAGATTTTTAAACAAAGATGAAATAATTAGATACGGCACCATTTCTAATATTCAAACTGCACAATCTCAACTTGTGCAAACAATCGACAGCTTAGGCTCCACTATTGTGCAGCAATTAAACACACATCAAACTAGTCTAGTAGACAATTTAGAGCAACGTATGAAGCAATTAGAAGTAGATTAAGTGTAATTCTTGTAGAATAAATAAAATAATTTTAAATTTCAAGTTGTGCAATTTAATAATAGCTTATCTTATAAACCAAAAGATGTCGTCATTAAAGGTTATGTCTGTCGTGTGTTTATTCAAATGTCAAAATAAAGAATATTGTTTTAAACCACAAGTGGAGTCTTTATTTATTTCTTTAATGACTGAATCACAACTCCGCCTTGAGTGTTTGAACACAATTGATTGCCAACAAGGAGCAGTAAGAGCTGTACGTTTTAACGGTAACTGATAATAAATTCTACAAAAATGTACTACGTCGTTTTCTTTTTAGTCGATGGATCTTATTGTATAACTTGTGGTTCCGATAAAAAATTAAAGTTATGGAATCCTTATCGTGGTTTGTTACTAAAAACTTACGGAGGACATGGTAATGAGGTATTGGACGCGGCAGCCTCGTGCGATAGCAGCCAAATCGTGTCTTGTTCGTCCGATAAATCCATCATCGTTTGGGACGTTTCGACCGGCCAACCGACGAGAAGGTTACGCGGACATGCAAGTAAAGTAACTTGTGTTAAATTGAATGAAGAATCGACTGTGGCCGTGTCTGGTAGTTTAGATAACACTGTTATGTGTTGGGACGTTAAATCTAGACGAAATGATCCCATTCAAGTAATGAAAGATGCTAAAGACTGCATTACTTCGGTGAAAGTTACCGAAACTGAAATTTTGGTTGGATCTGTTGATTGCTCTGTGCGTAGATATGATTTAAGAAATGGCTCTTGCCATGTTGATTTTGTTGGAGGTAAGTTATAAAATAATAATGTATCCAATAATTTATGTATTTATATATTTTTAGCTCCTGTAACTTCCGTTAGCTTTTCGCACGATGGCCAGTGTATCTTGGTATCTTCGGCGGATAATACAATAAGGCTTTTAGATAAAAACACTGGCGAAATGTTGGGAGAGTGAGTATGCAGCATTTATCGTTATTTTTTTGATCTCAAAGTTTCTTTTCAAGATATACGGGTCATAAAACTGAGGACTTAAATATTGAAAGTGGAATAATAACTAGCGACGATCACATTATATCTGGATCGGCGACAGGAGAACTCTGGTTTTGGGATCTGATTAATGCAGAAGTGCAGTTAAAATTATTACACACCCAAAGAAAAGCTGTACATTCTATTGACGTTCATCCAACAAAAAATGTTATTTTGAGTGCATCCATTAATACTATCAAATTGTGGGGTTCGCCAGAGGATATGCAAATAGTTACTGTTTCAGATAACGATGATGATTTATAATTTTAATGTACCTATTATGTATTTTAATAATAATTATAAATATTATCTTTTATTTTAATAGTATCTTTTAAAATTAACAAGGGGTGATCGTCGATAATAATGTACAAATTACGAAGAACTTTGCATTTTCAAAAGCTTAGCAAGCTTAGAAAATTGGATACCCGTTTTGAATTATTCTTTACAGTACTGCTGTTCAATATATTTAAGTCGCAGGACATCCGAGCTATCTTAATGATTTCCTAATCAAAAGGTCAGTTGCCATGGTCTAAATCGACAACACCACAGTTCAAAATTCAAGGGATCGTTTCAATAATTAGCATGCAGTACTTTTGCAGATGATAGAAAGACAGGGAATTTTAGTGAAATGCAGCTTTGCTGACCCTTCCTCCTTTTAAGCTATTTTTATAAAAATGTAATTTTAACAATAATTATACAATTACAATAATACGAGTTTTGTATTATAATCTTTTATATTTATTGCACCGGTTATACCTACCTAATTTATATAATATTTTAAAATAATAATTGTATGTGTAGGTACTGTACATTCTAAGTACAGTGTTCAAAACAATTTTTGTTAGTTTTTGAAAAGATAAAAAAATCTGCCCTTTGCACCACAATTTCCACTACAATAACTACATATTATTATCTCCATTTTTAAAATCTCTCATACAATGACTTGTTTATTCTCTGATTGTGACCGAATATAAAGACACGCGATTTTCAGTATAGCTGCTTGAAAATGAAAAAGAACAAGAGGAAAAGTATGTACGTTTCCTTCTGCCACAGCGATTTTTTTAAATTTTGAAAATTATTTCTAAGCTTTTTTATGTTTTTGAATAACTTAAAACGGGAATGCTTAGGTATCCCCTAGCTGTAATAAAAAAATATAAGGAAAAGTCAAATTTTTACAATAAATTTACATGTTGTGATAATAAAATACCATAAATATTACTTAATCAAAATATTGATTTTTAATTTTCGTGCAGGTGAATTAAATATATTATAAGTGATAAGAATTTAAAAATAAAAGTTGTAGTAGTTGGTGAATAATTAATTAGTATTTGAGAAAATCGCGTTAGGTGCGCAATATTGTCGACCTAACGCCGCCGCGCATTTCCACGACACCACCGTCGGTGCGCGTCGCCGTCGTCACAAATATGACGACCTTAAAATAAAAATGAAAAATCGAAAAACTTTTTTAATAACGGCTTTAATATAAAAAATGTGAATGAAGAGTTTTAACATTAAGGTAAAAAAGAAATTTTAAAATATATCCGCTCGAGTCGTCGCGATAAATGAAGAAGTAAATTCCTCGTTCGTTTGCGAGATCAATACTTAAAATATTTTTCAAGTTTACGACTTGATTGATGAATTATAAATTTTTAGATTATAGTACTTTACGTGCTATCATTAATACCATGGCCCGGACCAACCATATTCAAAATATCGTGCCCAAAAGATAATGCAAGAATTGTGAGAAAAATCATACAAAACAAATGGATTCCCGTATTAGAAAAATATAAAGTTAACATCCCCTTGGAATGTCCGTTTCATCCCATGAGGGACATTTTTGGGCCACAGGAGATGGCCAAACAGCAGCACCGGCTATCGCAATGGACGTGTGGATTGTGCGGAAAATCGTTCTTCGAAGAGAAATATTTAGATTTGCATTTCGATAATCGTCATAAGGGTCACATTAATATGGTAATAATTAATATTGTGATGCATTGTCTATATTTTTATTTAGAAATATCTTGCGCTCTAATACTATAATAATATTATGTAAAAGTCTGTAACCAATCTATCTATATAAACATTTTCAGGCAGAAGATGCAGTCTGTTTAGCCGATTATTGCGATATTATACGATGCGATGTACTCAAGACTCTAGAAGAAAAAATTATTCAGCCAGACGTCGTCAACACCGACATAGAAATTTGGCGTGAAGCTTCGGCTTATCGAACAGAATTGGCAGTTTCGGGTTCCAAAGATTTAGTAAAATACAAAAAGAACGACGACGTCCTTTTTACCACTAGAAAAATTATAAATAATCAAAAAAAAATTGAGCACTGTGAAAAGTATGAAGGTCCAGACGGAACTGCGACAAATAATAATAATAATAATGGTCGAGGACCGTTATTTTTTTTTATTCGTTTTTTCTAACATTATTTCATTTCAGATGGAGATACCAGCGAAGAGGACAAATCTCAAAACGTTAGTTCCAATAATATGTGTCAAAACGACTTGGTCGACTCGGCTTTGCCATCCAACGATAATAAACAGCAGAGAATAGCGGAATTGCAAAAATTAAAAGCCAATTGTAAACCCGAAGAATTACAATCTTTGAAAACAAAGTGCGAAATATTAGTTCGAGACTGTATAGCTGGTTTGTTAATACAACTTTCCATAAAAGACTTTAAAGAAATTGAAGGTGGGGGTGACGGTTGGATTTTCAAATTAAATACCACTATTTTCTCTCTTTATTTACAGATGAACTCAATAGAGCTGTTTGTTGGTATTTAACGTGCGATAGATACTGGGAAGATTCGCAAAGCGATTTTAGACATTTTCCTTGGGGTTTAGTTTGCGTGGTCGTTATGGTTTTATCTTTAGGAATATGCATATGTTACTACATAATATGGGTTCTTTTTGAGTGAGTATTTGCGCGCAATCTTTCCAGTTCTTTCATTTCTAAACGCTGCCAAATTATTTCAAAAATACGAATAAGTAATCGGCACGCAGTTGAGTAGATATATATTTAGTTTAGTGCATTAGAAGCACGTTTACTAAAATGTAGTTTTTTCCTCTGCATTTATTCCATTTTAAGCCACGACTTCAATTTTTGGACCAAGCACCCAAATAAATTTCTGTGTAATTCTAGTACGGACGATGTTAGTGTCACGAGCACAAGTATAACGGACCGTTCGACACCGTCTCCGGCGCACCTTTTACGTGGAGAGATGTCACAAAGTGCGGACGGACATCATACCTATGGAGAAGATTATTATAGCCAATCTGATAAAGATAACGAGTACATTTACGTAACTTATCCGCCGGATTTAAAAAGAAGACTACTAGAAAGGTAAATGTTTTAAAATTTAATTTGGTGTAAGTAGAAGCTTAACTTTTACCATATCCCTACCGTTTGGAAGGTCCCGAATAAAAATTAAATTAAAAATTATTATTTTTTCGGTACGTAGTACCCAAGTACTTACCCACCCCGCCCGATCAGATACATGTTATAAAATTTGTTCTCTTACTTTGCCAAGTTTAGTAATAGCGAGTAGTAATAAAATGTTTTAATTGTAGTTGCTACAATCGTACAACCCGTTTGTGACCACCATTTAGTACTAAACAAGTGGAACAACACTTTTTCATTAAAAAATATTTAATTAAAAAATTATAATTCACTCACTATTATTATAGAATAGATGTTTTAGGTAATGCTTGATTGAAAATGTTTAAAATTTTGCATGCATTTAGATTAGGTAACCACAGGCTCGGTGCGCAATTTGTTAAGTGCGACCTGAATGACGCGCCGTAATGTTCGACAGAAGCAAACGTCGTAGATACTCGTTATTAGCAAAATTTTATTGGCATGCATAGATTTCTACTTAATGACCAATAACAAATATAATATTGTCTCTTGGGCATGTTCACGACTTTTCGATCGCACCATTACGGCGCCGATAGTATTATCGATACGCACAGAGCCTTGGTTCCGCCTTTTTTACTAGGTACGATAACTGAACTTTTTATACCACAAAGTGTAGCCTTTGCATCACTTTTGTGTACTTACAAAATAAATTAATAAATAAATATTTAGTCAGTTTTATGCAGTTTTCTTTTTTAAAACAAAAACTTTTAAGATAGTCCCAAAGTGTAATATAAAAATTAAATATAATGGAGAAAACATATCGAGGAACCTATATCCAAAGAGACGCGAGAGAAAATATATTTGACAAGGAATAAAATATTTTCCTCGAAAACTTGATCTTCAAATTTATTTCGATTTATAATAAGACAATAAAAATTACATTAAAAAACTGTCAATAATTTACATTAGAATCATAATTATAGTAAAATGATATACATATATACAATATATACATTACAAAAAGGCCAACAAAATGAATTTTGAACACCAAAGGTGTGTTTAAATTTCACAAGTTAAAATATTTTGTGCCCAACTTCAAAATCTTGTTTGCATCGAAAATTCAATTTATTGGACTTTTATAAATATTTCCTTTCAATAATACACTTTATATTATTATGGCAGTTGTAAAAAAATAGTTTTTACAAAGAAGCACTTGAAAGCGATATACAACTCTCGGGTTAAAAACGTCAATGTTACAAAAATAGCTGCATCAAAAAATGCACTTTCATAATAAAAATGCAAGCTTATAACTCTAGTCAGTCGCATTTAAATTATTAATAAGTAAGTCACTTTAAAATAGAGTTGAGAAATGTTGCTGCCGAGCGTTTCATTTCAGTCTTGAAAAAGTTTTAAAACATTACAACAGTAAATTTATAGTCGAGATAGCTATAGATTCGAGTTATACATGAACTAAATACGGTTTTTCTATAAAGCACCCATACAAAAATGCAGAAGTTAAGAATTTTTTAAATATTTAATTATCATAAAATTGGGCCTAATAATCACTGCTTTGAATTCATAATGGCCTTGTTAGATTATAATCATTAATTTATCACCAAAATACAAATAAACCACATATTATGGTCACAAATTTTCGATTATCAATTATTATCGTCGCTTTTAAAAATATATGTTTCGGTTATTTAAAATTATTGTTCGATATTAATTATTAAAAGGTTCAGAATAAACTAATGATGTAATTAATAATATGATATATGGAAGGGGTTGAAAGCTAAATAGCCCCAAGTAGCAAAATGTTAGTTCTAAAATAATTAATCTAAAAAGTTTAGTTAATTATAAAAATTCCGATTGCGTACCAGAATTTCGTATATTAAATATACCATTTCGTTTGGTATGATTTTAAGATTGCAATAATTTTGCTTGCTTTTCTGATTTTGAGAAATTTCAAGGTTCTACAGTAACATAGATATTTTAAGTAAATGTTCAATAATTTTTACACTCGACAAAAAGAAACATCGAGAATCGAAAACAACACTTAGTGATATTGTAAAAAAATGCATTTGGACGGTTTATCGTAATAACCCCTTCATATTATAATAATTATTTGAGGTAGTGAGCACACGAAATTTGATCACATACAAACAGAAATTTTTTTGAAATTATAATTTTCAATTTCTGAGACTTGAAAACATTGAAATTCAACAAAATCTCAACTTCACTTCTACATAATTACAATATTTTTCAAACTATACATGACCAAGTAAATTTTGTGACTATAAGATCGGGTTTATTTGTATTTTAGTACTAATAATTTTTACATCGTGCCTACACGAACAGAATATTATATTAACTTATGGTCAACAAAATTTTGAATGTTCACAAACTCAAATTTTAAAATAATAGTATTTATAAATATTCAAGGCAAAAAAGTTTAGTAGCCTTAAAACCAATAAATTTCAATCCAGAAATTATACCAAGACTTGTAACGCAGTACCATAAACCCCTTTTATAAATTTTTAATTTGTGCTTGTAAGATTTTTCACTCTTTGTAGCAGGTAAATACGAGAGACTAACAACTTTGTATATTCGATTTCATCTGAATCAATCATAAAAACGAATTTTTACTCGCTTATGTTAAAAATGTAGTCGTTTTAAATTTTGCAATCGGTGTACAAAAAATTTAAAGTTGTTAACCCCTCGAGGTAAATTTAATTCGAAAAATTGTTCGTAAGAGTTAAATTTTTATCAAATTACGTTTTATAAATTTGCACTTTTACTAAACATAAGCTGCCGTATGACGTCCACGTAATCTGTTAAAAAACACATTCCAACTGTGCACAGTTTTTCGTGACCAAATCCAAACACTCGACGTAATTCCAACTATCATGTACATCAAATATTTGATCATAAATACTTCAAACAGAGGTCTTTTGTCCGGTTCCCTAGTTCTAGGACAAGGGATCGTATATTGAGGTTTGTTTTTGCACATATCCTTTCTCCAGGTGTTAATCCAAACGTCAAAATTAACGTACTCATAAATTAAACACCCAATTACGACCATGGCCGGGACGGTATACAAAACCGAAAACACTCCAATTCTTATCATTAGTTTTTCTAATTTATCGGTTCTTGTTCCGTCGTGTTTCATCACGGTGCGAATACGAAAGAGCGATACGAAACCAAACAGTAGAAAAACTATGCCCAATATTAGATAACCGGAGAGTGGCAATAGCACAAATCGTTGTAAAGCGTCAACGTTCCACAAGCCAACGTAACAGACTCCACTTAAAATATCACCTGAAACAAAAATAAATTTAGCGCTAATTTCATATACAAACTACAAGATCACAACTACAATCAAAACACAATTGTCAAGGCCCCATTTCGTCCAAAAATTTAAAGATGCATTAAAATTTAAGCAGAATAGTATGAAGTTGAAATTGAGGTCAATTTAATTTTAATTCAAAATTTTTATTTTACAAGATTATCTCGAAAAAAAGGTGCGACTTGGCCTTTTTCTCTTGGCATTTTTGGATTTTAAACAAAAGTGCTTATCGCTTCTAAAAGTACCAAATATAAACCAAGCAATAATACGTAGCCATTTACATCCTTCAATTACCGATTTAAACATTTTTTTGGGTTTTGAAAGTTTTGATGGCACGATGGTAATTTTCTAAGTGGGGAGAGGTTAGGAAGCCACTGGACAAAATTTTATAAATAAGAAAATTAGCAATTGGCATAATAATACATTTGGGTATCGGTGGTGTTTTCCCTAGATGCCAATGAAGTACAGATTTTCTTACAAACATAATTTATTACCATTACATTTTTTATTGTTTTAAATCCTTTTCTTTCTATTTTGAAGTTACATAGTTTACTTACTTACATGTAATATCATAAAATTTATTTGCACCAAAAACAAACAAGATGATATTATTATGTTCGATTTTAATAATCGGCTTAGAAATAAAGATTTGTGTAGGCATTAAGGCATTTTTCTTTTTGATGTTTTCGTCGTTTTGGCATGGAATCGCTTAAATAATGTCCCCTAACTTCCGAATAAAATTTCAGCTTTCCAGGTGGTCCAGAAATGACTCAAGGCAGCATGCTAATAATAATTAATAATATTATTGTGCTTTAGCTTCATATATTTATGTACGTACATACATGCTCGACAGTACAAAAATCCTTCAAGTGGAATTTCGGAAAAAGCAGATAATTCCGCCCTTGTAATAGTGAGTTTGTGGATTCACCAAGTTTTTAACGTTGATTGATAGTCATACTCGCCTTCATATATTATGAGCAATACACAAACTATGCATTATAACAAGAACAACCTTGAAATTATCGTTGACCTGAACAACATCAGCATCCGACAATAGAAATCTACCTGAATGCAGGTATAGCAGTTTTCAAAATAAATAATTAAGGAAGTAGTCTTTCCATAAATTCAGAAAATTTTTCCATTGATGGTACTTATGTTACATTTTTACCTAGGGGTTAAACCACAGGTCAAAAGCGTGTATAAAATCTCCATGATTTTGAGATATTTCCCAACATCATCTACACCACACATTTCCTTACAACTCCTGCCTCGTGTATACCGCATCTCCCTGGTGATTCATTTTCTCGATTTTGATATATAATGAGTTGAAACTCAAACGAGTTCGATACCTCCCTTCATATTTTGTGGACTGGTGGGATATTATAAAAGATATAGCCCGACAGGTGATCTGTCCTATCTTAGGTAAGTTGCCCTCCCCCAAACTAAATAGTCTGAAGAAGAATTGACTTTATTTAAATTTTTGACCAATCAGAAGCGATCCGCAATCCGCTTCTGGCAGAATGGACCTTAAAGTGCATACGAATTAAGATAGTATTTTCTTCAAGATAAAGGTTTATAAGGACATCAAACGTGTAACGGAACAATATTATTTTAAATTTTTACATTACTATAGTTTCAATGTAGAAAGGTTTCCTTTTGTTAAAAATATCCTGCGGGAAAAAAGTCAACCAGGCTAATTAAAAATTGCAATTTAACGATCAGCCTAATTGAATTATTTTAATTTTAAAATTTTTTACACATTATTGCGTTTAATAAACATTCATAGCTCTTACTGCTTAAGTAAGTATACATACATTTTTGAAGAAGATCCAAAATAAAGCGTTCAACCCCAGGGGGAACGTATTATAATAATGGAATATATTTACCCATTACTTTTATTGCCCAATCGGCATACTCGGCCCAATCTATCCTACATTAAATATCCCGATATCGGGGCCAGGCAATGTTAAAAATGATTATAACTTAGGGTTATAATCCTCCCTTGTTAGCAATAACTTCTATAAGAGTCGATTAAAATGTTTTTAGTCAAAGCGGAAATTTTAGTCATCGCCAAATAATAAGTCGTAACAAGTTTGCAAAATCGCAGTCGACTTGAAAATTTATTTGAATAAAAAAAATTGAATTAGTTTAATATTATGTCAAATTAAATTTAAAAATGTGGATATTTGGCTACGGTTCTTTAATTTGGAACGCGGATTTTCCTTACGACTCAAAATTGCACGGTTACATAAATGGATTCCAAAGAAAATTTTATCAGCATAGTACCGATCACAGAGGAACGCCTGAAAATCCAGGACGAGTTGTGACTTTACTGCCGGGAAATGAGCATAGCCGAGTTTGGGGTGTGGCTTATAAACTTAGAGATGACGACGTCGATTGGGTGATCAATCAACTCGATTATAGAGAACAGGGGGGTTACGAGAGAAAAAGAGTTACGTTTTTTCCTAAACTAGCGCCGTCCAAACCTTTCGAAATTACCGTATATCAGGCTAATATAGACAATGCCAATTACGGAGGATTTGCAGACGAACTCAGCATTGCGAAACAAATTATTGGAGCAGCCGGATCTAGTGGCACAAACGTGGAATATATTTGTAATTTAGCTCGAGCCATGAGGGAGATTGCTCCCGACGTGGATGACGAACATTTATTTTCTACGGAAGAGGAGGTTAATAGGCTACTAAAAATTTAAAATTTCTAACGTTGAACGTTTAGTCAATAATGAAAATGTATATTTGTTATTTTATACGGGTCAATAAAATAATAATGGTGGTCGGACATCGTGTGAATGAAATATAGATGTTGCATTAATTTTATTATTCAAGTTATTATAGATAGCAGAGAAAGTCAAACGAAGGAAAAATAATAATAATTATTATTTGTATATAAACTTAAACCTTTCTAGACAGGTGTGCTAAAGAAATCGTCCCTGATAATCCCTCGCGTACGATAAAACAAGTTTATTGACGCCGTTGCATTTGAATATTTAAAACTTATTTGGGGAACCTGAATACACAAACTTGCAGTGTATCCGGAATTAGAAAATGTTGTAACGGTTCGTACATTTTAAAAATAACGCAAGTATAAAGAATTTCAAAACGATGCCGCGCACCAACGCTTAAATACATAATTTCAATTTTCCTTTCAAAATTTATTTTTTGCCACTACGGAATTGAATAATAATAAATTATTATCGGTTACTCCTGCTGTTCCTAGTCTCTCTTCGCCAAATTAGAAGTACAGGTAGTACAGAAGTACAAGTACAGTTAAAGAAGTACAGGGTGAATTTTTTAGTATCTTTTCTGAAAGAATATCAAAATCCAACTATAACCTACCGACCCATCTACATCTTCGCGCCCGATCTACTTTTTCCGCAAATCAAATCCGCATAAGCCTTAGCCCATACCAAGGAAGAAACATAGCTGACCCTTCCTCATAATAAGTGAATAAATAATACTCACAAAACTTGCCGAGATTAGTATTATGCGGTTTGGTTTCTATCAATCATTACAACCCCCCAAAACATCGTCCGCTGCCAAAAACTTTAATCCAAAGCAATAACGTAACCATGTACCAACTTCAGAATCGACATTTTGATAGTCTGAAGCCAAGCCGTATCTCCGGAGAGCCCGGTACCACGCCTGTGCTAGATTGAACAACCAATTCCTTTAAAACAATTAAGGTACGTCGTCTGTTTTTTTTATCCGACAACAAACAAGAAAACCAGAGGAACATAATGTCCATTAAAAAGTCCATAGATAGTAAACATCCTTTTCGGCACATTCCAAATCGGATTTTTCCAAAATCATAGCGGAAGACTGTTTCTGATCCAAATACATTTGCATAAGTCGATGCGGTGTTTCGCCGTTTTTAGCTTTATTTATACTTGTTTTATACTACTTATTTCTTTTATACTCGTTATTAAGCAAATTTTTAAATACCAATAAAAAACAAACAAAAAATTTTAATTACCAACGAAAAATAAATTTAGCTTCCCAGAAAATCCATTTCCAAAATTTTAGTAAAATTTGCTTTTGGCCCAGTTTACCACTTTTAGGTATATTTTTGGCCTAGTTTACATTACCCCCCGTTTTCGTACATAGAAATTTAATACCGTTTTTAGCAGTTTTGTGGATCCCTGCTCGTCCTACCGAAAAATGAGAAAACGGTAGGTGATTTAGATTTGACAGAGAAGGTAGATTTCGATGAAATCAGAAAATTTTTGGACATCTAATGATACCAATTAATAATAATTAAAATAGTATTTGCAACGATTTTTTTTAAAAGCGAGTTGCCGATTTTTAAAAAGTTGCTAGTTTCACACATGAAAGACGGTTGAACACCTGCTTCGACTCGAACGTAAGAGCTTCATGTCTGACCGTCTCCCTTGGCCTTCTCAAAAAGAAGTGCATTACACTTTCGTGACTCAAGAGTCCACGTTAAGCAGTAGGATCCTTAATAAGTAATAACGCTTTGTACGCACATAAGAGAAAAGGTCTTCAACGCACCTTGTAGTGCATGGCACCCGTAGAAAATAAGAATACCGCTTAAAATCAACTTCTGCTACTGCAAATCCCATTAGCTAACCCTTGCCGATAATATCTAATACATTAAATTTTATCAAGGAGCATCAAATTGGGGCGGACCAACAAAAGCATTATAATTTCTAGAGCGTTGGTTTAGGTTCTCCGTTAAAGCTCTTACAAATTGGATGGCCAGTAAAAATAAAACTTAACTCACCGTCAACCTTTCCCATTGCCAAAATTGTAATGGTTTGAATGGCGGGAACGGCCCACGCCGCAAGATGAAAATACTGTGAGTTGGCTTCGATGGCTTCGTGGCCCCATTTAAGACCCGCAGCCAAAAACCATGTTAAAGTCAATACCACCCACCATATGCCGGATGCCATGGTGTAAAAATACAGCACCATAAACAAGATGGTACATAATTCGTATTTTGTACCCTGAGTTATGGTGCTAACTGTTTGATAGCCGGGAAATGGTTCGCGACAAGCGATGGAATCTCCTGCGATAAATCCGACGACGTAAGCTAGAGCCACCATCAAATAGCATACGGATAAGAAAATGATGGGTCTCTCTGGATACTTAAATCTGTTGGTATCGATTGCGAACGTGAGAACCGTAAACAGACAACTAACGGAACACAAAACCGCCCAGGTTCCGATCCAAATTTTGGAAAATTTGCGTTCGTTATCGCTAAAAAACATCATGGTACAAGGAGCACCGCAATCATTTTCCACGCCGTCGCCCACTTTTAGAGAGTAGTCCAGTATGGCAGGAACTTTAAATTGAACCGGACATTTAAATCCTATATCTCTTCCAGGATGAACGTCGCGAAACGGAGTTTCCGGATGAGGACTTATAGTGCCCAAATGGTAGCCTCCAAAAGAAGAGGGCGTAGTGGGTGCGGAGGTTTTATTTTCTCCTACGCACAACACCCCATCGATGTCTTGGCCTTCCGGATATTGTGCACAATCCAGATGGTCGGGCCACTCGAAACCGAAACGTTTCATAATAGACTCGCATCCGTTTTTTGCGGAAAAACACAGAGACCTGCACGGAGGTATCGCGCGCTCCAAGATAGTACAAACCGGAACGTAAACCGAGCATAAGAAGAATTGCAAATCGGGACTACATTTAACTTTCACTAACGGAAAATATTGGTGCACTTCGAGACCAGCATCTTCTTGCTTCTGATGATTGAGAATATTGGGCATTATGGTGGTGTTGTATTGGATATCCATACAAAAAGGCACAGTAATCTGTTGACACTTATCGTAACGAGGTACGAGTTCATCTCTATCCGAGACCCGAGTCGTGCCATGCTCGAATTCTTTGCTGCCACCGCACATAAACAACACAAATAAAACAAAGAATATCCACATTTTCGATAGCGACGTTGCACTTCTTTACTCCCACATTTTATTAATCCACGCACTTGTTAACGATAATAATTTAAAAATATTTTAATTTATCTTACAATTTCAACCTATTTACATGGTTTATAAATTAAAAAAATCGACACACAAACTTTACATTCTACTACGACCCGTACGACCATAACGATACTAATTTTTCTCGAAAGAGAGCACAAACATTATCGACATGAAGATTTCTGTACCAACTACTATCGCCCCCTAGTCATTTCTTATGTCAACATAGATGTCAATTTCAAGCAATATAACCTTATTTCTCGATTAAAAGGGGTAAAGAATAAAATGAAATAAAATGTTGCTTTCGTTAAGAAACGACCACAAAGAACACCTAAGTTTGCTGTTTAATCGCTCACCTTCAGGTACCACAATAACTTAAAATCGATTGCTTTACTTTTTTTCACCGAAACATAAAATTTGCAGTTGTAGTCGATTTTTGCAAATCGGCGATTGATTTTTTACAAAACGGACCAAACATTAAATTATACAACACCGCAGCACAAAAACTTCAAGTGGAACTCGAAGTGGTGCAAAATTGTATTTTCGGATTGGTAAATTTGCTTCTCGAAAGTTGTAAACATAAGGTTATATTTACCTACAATAAATTATTTTGACAAATACTTAAATTTCTTGCTTTCAGTTGAACGAAAACGATTTTCGAGATTCCGTCTTGACGGTCGGTTTTACCCAGGAACAGCAAAATATATTAAGTAAGTTTTATGTTTCCAAACGCAAGGATATAACGGAGATCTTGGCTAAACTTACCGTGAGCGAACCTCATTATCACGACTTAAATTGGAGATTCGAAATTGAGGTACACGATATATATCTTGCGATTTCTATCCAAATTCTATTTTAATATGTGACATTTAATAGATTGCATCGAGATCCTTGCTGGAACAGGTCACTCCTTTAATTGGCATGGATTTAGTTCTTAAAGAGCAAAATTTTGATTCTTCAGACAGTTTTCCATTGGAAAAGCACATATTGTTGCAAACTGACATCTCAAATTTGCAACACTTGAGTGAATCTCTTGAAAGTGCTCTTATTGAATCGAAAAGTCGTTACTCCAGGAGGATACAGCGTGCGTTTAATAACTAAAAGCAGTGAAACATAATTTATAACATTTTAATGTAACAAAAATATCGGTATTACAAAATACAATAGAAATTGCTCTTTTATTGCATTACTCAAATTGATGTGGACTTCTTACGGAATATAAGTATAATGTATTGTCGTATTTGTTTCTGTTTATTTTTGAGATTTTCTTAGTAACTGAAACGAAATATTACGTACAACCTTTCTAAATTAATTATGATTAGGCAAAGAAATTTTTCGGATTTCTTTTAAATACCAGATTAACAGAATCGTTGTCATTTAATCAGTATGCAGAGCAAATCACTCTAGCAATCGAACTGTAAAATCTGCAGTTTGTGCTACAATGTTTTTTTTTTCAAAAAACCTATAAATCTGAAAGAATTCCAAACTTGAAAACAATTGAGCGACTATTTCGGTCAATTGTAAGTTGCTTTACACTTATTAAAAATGACAATGATATATTAGTATTATTCTTTAACTGCTTAAGGACTGCGCTCGAGTATACTTGGGCAAACTTTATCTGCAGAAAAGACCACTCCCAAATATACTCGGGTGAAAATAAAGATGATATATGGTATATGGAAGCGAGACAACAAGAATAAAAAAGTAGCGCTTTTAATTTCCCATGTTATCGCCCTATGTTCAGTATTGAGCCAGTCACCCAGTATATACATATTACCTACTAACTGGAATTAAATAACTTAAAAAATTCGAAATGTTCCAGTAGCAATCCACACTGCAATAAAGATTAATTAAATTATTATTATGCTGCTTTTTGTTTTCACTTAGTTTAATAAAATTAATTTAAAAAAATATCTAAATGGGTATTATAAATTATCTGAATTATTATAGCGCATTAACTTATTGCAAAATCTCGATATACTTTTACCAATATCGCTATAATTGTTGCATTGAAGTTTTAATATTGTGTACTTACGTCCATTTACATTTACCATAAGCGTCGGCATATGTGCACATTTACCGGTATACGTACTTCTTCTGTAACATACTATATAATATTAGAAATAAACGGTGAAATCTATTTTCCAATCTTAAAACGTTTTGATATAAATTGATAAACGTCAACACTTTTTCTTGTGGTCTTGTTTTCACATTATCGCGATAAACAAATTGTCATTTATAGTCAACATTTTATTGAAATAATTATATTTAAATTTGTAATCAACTTTTAAATAAATTTATGAAGAAATTCACCAACACTATAGTCAAATAATTATTATATTGGATAGAAAAGTGGATAGGAAACTTTTGATTTATAATTTGTAATCTTTTCCTGCTATTTTATCCTTCACTTACCGATTCTCACGTCAAATATCTTTTTACGATGCTTTTTATTTTTACAATGATCTTTTTCTCCAACTCAAATATTTTACTATTACTGTTTTTACATTAAAATGTAAATGTAATGTAAACATGTTAAATTAATAAATTAGATAACTTACATTATTTATTAAGATAATAATATGTTTTGCATTGCTCAAATCTCATCAGAAAAACTTGGAATTATTTAAAAGAACTTGATAAGCCGCAGGGACTTGTCCGTTGTGCTTCTCTGCTGTCACAATCTTTTAGTAGTTTTTGATTGCCCTTCTTCTTTAAATAATAAACAACCAATAAACTATATTTAATAAATTTATTATATTAAACATATAAGAAAAACCAACAAAAATTTGCCACATAGGTTAATTTTTCCTAAGATTGTAACAACAAAAATGATATAAGAACTTTAAATAAAATATATTTTTAACGTAGCAAGAACGATGGGGTTTCTTAAAAGAAATTAAAAAACACTCGTCGATAATAAATAAAATAAATTAAAGTGTCTTTTTCCTTTTTTCATAAAGGATTAATTAATAACCAAAATATTCGAGAATAAACTAGGTATTTATAGAGTCGAACAAAATTATAAACATGTTAATAACTTAGTGTACGTGATTTAAGTAACCGAGAACCTACTAAATTTGATTTTAAACAAGAGTGCAAAAACATTAACGCAAGTAGCAATGGCTTGCATGTGTAGTATGAGATTCCTTTCCAGTCACCCGTAACAAGCTATTTATCATCACACAACAAAAATTAAGTTAAAAAGTCATAAATAAAAAAATATGAAAAATAAACAAGTTAGAAAAGCGTCAATTTTTAAGAGTAAAAATATAAAACGCCCTCTCATATATTTATCATCCGCCACTACTTGGATATCAAACTTCCACAGATTCGGTTTCTGAAGCGCACACAACCATGTTTTGTTGTTTAGTGTTATTTCGATTGGACAAGTATTGCTTGCAATCAAACACTTCGGCTTGCTAAGACAAAAAAAAAGACAAATTACATGATTTTAATACAAACTTCGACAAAAGGGTGGTGCCTTACCTTGCGCACTAAATTGGGAAACTCGTTGGAAATGCGATTCCAATCGTCCGGTTGTGTTAAGCAATATGGCGACATTGAAAGTTTGATCAAATACTCGAGGGAGTACACAAATTTTTGTGACAATTCAGATTCCGTGTGCATCTTTCCCAACATGATATCTTCGGCAGTAGAACGAGGTCTACGTAGTGAGCCTACAATTCATAATATACAATTACAATTCATAGTTTTCGTTTTGAATTATTGCTTACCACTAAAATCGTCTGGTTGATCGTTGGGTAATCCTGGCGAAGGAAGAGATTCGGGTGGCGATAGTGGAGATTCTGTCGATTCGTGCGTTGCAATAGGCTGTGGCAAATTATCAAAACCGTACAATTGACCCAGATCTTCGAGAGGTTCTCCCGAAAAAAATTCATCCAAAACCAGCTTGCAGGTCTATAGCAGAAAAAAATGAAACATAATTGAGACAATTGAAACAAAGTACAAAGTAAGAAATTAAAATACTCACACGAACCAACTCCAAATTGTCGCCTGCAATTTTTACGACGTGACTTCCAACTACTACAGAATATTTAAATTCTCCAATGGAGGCGTCGTTGGTGCTTAAGCTATGAATGAGAGTGCGGGAAGCGCGTGCCGAGTGAGGCAAAGCACTGTCTTCTGACGCAGAAGAGTTGATGCTAGAACTGGATCCGGTCAACGGACCACTCACACCTTGTTCGCGAACTGGAGACGCATTACGACGGATGGTATCTTCTATGAGTTGTTTTGCGTGACTAAAATAAAACGAAATTAGAAACGCGTAATGCATTTGTCCAACGAAAAATTACGTACTTGATGCTTTCTTCGTTTGCTCCTGTAATCTGAACGAGACGCTCCTTGGCTCCAGGATTCACTGTAAATGTATCAGTTTAGCGATGTTACAAATTAAAACTTGTTAGTCGAAAGCAATGTGGAGTTAATAAAATTAAGGCGAAAATATTTCAAATTAAAAAATAAAATGCAATTTATTTTTTGTGGCGGATCGACTTTATTGTGTCTCGATGTGTCGTAAAATGTACCGGCTGTGAGTCTCGCTACTTTAGTTCTAAAATCTACACACATTCAGCCAGGACAAAGACCCACAAAATATTTAAAGCAGGGCAGTTTTAAAGTGTTACATGGGTGAATCAAAAAAAGAAAAGATTATTTTAATTAATTTGCCAAGTAAGGGTTTCACCGCAAAAATCCAAAACTCAAAATTAAATAAAGTTAAACATTCAACTAACTATAATGTTGTGCAAAAAATCAGCAGAAATTAGAAATAATTAACAAACACACAAAGTTTAGTTGATTAATAATTGATGTGCGCAAAAGAGAACTGCTTTTTTTAAATAATAAAGATAAATAATTAACGTCACAGTGATGTTATAAGAAAAGCATAATCACAATCCAATCTTGGCGCACTTTTACCTCTTTGAAACGAAATAATCGTTTCGCTAAGTTCTTCGATCATGTGCACTCTTCTACCTTTGATTCCCATCACTATAAGAAATACACGCTAAAAACTGTTTACCCTAATTCAAAAGTTTCCGTAAAATTGCCGTTTACATTATTTTAACAAATTACGATTACTGACCTTTTCCAGAATCTGAGTTACGTATAACCACTTCGTCTTTACAATAATTCTTTCCCGAAATTCTTGTAGGCTTCGCAAATTTTCCCGAAGGCTTGAGAATTTCTCCGGCCGCCAAAATTGGTGCAGTCGAGACCACAGACGACATCGAATCTGTCAAACTGGTAGTGTCCACCGCCTCCAACTGAAAATAAACTTTAGCAAACCGACACGAAAATTAATTTCAAAGCAAATACCTGCACACACTGGCTAATTTTATTTTTATAATACTGATACATAAAATCTGTGCCTTTCCAATTTTTTGCCCTTAATTCGATAAGTTCGAGTAAATATAATCTAGATAAATAATCGAGTCGTTCGTCATCTTGAGAACTGTTGCGAAAGACAACAAAAGCGCGATTTAATTGATCTTGGTAAAGATGCTCCAAGTACGGACCGTACACCTGACAATTTCAAACGTAAAAGTAAATATTAATAACGATTATTCGAGGTACGCTCACCTTAAGATGTTGACCCAAATTCATGATGTTATCTTTATAAGATAGCTTGGAGTCGCTGCTTTTATTTACCAATAAGGCAGAAACTTGTTCGACTATCTGCATTACGTTGTCCACTAAAAAATGTGCACATTTAGGTTCAAGATAAAAAAAATAAATATATCTAAATAAGTACCAGTTCCCATAACACCATCTTGTTGCAATTTGTTGGCCAAAATCTGTGATTGACTGGGCGATTTGGGCAATTCGTGTTTTTTGTATTGTCTCAATCTGGCAGATATTCCTCCCAGAGACATTGTCGCCTATCACGAACACCCAATGTCCTAATAAAGCAAAATTAATTAGTGACCAAATTGTGGGTGACTCACTATTGTGAAAGTAAGCGCAAAATGCGAACAAAAAGATACCAATCATCGGAACAACGAAAATAATTGAATCAAGTTGCGCTAAATTTAAATTGATTTAATCAAAATTAACTAATTTAAATACCGTAAAAGTTGTTGCGAATTGCACGCAGTACAAAAATAAGGCGATCAGCTGTTATACAATTTAGATATCAAAACATTTTAAAATGACATTAAATTTTTTACGCTTGATCGAAATTTGATTACGTCGACACGTTTTTCGATGTCGAATTGATTGTAAGATTTTTTGCGCTCATCGTCGGTCGGTCGAGGAGGACTCGATGTACACCTCGAATAGAAAATTCTGACACACGTGAAATGAAAATTCCTCCTACGGTCATATAATCTACATATTTTAATTTGATGGAATTTAATGTTAAAACTTTCACCACTTATAAGCGTTAAAATTACCTTACTTTTTATTCATAATTAAATTATGATAAATTAACAATCAAGCAAAATTATTCAAAAACTTACCTACCAATTAATTGATACTTTCTAATCGTTTTTATTATTATATTCGATAAATTATTACATTTACTTTCATTCGCACGTTTATACTTTTTAAAATAATAGACTCTTTGGTAATAGTAGTAATAAAACTTAACGCAAAATAGCCATAACAATAAGCTAAGGAGTACCAGCTTTGTTACATATGTGACTCACATATATGTTGTGGGGACAACTCATAAGTATGTACGCTCCTGAGTAACCAGTCGCATTGGAGCAACACAAGAAAGTACATGTAACTTATCCCAATAAAGTACTATTAATTAACAAGTTGTTTTAACGCTATATAACATAGTGGCAGCGGTAAACTATTTACATAAGAAAAAATTTTTTTTCCAATTATAAAAGAAAAGTGAACACGCTAAGTGAACATGAAACAAGATAACAATGTTAACGTACCAGCGGAGATGTGTTTCTCAGGAAATGTGGCCATGAATTGGAATAAGTTCAAGAAAAGGTTCAACTTCTATATGGAAGCCAGTGAGAAAAGCGACAAACCAGATAAACAGAAGATTGCAATTCTTTTGAATTTGATGGGAGATGAAGCGGTAGATATACATGACACTTTTACATTCACCGAAGATGAGGACAAGAGTAAGTTCGATATTATAATGAATAAATTCGATCAGTACTGTCAGCCTCGTAAAAATGTCATATTTGACCGATTCAAGTTTTTCTCAAGATCACAAGAACCAAATGAAACGGTAGATAAATATGTAACCGAGCTAAAGAAATTAGCAACTCCGTGTGATTTTGGAGATCAATCGGAAAATTTAATTCGCGACAGACTAGTGTTAGGAATAGCTGACAAAGGTGTACAAGAACGGTTATTAAGAGATGCTAATCTAAAATTAGAAAAAGCATTGAATCACTGTCGTTCAAGTGAGGAAAGTAAGAAGCAATTACTGGAAATCGCAGGAACAAGTAAGCAGAAAGAAGTAAGTGTCGTGAAAGAAAAACTTAAACTTCGAAATAAAAAGTTAAGCAGTGACGTGATAAACCCTAAGTGCCGAAAATGTGGACTAAGACACTTTAGTGCAAAGTGCCCGGCAGAAGGAAAATACTGTCTAAAATGTAAAGAGAAAAACCATTTTGCAACAGTTTGCAAAGGTAAGAAAAGTGTGAAAATGGTGGAAGAGCAGCACGAAACTACGGAAGAATCCGACGAAGAATCCGACGAAGGAGACCACGAATTGATGTCCATTACGAAGAAAATTCATGGGGTGGCATGGAAAGAAAATATACAAGTAAGTGGAAAAACCGTAACTTTTAAAATTGATACAGGTTCGGAGGTCAACATCATTTCTAAAAGTGTATACGATTTGCTACCTCATAAAAAGGAGTTAACGAGCACTAAATCAAAATTAACATCGTATTCGGGTCACTTAATTGATATTTTAGGCAAATGCTCATTAAATTGTAATTTCAATGGAAACAATAAAATTTTACAGTTCTTTGTTGCAAAAAGAAAAAATACCGAGTCCATAATTGGTTTAAGTGACGCAACGGCTTTCGAGTTATTGCCAAAAAGTCGAGTATACGAAATAAAGTATAATTCCGCAGCGGAAATCGTTAACAAATTTCCAGAAGTGTTTGCCGACAAAGCGTCGCAAATAAAGATAACACCATATCACATCACATTAAAAAATGACGCAGTACCAACAATATCGCCTGCCAGACGCATACCGATTGCGTTGAAAAAGAAGGTGAAAGCTGAATTGGATACAATGGTGAAAAATCAAGTACTCGAAGTGGTTAATGAACCAACTGATTGGGTTCATCCAATTGTAGTGGTGTCCAAGCCTAGCGGGGCGATAAGAATTTGCATGGATCCAAGACCCTTAAATAAAAACATTAAAAGAGAACATTATTCGCTACAAACAGTTGATAGCGTAATATCAGAATTAAACGGCGCTAACTATTTCACAGTCCTAGATGCAAAAACAGCATTTCTACAAGTTCCCATTGATGACGAAAGTTCAATGTTATGCACCATAGCAACTCCCTGGGGAAGATATCGTTATAAAACCATGCCCTACGGGATAAATAGTGCCCCTGAAGTATATCAGAAAATGATAAATCGCATCTTTGAGGGGTTAGAAGGGGTAATTCCTTACATTGATGATGTTTTAATTTGGGGAGCAACGATGGAGGAGCATAACATACGATTAAAAGAGGCATTAGAAAGGGCAAAGAAATATAACGTAAAATTTAGTAAAACAAAGATGCAACTGTGCAAAAATGAAATAACATTTTTGGGTCATAAATTGAATCAAGATGGAATTTCGATAGAAAATTCGAAATTAGATGCCATCAAGGCTTTGAACAGTCCTAAGAATAAAAAGGACCTGCAAAGGATTTTAGGTATGATTAATTATTTGGCAAAGTTTGTGCCAAATTTATCGCAAAGCACGAATACGTTAAGACGCTTGCTAAGCGATAAAGTAGAGTTTGTTTGGGGAGAAAACGAAGAAAATTGTTTTAATAAATTAAAAGAAGCAATAAGTACTGCTCCAGTTTTAAGATTTTATGACCCAAACAAACAATTGTGTTTATCTGTTGATTCCAGTAGTCACGGACTTGGAGCAGTTGTTATGCAAGATAAGCGACCGGTAGCGTACAGTTCGACAGCACTAAATAAGACGCAACAGGCATACGCCCAGATTGAAAAAGAATTATTAGCCATTCTACACGGGTTAGTAAGATTTCATGTGTACACCTACGGAAGAGAGGTAGTAGTGCAAACGGACCACAAGCCATTACTAAGTATTGTAAACAAACCTATGGATTCATTGACACCTCGATTACAAAGATTAGTTTTAAAATTAATGAGGTACAATTATGCACTTGAATATGTTCCGGGAAAAGAGTTATATATTGCTGACACTTTATCAAGAGATCCAAATAAAAACCGATCGATAAAAACAAATTATTTGGAGGGTAAAAATGTCTCGGTAAGTTCGATTGTTTGTACAACACCAGAAAGATTAGCGGAATTTAGGAAATCGACGCAAAGCGATCCGACAATTCAAGTAATCTTAACTTACTTAAACCAAGGTTGGCCGGAACATAAAAAAGCAATAAAAAATGATGACGTTAAAAAATTCTGGGATGCCAAAGACGAATTACATTTTGCGGATAATGTACTTTTAAAAGGCAACAGAATAGTAATTCCCAGAAATGAAGTTATGAAAATTTTAAACAATTTACATAATTCCCACCAAGGGGTGACTTCGTGCCAAAACAGAGCTAAAACGATATGGTATTGGCCGGGGATGCTAAATGATATTGAAAATTTCATACTGAAATGTCCAATATGCCAACGACATTCGAGATCTAACCAAAAGCAACCACTGAAAGCCCACGAAGTTCCAGATTTACCATGGTGTAAAATTGCAATGGATTTTGCTCACATCAAGACAAACGATTATTTAATAATTGTTGATTATTTTTCAAAATTTATAGTAGTAAAACAAATTAAAACGAAAAATTCGACGTCAACAATTAAGTTAATCGAAGATACTTTTGCATATTTTGGTATTCCACAGGAAATTATGAGCGACAATGGACCACCGTTCAATTCGCAAGACTTTAAAGCATTTCTAAATGAATACGGAATCAAGCAAAGTACATCGAGCCCGACCTATCCTAGATCAAATGGGTTAGTCGAAAGAGCAGTACAAACGGTCAAAAATTTATTTGTTAAGGCAATCGAATCAGGTAGCAGTTTACCAATGTCAATTCTTAATTATAATGCAACGCCAAAACATAATTTACCTTCACCGGCCGAATTATTAATGGGTAGAAAATTAAGATCAGACCTGCTAATAACAAAAAGTGCATTAACACCTAAATATGAGTGTAGCAAATCGTACAACACAATTAAACAGAATCAATTGAATCAAAAACGGTACTACGATAGAAATGCGTGTGAACTGTCGGATCTGCAAGACGATCAAGATGTTATGGTACAAACGTCTGTGCGGAACTGGACTCCGGCAAAGATAATTTCAAAAAGTACCCAACCTGAATCATACGACATTGTGACAGACGATGGTACACCTCTGAGAAGAAATAGAGTACATTTACGACCGTTAAATGGCAATGCGACATCTAGTAAAACACGAGTGCGCGAAAATTTAAATAATGAAAGTTTACGACGCGTAACAAGCAGTGAAAACATAATAGCAGAGCATAAAAGTCCCGAAATAGTGGTGCCAGACGAAACGGCAATAAATCAAAGTTTAGCGGGAACGCGACAAAGTGATACAGAAGCAAACGCGAACAATGAGAGTGACGTAACAAACATTTCGACGAGATCGAAGCGTATCGTCAATAAACCATCATATTTGAAAGATTATGTATTGTCTTAGTCATAGGTCAGTTTCTATTGTGTTTAAATACTTAGTGTACTTTGAACTTTTATGTTTGTTTTATTATTATTGATTTAGTATATAGTATAGTATATATTATTTATTTAGTATTATCACATTATGAATGTTTAAAAACTTGGTTAATTACATTACAATGTATACCTACATTTTATTTAGATTTAAATTTATATTGTTTAGTTATTAAATTAAAATTAATTAAAAAAAAAAAAGGAGCATGTTACATATGTGACTCACATATATGTTGTGGGGACAACTCATAAGTATGTACGCTCCTGAGTAACCAGTCGCATTGGAGCAACACAAGAAAGTACATGTAACTTATCCCAATAAAGTACTATTAATTAACAAGTTGTTTTAACGCTATATAACAAGCTTCGTAACGGAAATTATTCTGTGTATTCAAGCAAAGAACCAATCAACAAACGCACACTGTGCGTTGATTGATTCTTGTGTCCTTGTGTCTCACACGATCCAATCGAAATCCAAACACAAATTTTAACAAGGGAGCTTAGCCCATTCCTCAATTTTTGGGGATTATTTATTTAAAAATATTGATTATTGAAAATTGTGGTTCGCTCTGTATATCAAAAGTGTAAAATATTTGAGGTTACGTGACATTAGTTGTCAAAAGTTTCATCGAAAGTTTCAGATTTTATATGATAAAATTTACTCCACAGCTTATAGCTATTAATTTTGTTGCAACAATAAACAAGATACAATTTTTTGGACCAGAATGGTGCAGGTACATCTTTTTATATTATATAGTTGTAATTGTATAGTAAAAACCGAATAATGTGGAATTAACCCTCACGTGAAGTTTTTTTTATTAACAAAGAAATTGTTACTACTACTGCCACTAACATTTTCCTTTATTAATAAATACTTTTTGAAACATTTTTGCATTAAGCGGTAGACTGCTGTCGTGTTCTTTGAAAACTATTTGCTTCCTCACCGAACAATATTTTAATGGATTTTGTTTGTACAGGCACAATACGTTGGAACCCATAATTTGGATTTATCTCAGGCCTTATCTTTATTTAACGAGATGAATCTTAGTGTACAACATGTTTCTATGCTAGTTAACAATATGATACAAAAAGTTAACAGCGGCGAAATAAGCACAAGCCAGGGTCTGAGTTTTTTGGAAATGAAATACAACATGCTGTTGAGCTATCTGATCGATCTTACTTCTGTTATTTTAACAAAAAATGCGGGGAAGAAGATTGAGGGCAATCCTTGCATCGATCGTTTAGTCGAAATTCGTACGGTTCTGGAAAAAATAAAACCAATTGAAAATAAATTAAAGTATCAAATTGACAAGCTGGTTAAAAGTTCCGTTAGCAATGACATTGTCAATACCTCGACTGGATTTAAGCCAAATACTACCAATTTTGTAGAAGAATCGGACGGGGAAAATTCGAGTGAGGAGAACGACAACGAAGAGGAGGCCAATTTGGCTAGGGTAAAATCACAAGACCAAAGTAATGGTGGCGTTTACGTGCCACCAAAAATTGCAGCCGTTCATTATACAGGTGATTTTTTAAAATTATATTTTAAATCAAATGCCGTAATTTAAATCTTTTTATCAGAACAAAGCATTCACGAGCTCAACAAAAACGCTCAGAAGAAAAAGAAAAAGTTGGCCTTGTCTGCCGCAATTTTGGACGATTTAAGAGATGAATATTTAGATGCTCCTGTGGAGGTTTCTCAAAGTAACAGAGCTCAACAAAATGCAGTTAAAGAGCAACGGGAAAAACAAGAATACGAAGAAGAATATTTGACACGTTTGCCTGTCACAAAAGCAGAGAAGCAAATGCAAAGGCAGTTGACCACGATGGGAACTTTGGGAGACGAAATCACAGGTTTAGGTAGGAAACGAAAATTGTCCAGTAAAAACTCCAAAGGAAAAAGAAACACTAAACGGAAACGTTTTCATTAAACTTGAAAGTTTTTGTTTCTGTTCGAGTGTCGTTTATTATTATTTACATGTTTGTTAATGTATTACATTGCAAAATAGATATTTTTTCAATCGATGCATTTTGCTTTACGTTCTGGCGGTAAGGAACCGTCGGTGTTTGTATAAATATTTGGATTGTAAGAAACTTGTCGAAATCCTTTAATTTGTTGAATTTCTTTCAGTTGTCTAAGGTATCCTTCGTCGTAAAATTTATCGCGAGTCATTGTGGGCGGATCCTGTTCCCATTTGAATATTCTATTTTGTAAAAAGGGGACATTTGGCAGGGAGAACTTGAAAAAATATTTATACTGATTAATCGAGTCGCCAAGTGTGAAACATGCTTACACGTTGCATTACATACGGATATGGCGGACGATAACTTTTTTGCATTGTTGTTGTGAAACTTTCTGCGCATAACGGTGGACAAACCTTATCGTTTACATCCATTTCGCATGCTAAAGTACTAAAAATAATGTGCATTGTTATTAAAAATTACTTCTTCCAATTATATAATTGTCAAGTGCACCTACTCCTTAAAGGTGTAGTAATTAATTAAATATTTATTGGGTTTCGTGCTCAATCTATCCACGCTATCTTTTAGATGGATTTGTTCCAGCATTATTTGGGTCGTGGTGGTTAATTTTTCGTTAGGCATAATTCCTAGGCGATCGTAGTGGGATAGCATATAATTTAAACTTCCGGGACAATATGGATCTTTATCGATGGGTAAACTTTCTTCGTACTTTTGCCAGTCCGTGTTTTTAACTTTAGAAGAAAATTCGCATTTTGTATAAAAGACGGTGGGTTCTCGTTTGGCCACATTTCTGTCTGGTAGTTCGAGCTGCAAATGTATTATTATGATAAATCAAAGAACGCACTTTTCCTATATAATTCGTTTAATAGATTTTCACCTTAACAGCAGTTTCGTCTCTACAAGAACGGTTAAACTGGTTTGTCGCACCCTCCTCCATGTTCATCAATGTTTCGACAACACATATTAAAAATATTTTATTGTGTTGTTTTTCAATTTCTAAAGCAAAAGATTGATGAACATGGAGGAGTTCGCATCAAGCCAGCTTAACCGTTCTTGTAATATGCGACTTCTGAAGACGTCCCTGGTTAATAAGGACGAAACTGCAATTAAGGTGAAAATCTATTAAACGAATTTTATAAGAAAACTCGTTTATTTATTATACATAAATCCTACATGGCAATACATTTTTATAAATGCATTATTATGTGCAGCAATTAAATTTTATTAATCGATGTTACTTACCCTAAAAGGAGGTGGCATTTTGTTTTATAATAAATCTGAAAGATATAAAAAGAATTCTGATTATTTATTGCTATTATCAATGATAGAAATGTTTTTCGACAGGCGTCGGCATATGCAAGCACACCTGATTTTTTTCAGCAAGTCTTCTCGCAAGGTGCCGACAATATCTTTAAATCAATATAAACTTTTTTTTGAACCTTTACCGTACGTGGTAATTAACATATGGAATGAATTAACGCTTTCAAGTTTTGGAAATCCGCTGAAAATTTGAATTTTGAACTCTTTTGTTTCGTGAAAGTCTATTCCGATCTCTGAGTTTGAGAGTTTGTAAGCTGGTAATCCTAATTCAATAAAAAGACAATTTTGTATCTCAATGGTGAAGTGGCTACTACTCTCCATTTTGGGGGAGTAAAGAGCCACCCTTCCTCCCATAACCAACCACCACTTATTATTGGTCAGTATCAATTAATTTCTATTTGCAAAATTTTGCCAACATTATTTTATATAACATACCACTGCTTTATTATATATTTGTATTTTAAAAAAATAACAAGTTCAAAATAAATACAATCGTTTCTCCTTCGCATCAATGTTGGCATTGCCACTTGATGGGTGCTAAGTTTATTGTCGCTCTAGGTTCTTATATAATTATAATTAAATGGTTTTGTCCTTACGAAGTTAGTACTTGGGGTATTAAGTATGTACTTCTTCGTTTAATATAGCGAAACTATTGTTCTTTATTAATGGACGACATGTTTCGTGTAATTTTAATAATTATTATTGTTATTATATTTTTATTTATTTTCGAGCCGTCCAGCGGTTTTGTTTCGAAACAATTTTTATATTCGTCACCTTAATGGAGGTCCGCGATTAGTTATTGTAGATAAATTATGAAAAAAGATAAGTTGCAATTTAATACACGATTTGAAACTTACGAAAGCCGTATAAATAAAGCTTTTGAAAAAGCAATCAAAAATTTTGTTTGAATCGCATTGGGCAGCGCCGCCAAATTACAGTGAATTTTTTTTGCATAAGTTGGTCACATGAATATTTGACACCGATTGTCTGCTTGTTGTACGACGGCAAACTTTGCAATTTTATTATTTTACGCTCAATTCCAAACAATTGTACAGTGTTTTTGTTATTAATTGAACATTAAAATTTCAATTAACGTAACGGAAATACAAAAGTAAGGGTGTTATTGGTTATTATTTAAAAAATCGGATTCTTTGATTGTGTCTGAATCCAGGTCACAACGCAGCAATGGCGGAGGATATCGACGTCGAGGCGATGTTGGAGGCTCCTTATAAAAAAGACGTAAGTTTTAATAGTCGTTGCACTATTATAAGGAAAAAAGCAATTATAAAACTTTATACTTATTTAATAATAACAACAATAATAATAATGGCACAGCGTCGTCGACTATCGGTAAAATTTGATTGGTTCGACGGCGCAATCGTTATTATAATTATTATTATTTTTGAAATACACAATAATTTATTATTATCTTGTATTATTACTGTATTGTGTTTTATATCATTCCCTGATTTTGTTATTTTAGACGTGAGGTATATTTCGGGTTACGCCACCTGCAAGCGTTCCACTCAGGTACTGCCCTATAATAAGTATTTATAACACAGATTTATAATTTAAATTATTATAGTTAGGTTTTTGAACCAAACGATAGGTTCAATTACAAAAATTGGTGTGTGAATATATGTATTTTTGCAAAAAAGATTGTGTGAGATTTGAAAAACTTACTATGTTTGTATGTACGAAATGGCTGATGTAACTTTTTCACCCTAGGACGGCGAGGATGTTCTTCCAGGGTGGTTTGAGAGTCCCTTACTGCTGCCTCTTTGGTGATGTCACTAGGTGCAACTAGGACGCGTTTGTAAAAGTACACACATGTAATTCTAATTAACTCTGACTCTTTAAAATGGAATAATTAAGAAAATTAATTAAACTAAAATTACAAAACTTTTCTTGTCGAAATTTGAAAGTAGAGCTGTTGAAGTTTTCATCGGCCACAATAATTATTGTCCGCCTCTCGTCGATCGATAATCGTTGACGATGAATATTGCAAGTTTGCCAAAAGATAATTTATTTTCGAATTTGAATTATAGAAAACGTTTAAAAGTAGAAAACCACAGCTCGGCTTGGCAAAATTGTGACAGTTCAAATGTTGCACTTTCGACTTTCGATAAAATAATTTTCTTAGCAGTTTTCTAATTTATGGTTTTGTTAATTTTACCCTACTTTACGCTTTAAAAAATTCATTTTACCACAAATTTTCAAAATTTATTTAATTAGACATTGTAATTTACGCATCGTAAATGATTTTCCAAAATTATCAAAACTTGTGTAAAATGCATGAGCGTCTTGACAATTTTAAATTTATTTTAAAAAAAGGGTCTTATTGGGTGTATTTTTTCAGAAGTATTGATCTGGATCGAGTTTACCCAGCACGTACCTTTGTAACTCTCTGATACGGTAAGTCTAGTCCCCCGGCTAGACGACACCTAACACGTTTCAGCTATCCAACGACTTCATCATACAAACACTTTGGTCGGTCTTAAAGCAAATATAAAAATGTATATGTTTCAGGTTTTTTAAAATCTAAATCGATCCAAAAATTAATCGCTTGTTCCTGTTCCTTATTTGATTTGGAAAAAATGTAACATTGGACAGGCACAAGTGGATAAATTTATTAAGTCGGATGTCACTTATGCACGTTACATTCAATAAAATTGTGTTTGTGCGTTTCAACGAATATACATAATTAGGTAATTATTGTTGTAATGAAATTTATTAACACAATTTGTTTTTGCCACCTGCGCGGCCCTCTTCACTTTGTTGCTGTTCGTAGGACGATGTTAATGGTAAAATTAAGGACAATGGTGAAGTCGGGAGAAGAAGAACTCCAGAGTGAGTACACGCGCTTTCGCTTCCTTGTCCAACATTTTATTACTATAATTTCCTTTCTTTTGCAGACGCTCAAGTCGTCGTAGTCGTAGTAGGTCACGAGATAGACGAGACAAAAGGGGCAATCGTGATAAGGATCGAAAACGCGAAAGCAAAAGTAGAGAAAGAAAGAGAGAAAAACGGTCCAAGTCCAAAGATAGAAAACGTTCCAAGTCGAGAGACAAGAGATCCAAGTCAAAGGATCGTCGCAGTCGTTCTAAGGAACGCAGGTAAATTTTAATTTGTAAAAGTTGCTTCGGTTGTTTATTTTTATTTTGTCGACTAGACGTAAAAGAAGTAACAGCAAAGAGAAGCGAGCTAGAGAACAAAGAAGTCGTAGCAAAGAGACGACAAAACCGCGTCGCCGGTCACTTTCGCCACCTTCCGTGCGTTTGCCTTTTCCTAAAAAGTCTCGTTCACCTATAGGTTTAGGCTACAGTCGAGGCGGATCTCCCAACGAAGAATTAAGTCCAGAAGAACGAGATGCTCGCACCGTATTTGTAATGCAATTATCGCAAAGAGTAAGAGCACGCGATTTAGAAGAGTTCTTCAGTTCTGTCGGTAAGGTTCGTGATGTGAGATTAATTACCTGCAACAAAACGAGGCGTTTCAAGGGAATTGCTTACATCGAATTTCGTGATCCAGAAAGTGTTGCATTGGTTAGTACTAATTCTTTATTTTAAACTTTTTCTTCTTTCATACAAATTTAATAACTTTGTAGGCTTTGGGCTTGACTGGTCAAAAATTATCGGGCGTGCCGATAATAGTTCAGCATACCCAAGCCGAAAAGAATCGAATGGGCAATACAATGCCAAATTTGATACCCAAAACTACCGGCCCGATGCGTTTGTATGTCGGTTCGTTACATTTCAACATTACCGAAGAAATGCTCAGAGGTATTTTTGAGCCGTTTGGTAAAATTGACAATATTCAACTTATAATGGATCCCGAAACGGGACGGTCTAAGGGTTACGGTTTTATAACGGTAAATAAACACTTTTAGTGTGGTAAGGCAATTTTACTCTTTTTTTCTCTTTCAATTCTAGTTCCATAATTGCGAAGATGCAAAGAAAGCTTTAGAACAATTGAACGGCTTCGAGTTGGCCGGTCGTCCTATGAAAGTGGGCAACGTAACGGAAAGGTTAGAGTTGCAATCTCAAGGACCGTCGATACTTGATTCGGACGAATTGGATCGTTCAGGCATCGATTTGGGAGCTACCGGCAGATTGCAATTGATGTTTAAATTGGCAGAAGGTGCAGGTTTACAAGTACCACAAGCGGCTGCCAATGCTCTTAGCATGGCGACGGGACAGCCGGTGGTACCACAAATACCCACCAATTCGACTCCCCCCATTGCCACGCAATGCTTTATGCTTAGCAACATGTTTGATCCTGTATCGTAAGTTTGTTTATTATTATTTTTTTAAGTAGTAAATTAGATTAAAAATAAACCTCTTTTGATTTTGACCATTTTTAATCTAATCAATCTTTTACTTGAATTTAATTTTGTCATTTTTCAATTTAAAGAGAATCCGCTCACAATTGGGACATTGAAATTAGAGACGACGTTATCGAGGAATGTAACAGGCACGGAGGAGTTTTACACGTGTACGTAGACAAGGGTTCACCTCAAGGCAACGTTTACGTCAAGTGTCCGTCGATTGCCACGGCAGTGGCATCTGTGAACTCTCTTCATGGGCGTTGGTTTGCTGGGCGAGTGATAACGGCAGCTTATGTTCCTCTTTTAAATTATCATTCTCTGTTTCCCGATGCAATGACAGCTTCACAACTTTTGTTACCTACCGTAAAACGGGCATAACAAAGTGATTCTATAAAATATTAACTTTTAAGCTGGTGCTGTATATTGTGTATTAATATTGTTACTTTTATCTTTCAAAATCTAATTCAAGTTTTAATTTTATTATTTAAATAATATCTATTAATTGTGAACATTTATTATTATTTATAGTATGTTACGTCTATTTTTATAGACCAGTTGCAATTGTATTGATAACTAATATCAAACCGCATTGAGAACCCTCTGATCGTGGTTATCCTGTGCATTTAACACTCCATCGACTTTTCTGTATAAATTTGTTAGCTTAGCAATATTATATGTTCATCTTCACTATGTGCAGGTGTTGTCGGTATTGGATTATTTTCTCTGGTTTTTTTAAAGTAAAATTTACTTTTTATAAAAAATGAAAGTATGTGCGGTCAGAGGGTTAATTTTAATCTTACAAAAGCGAATAGGTGAATACAGATTTTGAAGATTTTCTTAAGATATTTTGTCCCAAGTTGACTGATGTGTACCGACAAAAACTGAATTGTTTTTAATAAAAGGTCAAAATTGCACAATGTTTTTTTAAAATATTTTATAGCAAATTTATTGTTGACCTTATAAGTGTTTATGTATTATGTGTGTATGCATGGATGGAATTAGCAATTCGTATAATTTAATTTTTTATTCAAAGTTTAAGTTGCTCGAGTTGTAGTTTTTATACAATTTGTCAAAATTAGTAGCAAAACTGTAACTTGGAACGAATTTATTTGTTTTTAAATATTATTTAAGAGTAATAAAAAATTCTATATAGGCTACTAACTTTTCAATTTTATTGTGCTCTGAAATGTGATACGTTGTTGGGAATATTCTCTCCATCTGATAATGTACGTTCAAATTACTATCTGCACTTGTAGTATATGGAGCGACACAAATATCCTGCTTATGATTAAGTACTTATATTATTGATATATTGCTATAAAGGAGTTTGACCGTATAAAATAAAATACATTAAATTATTCAACTAACTCACGCTGATAACATTTATTGAAAACAAAATTGCACAATATTTTTATATCGATAATACAATTTGTCTATATAAACAAAACTGTCTCACATTTTGTGGGGGTACAAAAATAAAGTTTAGAATCATTGAACTTGAGTATCGTAATGGCAGTCATCAGTGGCAGCTTGCGAAGAATTTTCATGGTAAGGCAACAAGGGTGGGACTTGAATTACTGGCTTACCTCGACCTCGGATTTGCATTATGATTGAGTGTGATTACACTTAATATATTTAATTATAATTTCAATTGTTAATAACTATACATTATTATATTATATTTAATTTATAACAACTTATTGTAATGTTTGTTACCAACCAAACCATATCGTCAAAATTCACTGATAGTCCAGTAGCATAATATGCATTCCTTACATACTCAACAAACTAGGTCTTTATCGAATTTGTGGCAGGTGATCTCTTCGACAGCACAAATCTAACAAATAACTACTTTTGTATTTCCTATCAACACTTGACTATTGAAAAATGAAAACTCTAAGCTTATATAGCATAGAGCTACTCTGTACGTAAAAAAAATAAATTGTGTGAATATGTAAACAAGGGGAAAGCTTAAGCTCCTCGAAGAAGTAAAATATAATGACCACGATACCGAAAATAATTAGTGGTTAGCGATGATTGGGATTAGAAACTAATTTCTTTTTAACAGCCCCATGTGCTAGATGGCCACGAGGCCTTGTAGTTTTTAAAATTAGCTACTTTTACATTCAATGACTTAACTGGTCGAACCTGGTAAATTTGAGGGCTCTACCACCGGGATAATTGCACACTGTGCCAACTTTAGTCATGGATGAGTTGCAGAGCGGAAACTTCTGGTTCGACTAATGAAATTTATCAGCTCGACTCTCTTGCAAACATTAACTGTTTGTGGATTGGATATTACTCTAACAAATTATAAACCACAGACTAAAAACTAACGAAATGGATACTAATTCGGTGCCGTTTTATACTTAATTTAATCAAAAATAATCTAAGCATATATGGATTTGTGTTTAAATAAATTAACACACAAACTGTTAATACAAAAGTTCTCCTCCATGTAGAAAAATTCGACTAGTTGAAATGTGACCATGATCTTGGTATCTTTATTTGCAATGCATTTTTTTAAACTTGGCAAATTTACCGTTGCCGTAACTGTAGCCTCTCCCTTAAAAATCGTTCGAAAATGAAAACTGAAAACGACATAACCTCATTTATAATTTTTAGTTTGATATGTCCGATTTTAAGCAAACTTTTTTTAGAAACTACGCTGTTAAATAATAGTCTATTGGTGGAAAATTAAAATACACTTATTTGCCATGAAATGCAACTGCAGCAATGAATTTAAGTACAAATTGTATCAAGATCAGGAAAGTGCCACCCCAAAATATAATCCTACGATTGAAAGAACGTGAAACATTTGGTAACAGAAAGCCAGGAACGCATTTTCATATTTCGAGACAATTTTATCAGAATGTATTTCCAAATTTTACCATAATCAACGTGGAAAAACCGCCTTGCTTTTTAAGAAAGTTTAGTCCGGATGGAAAACATTTTATTGCCTTTTCGGCAGATCAGACTTCCCTGGAAGTGTACACCTACAGAGGGCCTGCGTCGGCGGGCGATCTTTTGCAGGGAGTAGCGGTGCCAGACAAGAAGGGCAAACATGCTACAAATATCAAAAACAAAATATTCGAAAGATTTTTCAAGGTTAGTCTTTGTTGTTCAAAAACAATGTTTGAAAAGCTAATTTAATAAAGTTTTTAGTTAAAATTTGTAATAAATGTAGCTCAAAGTGGAGAGCAATTAAATCGCGAGTGTAGTTTGTTTAGCGACGACGGAAGATATGTTATTATTGGATCTGCATCTTATATTCCCGACGATTTGAGGCCACACTTTTACGAAATTTACACAAACAACGAATCGGTTGTTCCAAATCCAAGGTAAATCGCTCGCGTTTAATTTGTCCAGTTTTTTATTGCTTACGGCTATCGTTGTAGGTCCCCTTTGGAAGATTACACTCTTCACTTGGTGGATCTTCAGTTGGGGAAGTTGTGCGATACGCGAGAATTTAAAGTGGACAAGATATTTCTATCTCACAATCAGGGTTTGTACTTGTACAAAGACACCTTGGCCGTGCTGTCGGTTCAACATCAAGTAATTCATATATTTCAAATATTGGATGGAATGTTTGTCGATATAAGACAAATCGGACGGTTTTGTTTCGAAGACGACTCCTATTTATTTAGTGCCGTATTTCCAACGGAGAGGGCCTTTAAAGAACCCTTTTTAAATTGCTTAAAACACAGAATTTTGACTTTCCTGTTTAAACGTGCACAGTGCATTAGTAAGGCTAGCAAAAACCCCAAAGAACTATGCAAGTTTTATCAGTATTTTGATAATTTTGAGGGCCTACGGCTTTGGAAGATGCAACTTTTAGACGAGAATCATTTATTGGTTAAATTTGCGAGCGAAGAAGTGGTTACGTTAAAGTCCACCGATGCAAATGGACAATATTCATTTTTTGTTGTCTACAATATAATCGACACCAAAGTGTTGGCTATTTATGAGAATACATCTAAAGAGTTACTGAGTTTGTTTGAAAACTTTTGCGATTCCTTTAGAAATACAAATATTTATACGGAAACTCAGTTTACCTGTAGTCCCTCCAACAATCTTTATGCCAAACTAATTCAACATAGGTGAGAATTAAAAATTGTTTAACATCTCGGATTACTTGGTTAAAAATGTTGAGTTTGCTATTTTTGTAGGTTTAAACAGACAATCGTGAGTGCAAAATTTGGCGGAAAGACGGAAGCGACGAAAAGGCTATTAGCTCAATTACCGATAAGTGCTCAGTCTTACAGCAGCTCTCCATACTTGGATTTATCCTTATTTAGTTACGACGATAAATGGGTATCCGTCATGGAACGTCCTAAAACATGTGGCGACTATCCGATACGGTATGTGGATAATTTTTGTTTGCTCGATTAGATTTATTTTATTTGCAACGACTATATTTATTTTAGTTTTTATGCGAGAGATTCTGGATTCTTAAAATTTCGAATATACGCCGGCAGCACGATAAGAACAGCCACGCCGCCTGCCAGACGTTTAGCTGCATTTACGTTTCATCCGACCGATCCGTTTGCAATCTCCGTGCAACGCACAAACGGAGAATATGTAGTTAATTTTCATGTTCGGCACGATAATATGTTAAGCGATGCCGATACCATTTAAATAATAAAATTTGACATTGGTTTTAAATTGTTAATAAATAATATCCTTGTAAATATTTTTATATAATAATATCTTCTCCCCACCTATTTTTGGTATTATCCGATAATAATAAACCGACAGTTTTGTTACACGAAGATAAGAGCGTTTTCATTTATATTTTTCGCAGAACACGGCTTTAATCAAAGTTTCAGAGAGCATTAGAAAAAAATTAATGATAAAATTGATAAAAAAAATCTTATCTTGGCAAGTGTACCTTTATTCATCGAACGATTAACAAGATAACCTTAATCCGTAGAGTATGATGAAATGTAATGTAAAATAATTAGCACATTAGGTCATTCCTCAATAGAATAATGGACAAGTTTACTATCGTAATTTTATATAAAAAAATTGGTAAATGTAAATAATTTAAAATTACTTTTACAGGGCGATTATGTGTGGCTGCAAAGCAAGAAGAGAGGTCCTTTTGTGATACCCATCGGTGGTAAAATAATATCCTACGATCAAAAATGCATTTGCATTAGAGATGAAGACGGAAAGGAAATTGCGATGGATCCACAACAAGTAATACCAAAAGTCATGCACGTTTCTTCTATTCAAGGAGTCGAGGACATGATTAATTTAGGCGATTTGCAAGAACACGCCATATTGAGAAATTTACAAATTCGTTACAACGATTCAAATATTTATGTAAGTATGGTATGAAGAGGAAAACTTTACAAGTTAATTATAAAAGGATACAAGTTAAATTGCAATATACTTGTCTTTCTTAATTATATTATATTCTTGGCGACGCGTTTCGACCCTTTTACAAACAAATATAGAAGTAAAGTGCAATTTAATTTATATCTTTATTTATGTAAGTAATTTGTTTGTATGGCGTTATTGTGTGTGCGTTTGTTAGAATTGATTTTATTTTGCAGACTTATACCGGCAGCATGTTGGTCGCCATGAATCCGTATCAAGTTTTACCTATTTACACTAACGCATTAATTAATCAATACAACAATCGAAAGATCGGAGAACTACCTCCTCATATTTTTGCGATCGGAGATTGTTGTTACACCAGCATGAAGAGCGCAAAAGCGAATCAGTGCATCGTCATCAGGTAGGTACTACAACAATCGTAAAGTTTAGTTTTAATATTTTAATTTTAATACACGGATTTGTTTTTAGCGGAGAAAGTGGCGCGGGCAAAACGGAAAGTACAAAATTAATTTTACAATACTTGACCGCAACGAGTGGAAAACATTCGTGGATCGAACAACAAATTTTGGAAGCAAATCCCATTATGGAAGCTTTCGGCAACGCAAAAACCGTTCGAAACGATAACTCCTCTCGTTTTGGTAAATACATTGACGTTTATTTTAATAAAAGCGGAAATATCGAAGGCGCAAAAATTGAAAAATATCTATTGGAAAAAAGTCGTATTGTGTTTCAAAATGAAGGCGAACGAAATTTTCACATATTTTACTGCTTGATGGCGGGCTTATCTAAAGAGGAAAAGAAAAAGTTTGAGCTGCTTCAAGCGACCGATTATAATTATTTGAAAGGGGGCGGCTGTTTAACTTGCGACGGCCGTATCGAAGCGTCCGAGTTCGCCGGCATAAAGGGCGCCATGAAAGTGTTGAGTTTCTCGGATAAAGAATGCAACGACATTTTTCAATTACTGGCCGTTATATTGCATTTGGGCAACTTGACATTTAAAAGTACAACGATTTTAAATTTGGATGCGTCTAATATTGCAGACACCAACTTACTGAATAAGATTGCCGTTTTGTTGGGCACAAATCAATCGAATTTGATTGAGGCTTTTACAAAAAAAACTATTTCGGCTCACGGAGACAAAGTGATTTCGCATTTGAGTAAAGATCGAGCTTCCCAAGTTAGAGATGCTTTTGCCAAAGCATTGTATAGTCAGATGTTTGAGTGGATCATCGATAAAATTAACGACGTGATACATAAAAACAACGGCCTCGCTACAAACACCATTGGGGTTTTGGATATTTTTGGATTTGAAAATTTTACTGTCAACAGTTTTGAACAATTGTGCATTAATTGGGCAAACGAAAATTTGCAACAATTTTTTGTACATCACATTTTTAAAATGGAACAAGAATATTACACCAAGGAAGGCATTACTTGGAAGCACATTTTGTTTGTAGATAATCAACACATTTTGGACATGATCGGTACCAAAAGTTTAAACATTATGGCTTTAATAGATGAGGAATCAAAGTTTCCAAAAGGAACCGATTTAACTTTGCTATCGAAATTACATTCCACCCATCGCAATAAGGATATTTATAAGAAGCCCAAATCTGACCTGGTTTCTGCTTTCGGAATTCATCACTTTGCTGGAGAAGTTTTTTACAGCGTTCCCGGTAAGTACAAAAGAAACGTGACCTTGTTAAAAATAATAGACTTGGTTTGTGCAGCCGTTATTTCGTAAAAGCGTTCACTATAATGAAACAAGATAGTTGCGTTGTTCCTATTACATATAGGAACTATACATTTTATACAGGAATACATTTTTAATGTAGATTTTGAAAAGAGTCAACGCAACGATACTGTTTTATTATTAAAAATAATAGAATTCATTTTGTACAAAGAGAGTATTTTGATAATTAAGATATTTCCGAATTTCTAAGGAAGCATTTGCTCTCAATTTTCCAGAACTTTATGGACATATGTACCTACTAGAAAATTTTCTATTCTTAATTTAATTAATCTATTTGTTCGGCTAAAAATTCAGTTAGGAAAAGATCGATCTTTTACTGATTTAATATTTACTAGTTTTTATTAGGAAACGCTAAAGTTTAAATACATTACGACATCAACGGATAAGTGTGTTTTGTTTATTTTTAACTAAAACAGTAACTTGCAGATTTCTTGGAGAAGAATCGCAATTCCTTTAGTCAGGATTTGAAGCTATTGATACAAAATTGTACCAACCAATATCTGTGCAAATTATTCGACAACGACTTAAAACCGAACAACTCGAGTAATAAGCGCGACGTGACATTGGCATCGCAATTCCGCACCTCTTTGGACGTTCTGATGAAAACTTTAAATTCGTGTCATCCATATTTTATTAGATGCATTAAACCAAACGAAACGAAGCAAGCCAAAGTACCAATATTCAAAATAATTTTGTACCATTTCTTATCTCACAATTATATTTTTGCAGTTGTTTGATCGAGATTTATGCTTCCGTCAGCTTAGATATTCGGGGATGATGGAAACCGCGCGTATTCGTCAAGCCGGATATCCCATACGCTATACCTATTTGGAATTTTTTCAAAGATATCGTTACATAGACAAGAGTATAACTGCCGACGATAAGGAAGAGACAAAAGAGGCGACCAAAAAAATATGCGCGACGGTTTTGTACGACAATAAAGATTATCAATTTGGTCTCACCAAGATATTCTTAAAACAAGTGCACCACAATTATTTGGAAACGGAGCGAAATCGAATTGTTGGGCAGAGTGTATTGATTTTGCAGAAAATAATCAAAGGGTGGATAACGAGAAGGAAATTTTTGAAACTGAAAGCGGCAGCTTTGGTTTTTCAAAGATATTTTCGTTCGAGAGGCTATCGTTCTTGTTACTTAGCAACAAGGACAGGATATCGAAGACTGCAGGCCGTCATTCGGTCTCGAAGGCAGACGTATTCTTTTGCCAAGCTAAAAATTGCCGTGAGTGGCTTACAAGCCAACTGCAGGGGATACTTTGTGCGTAACAAACATCAATTTGGTAAAATTATTAATATCGTTAGCTTGAAAAATGTCGAAGAAAAAGAGTTGAAATCGCGTGGCGAGAAAAATTATAAGTTCATTGCCGAAACGAACATGAAGAAACGTTTAATGGAAGTCGATAAGGAGTACACGTTGAAAGAACGCGAGATAATAGAAGACGAAGATGCGAACGCTCTAGAATTAATCGAGAGCGAATTTGATTTTTTAGGACAACTTTCCTTTCCTTCCGATAATAACCACAATAAAGAATTAATGGTTAGAACTTATTTATAAATTGTAGCCCAATGTTTTTGTAATATAATTGATTATTATAACTATTATTTTTTAACGGATTGTCTTAACGCGGCGGCGTCTTAATAATTTTTTATTTTAAGGATATGTTAAAAAACCGCAAGTCGATCCTGCAAACGATTTACAATTCCATTTTGGTCGAAGATCTTTCTCAATACAATTTTCAAAAATTTGCTGTTAGTTATTTTATAAAAAATGTCGATGCGCAATACTCAAAAAAATACTTAAACGAGTCTCTGTTAGACTTACCGACTCCCGACGATGTTATAGCGGCTCGGGCTTTGTCGGTAACGATAATGAGGTTTATGGGCGATTTACCTGAACCTAACTTTGAACAAGTGGATTCGGCTAAAAGAGAAAACATTATGAACTTACTTACTCAAACTGTTAGTAGGAGCTTTGCTAATCGCAAGGAATTTCAGGTAAGTAAATATATATTTTTAAGAAATCAACGTAAACGAAATGGCAAGAGATAAAAATCATTTTGTGTTATAGGAAATGTTGGGCCAGGACATGTTTCAACCGAATTTAGATAAAGTTAGCATGACTTTGAAGCGAAAGAACAAATTATTGGAAAACGTTCGTAGAGGTTTAGTCGAAGACACTTTTGCTGCCAATAACTACATAGAATGGTACAACAGAAGAACAACTAACATTGAAAAGCTACATTTTATTATAGGACACGGAATTTTAAGACCCGAATTGAGGTAAAAATTGCTTAGGGTTTTTCTTTTGATTTTCTTGCGGAAAACTTGTATTGTGCAGTTTATTAAGAATGAATTTTATAATATATTTTGGATAAAAGCACATTTTATGCCAATACAGCTCAGATTTTCCGAGAGACATAAGAGAGAGCAGTTTTAATTTAATAATTTAAAAGATCGACAACAATAATTGTTCTTCATTTCATCATCATCAAACATCAATATTATAATGTATGCTTTTTTTTTACAACTTCCGTACCTGTTCTCAATAATATGCTATGAGATTTGTGTCTAAATTTGCTTGTTGCAACCTTTCGTTTTACTATCATTTTGTTTTGAATGTATATCTGTAATTAATATTTAATTACAGAGATGAAATTTATTGTCAAATTTGTAAGCAGTTAACAGAGAATCCATCTATATCGTCACACGCCAGGGGTTGGATCTTGTTATCCTTATGTGTCGGCTGCTTTCCCCCAACGGAAAAGTTTGTAAATTATTTGCGTGCATTCATCCGAGAGGGTCCTCCAGGCTATGCTCCGTACTGCGAAGGAAGATTAAAGCGAACATTTAAAAACGGTGCTCGCACTCAACCGCCCAGTTGGTTGGAATTGCAAGCTACAAAAAGTAAAGAGCCCATTCGTTTGGAAGTATCGTTTATGAATAACAGCACAGAACAAATTGAAATAGATTCGGCTACCACGTCCGAAGAGGTTTGTCAACAAATAGCCCTCAAATTGAATTTAAAAGACGCTTTCGGCTTTTCCCTCTTCATAACCCTTCATAATAAAGTGATGTCTTTGGGTAGCGATTGCGATCACGTGATGGATGCCATTTCGCAGTGCGAGCAATATGCCAAAGAGCAGGGCGTAGAAGAGAGGGCGGCTCGTTGGAGTTTATTTTATAGAAAAGAAATTTTTACGCCTTGGCACGATCCCGCCCAGGATTCGGTCGCCACCGATCTCATTTATCATCAAATTGTGCGCGGTTTAAAATACGGCGAGTACAAGTGTAACGCCGAAGGCGACATTGCCACGTTGGCGGCTCAACAATATTACATAGAAAATGGAGCTTATATGGATCCGAAAATATTACGTTCCAGAAGTGACGAATACCTTCCCGACTATTTAGTTAAGCGAGACTCGAGAAATATAAAGGAATGGGAACAAAAGATTGCGGACGCGTTCGGTAAGAGCGTTTGCGTAAAGCAGAGGTACGCAACTATTCGAGCGAAAGAGGATATGGTGAGGTACGCGAAAATCGTTTGGCCCATCTTGTTTTCTCGATTTTTCGAAGCGGTAAAAATTTCAGGTCCGAATTTACCAAAAGACGATGTCGTAATTGCGGTCAATTGGACCGGAATGTATATGATCGACAATTGCGAACAAATACTGATGGAACTGTCGTTTATCGATATTGCCTACGTCGGATACGAGCAAAAGAGTCGATCCCTTATGCACACATTCAATTTACGCACAATACACAGAGAGGAGTACGTGTTTCGCTGTTCCGAATCGCAAAATTTGAATAAATTGGTTGTTTATTTGTTGGACGGACTGAAGAGTCGTTCGCAGTATTGCGTAGCGATACAAGATTACAAACATCCCGGCGAAGCGGCTTCCTTTCTTGTGCTGAAGAAGGGCGACTTGATCGAGTTGAAAAACGGAGAGAAAGGTGAAGCATTGATTTATTCGACTTGGGGTTACGGCGAGTGCGAAGGACGCGTCGGCGATTTTCCTACGGAAGTTGTTCAAATTTTGCCTACGCTACTGAAACCAAATTCTAACGTTTTGACGCCTTTCAAAATGGATGTCGATTTTCCTTCCGGCAGCGGCGGCACCGAAGAAAACGCGGACGCACCGCAAACAGTAAAATTGCACACTTTAGCAAATTATGCTCGAGAACACTTTAGAAAATCCAAATCCGCAATCGTAAACCAAACTTCCGTTCTTTCTGCCGTACGAAAAAATTCGCAGGAAGAACTTTGGAAGTACACCAATCGACCTATGCTTCGACCTTTGCTGAAAAAGTTACTTACCGACGAAGGTGCGTGCAAAAACGCTCTGAAAGCGTTTACGGCCGTACTCAAATACATGGGAGACCTGCCAAGTGCGGGGACGAAAGACGGTACAGAACTCACCGACGAAATATTCGCAGAATGTTTGATAAACGATGCGCTAAAAGACGAAATTTATTGTCAAATTATTCGGCAATTGACTTACAACCGTTTGTCTCGTAGCGAAGAGAGCGGTTGGGAGCTTTTATACTTGGCCACAGGTTTATGCGTTCCGAGCCCATCTCTGACCGTCGAAGTAACCAAATTTCTCAAATCTCGAACACATCCGTTCGTCGCGGCGTGCTTGAAACGTTTACAAAAAACGCAAAAATTAGGTTTTCGCAAATATCCGCCTTATTCGGCCGAAGTTGACGCAATACAACATCACAGTATGGAAATTTATCATAAAATTTACTTTCCCAACGACACGGAAGAAACGATGGAAATCGATTCCACCACCAAAGTTTCGGAATTAGTCTCGTCTCTCTCCAAACGACTTTGTTTATTATCCGAAGACGGTTACGGTGTTTTTATTATGATTTCCAACAAAGTCTTTTCCTTCCTGGATAACTATTATTTTTACGATTTCTTGCAAGAACTTACTAATCGGGTCGAGGGGTCCAAAGCAAGTCGGAACGGTAAGACGATTTATCTTTATTTTTTTAATGTAAAATATGTTATCCATTTATTTATAGATGCCGCGAATGTACAAATTCAGTATCAAGTTTTCTTTATGAAAAAGTTATGGTTTGATATCGTGCCTGGCCGCGACTCGAACGCCGATCAAATATTCTATTATCATCAAGAATTGCCAAAATATTTGAGAGGCTTCCACAAGTGTACCAAAAATGAAGCCGTAAAACTGGCGGCGCTCATTTATCGTGCCAAATTCGATGACGATTTAACTAGTTTGAAACATATTTCTACTTCCAACTTGAAAGAATACTTACCCCAAGATATCGTTGGAATGCGGTCGACGCCCGAATGGAGGAAGGACATATTAAATGCTTACGATAACGAAGACGGCACGAGTGCGGAAGAGGCTAAAACTAAATTTTTAGAAATTATTTATCAATGGCCAACTTTTGGGTCGGCGTTCTTCCAAGTTAAACAAACTTCCGATTCCACTTATCCAGAAAATGTCACGATTGCGATTAATAAATACGGTATTAACATTATTGATCCTCAAACAAAGGTGAGTACTAATTTTATACTGCGAAAGTTAAAAAAGTAATTATAAAATCGCTCATTACCCTAACTCCATTTATTATCTGAATTAATGAACATGATATTAAATTTGTTCCAACAAACAGTTCTCTCCAGTTCTCCGACTATATGTATGATGCTGTTCAGTTAAAGTTGTAACGAATATGATCATGCGTGTAGTCGTAGAACTGGAGAGAACTGTTTAATGGAACAAACCTAAAGTTTTTTCAAATATATTTTTTCGAAATTCTTTGCACTCAAACTGCATCGTCAGCTAGCAAGTTAAAAACGCAATATTTACTATATTCGAATTAATTATAAGTAATTAATTTTTTTTAAGGAAATCCTCGTTACCCACGATTTCTTCGAGTTGAATAATTGGTCATCTGGAAACACATATTTTTATTTATCCATCGGAAACGTTATGAAAGCAACAAAGTTGTTGTGCGAAACTTCAGAGGGTTATAAGATGGACGATTTAATAACATCCTATATGGATTATTTAAGCAAAAACGAGAAGAATATTCGATCTTAATTCAAGTTTTAAAGTTGAATTTTAAGTTTTCTTTAGTAAGTAATTTAAAGTTATTTTCAATGTAGTGTAGATAATTAGAATATTATTATATTACAATAATTAAAACTAAACTTGTACCTACTTGTATTAAAATGTGCTACTTTGAAAGGGAGCAAAATAACGCGATCGATCGACTGTTGTTAGACGACTTCTTGGAAAGACTTGGGGAAATATTAAAGCTGCACTTTACGCGTCCTTCTTTGTTGAATGTGCACGCCGTAAAATGCCTAAACCTGAACTTTAACGGTCTTAAGTGCAACCGACTTCTAGACTTTTGTCGTCTAGAATCGAGGGATTTTGAATTACGAATTAGGTAAATTAAGAGAAGTAATGTTAAAAACTTTGAACTTTTATTTCTTGCAATAAATGAAACATTCGGTTAGCTAATTTAACGAGCTACAATTTGAGTCTAGTGAAATTTTACGGAAAGCTAACCGATTTTGCAAGAAATTTTTAAAAAATGAGCGGGTAAGTATACACGAAATAAAATAAATAAATTCACAAAGATGTGAATTGTGAAGATAGTTTTTGGAAGAAGGAATTATAAGAAATGTAATCAAAAAATTACGTTCTATTAGACTTGTCGCAGCATAATTGCATAAAAAATCTTTGAACTCCACATTTATGCTCCACTCCACTCCATACTTTATGCTCAAATGGTGTATTAATATTACAATAATTAATATAGTTCAACCTGTAACTTTGATTGATCTTTTAAAGAAATTTGGTCAAGTTATATTGCACCGCAATGGATTATTTAACAGAACCAAATTATTAGTTGCATTTTGAATATATTAATAGAATATATTCTTTGAGTTTCCGTTGCAACGCTTTGGCAACACCATATTGTGCTGTAAAACTGAAATACCTGCGAGATTTCTGGATGTTTTGTACCTCCATCGTGCTATATTTTTTAAAATTAAATAGAACACTTTTCTCAATTAAAATATTTATTTATGAACTAGTTTCGACTATTCGTCTTTTTCGACATATTCCTGTAATATAAAAGTTTAAATTAAAAACTTCTCTCGACATCTTACCGTCAAATAATAAATAAATATTTTAATTGAGGAGAGCGTTCTATTTAATTTTGATTTATCCTCAAAAATATTTTATTTTTTTAAAATTAAAAATTGGGAATCAGTGGCGTAACAACTTTGTTTGGGGCCCGTATAGGCAGATGGGGGGCCCCTTTCATAATTTTGCTTAATATTACTATTAGGGAGCGTTCATAAACTACGTGGTTTGGCCAAGGGGGGGGGGGTTAGGTAGAAAGCTACGCAGGGCTACGTGAGGGTACGGGGGGATTATAGTCAAGCTACGTAGTTTTCTTCATTTATTATGAAAGCAATTTGCAGAATATAAGCGACAACATAATATGGATATTTATTTCCGTATTTGGATTTTTTTATTTATATTTTATATACAGGTGCGCTATTTGTTTTAAAAACAAATATCGGTGTTATTAATATTTTATACCAAATAATTTTTAAATAGTTTTGTTAACAGAAAGCATAACATGTCTTCTGGACTTTATAGGAAAAAAAACTACGTTCTATCTAGGGGGGGGTAGGGGTAGGGTATCATGGTAAAAGCTACGTTAAGCTACATGATGGGAGGGAGGGGTTCTAAAGAGGTCAAAATCAAACTACGTGGTTTATGAACGCTCCCTTAGTTAACATTAATAATTGAATAATATTTTATTTTGTATTTTCATATGTTCAATCATATATGCTATTTAAAAAAAGGTATATAAATAATCGGCATATTGGGGCTCCTAGTGACAAGTTGGTTTCGGGGAGCCCGTGTTTTTTGAACACCCATAACACCCCGTTGTTACGCCACTGTTGCGAATATTGAGTTTATTAGGTTGGTGCTAAAACATTTTCAAGTTAGTTGCCGACGCCAGCGCTAGCCGCACATACATAGTGATTTTGCAGGCGGACATAGATGTTTATCTTTGGTTAGTGCGTTTCGTAAGTAATTTTATTATATCGATTCGATCAATTATCAATTTTTGTTCTAGCAATTTTATTTCGATTTATTATTGCATTAAAATTAATTAAAGCGTGTAGTTAATTGGATAAAATTTAGTGAATTTTAAGCGGAGATACCTATACGAATATCATTTATGGGCACGATAGATACAAATGTCGTCGCCATTTTGATGACCGGTTTGTATATGGTCTTCTAATAGCCTAATAATTAACGTCCCCTCAATTTATTGTTCCATAAATTAGATTAATTCATTGATGGCATGATGTTTAGTTGTGATTAAATAATTGCATCGTTCAAAATTGACATTTGTTGCGTATTTGTGATAGGGCGTGTACTTGAACATTGAGCACAGAAATATTGATAAAACAAAAAATTTCTATAATAATAATTATTGCCGAGATATTTTTATTAATAATTCAGTTATCCAATTTCAAGTTATCGTAAAAACAAACAAACCAAGTTTTGTGACACCCGGTAATTAAAATTTGGGTTAATTTGCAGAGATAAACGCAAAAAGTTTACTTCAATTTGGCGGCCTTCGATTATGGAGCCGTTGAATTCGGAACTAATTACTAGAAGTTTAAATTTTCACGGTCAGCAATTGCAAAAAGCTTGGGAAGCCGGTCGTGGAGAACAAGATTTGATAAAGAATAATGTTAGAGATTTGAACTTTCAAGTTTACGGTCAGAGACAGAAATATTTGTCTTTCCAAGATCGTGCTAAACGTCTCAAGTTGCAACATTTTATTGTGAAGAAAGCCAATTGGTTGTTTGATATTAAGAATGTGTCCAAGGGTAACAGTTCTTTAGATCAAACCGTTACCGAAGACATGTACGCCATCATGCCGCCATTCGAGACTTATCTCAACGTCGATAAGCAGAGCCGCTTAAAATATTTTTTCAAGGTTAGTGTAATTTCCTGCTCCTCCCCCATCATTTTTTCTATAACTAATTTTATTTTTTGTATTTTAAACAGAATGTGCGCATCGGAAACTTAATTTTGGGTACCATTGTTAGCAAGACTCAATCTGGAATGATGTTAAAAGTGCTTTGCACGGTGGGACCGGGCGTTTCGTCGGTTCACTACGTCGCAGATATCAATATTAAAGTAAAGATTCTTATAATTCTCTAAATCTCTTTTGTGTTTTACGTTTGAAAATTTTTGCAGGCATTTTGTCCGGTGGCAAACATAATTCCTGCCGTGGACCGAAAAGGTGTAACTCGCAGTTACATGATGAATGATTCGGTGTGTTGCGAAGTGTTAGAAGTAATTCCGGATACCGATAAAATGGTTTGTGGAATGAAAGGTACTACGCAACAACCAAACGAACCCGAATTACGTCCAGCATTAGGTCTCGTTGGAGCAGACGATTTTCCTTTAGTTTACAAGTGAGTATGCCCCATTTATTTGCCAATAAGTTTGCACCAATTTCATTAAAATTGTGTAACGGGGGGAAAATCATGTTTGCTAACCGCATCATTAATTTGGGGGTTTGAGGGTCCTTTAATTTTGCCTTTAAACATTTTTCAATGCACGTGATTCATGAAATCAAATAATATTGTTTTATTGTATTTTTAGTAAAATTTTATTTATTTGTTTACTTACTTTACTGTGTGTTGGATGTTGGTATATTCAGAAAAGTGAATTTTTAATTTAATTATAGGTTCCTGCATAAAGGAATTGTAAAAGAATTTTACGTTTATTATAAATGCGAATAAAGTTAAAAATACAGGTGTTATTTATTATAACATTATCCAAGTAAAAAATTCGTCAAGTGTCATAAGTTGTCTTTATGTATGTGTTTAAATAAGAGCACTTAGCACACACTGCCTGTGAGATTGAACTAAAAACACAGTGGCACTCACGTTTTCACGGTTGGGTTTGTTCTACATTTTTACAGGTGAGATTATTTTTAAACACTTGTCGATTGCAAAGCGAATGACAAATACAAAAGTATTCATCTGTTTACTAAATTTTTTAGCTAAACGTTTTGTTGTTTTATACGATATACATTTTCGCAGTATCCAAAATATCTATTAAAATAAAATTTAAAATGTGTCTCATTGAAAAACAAACCAGACAAAAATTATATTGCTGTGTTGGAAAAACTAAAAACGTAATTCCCGTCCATCGTTGTTATAAAAATTATTATAAATAATGGAATCAATATTTAAAGTTCATCTTCTGCATTTTTGGAATTGTATTGGTACGTATTGCTTTTTCTAGGATTATGTTTATTTAACATTGCTCAACAAGTTTTTTTTTTTGTAACAACCAATAATGAACTTGACAAAACTGCTTTAACGCTTTCATAAAATTTAAAAAAAAAAGATTACTTAACATGACCTAGTTAATTTCCAAATTGTAGATAATTTGATTCGACGAAGAAATAGACGATTTTATGAAGAATTTTTTTGTTTTAAACCCAACAAAGAGTAGGAGAGAATTTCGACGCAAATACTTACGATTGAAGAACAATTTTGATAAAAAAAAAACAGAAGATTTTTCTATTTCTTACAAATGCCACTAGCATTATTTTACTAATATAAGCTTTCATATGTATTATATTATAATAATATATATTTTATTTTTTTGAAGAACATCGCACGGTACACGTTATATACAGTTGGATCCGTTTTGCATTGTTAACACGTTTGTGAATATTTTACTTGTAATTTCAGAAAAGCATTGGATCATAAAGGTGAAGGTTACGATGCGGTTTTAGAAAAAAGCGTAGGCTTCAACAATCCCAACAATATCTCTTACTTGTCCGACGTTATGGGACTATCTTCCAATTTAACATTCATGTCCGGCTTAAGGTGAATTGTTTTATCGAAAATTTTGCTCCAATATTAATTTGTTTGTTTTGTCTCTAGCGATCGCTTTCCGGAACAGGAATATTCGCACGAGTTGCGTCTGGTGCAGGCCAGCAAGTGGGCTTACCGCAACGTTGCAGACGGTATCGATCATTTTAAAGCGGGTCGCCATACGGAAGCTTTTCAATGTTTGAATAAAGCGCTCAACATAGATCCAAAAAATGTCGAGGGTTTGGTGGCTCGAGGTGCATTGTATGCCAATAGTGGCAATTTTCAGAAAGCCATAGAGGATTTCGAAGCGGCGCTAAAGTTAAATCCCAGTCACGCTAACGCACGCAAGTATATGGGCGAGACTTTGGTAGCTCTGGGTCGCAGTTACGAAGAAGAGAATAAAATGGAAGAAGCTCGCAAAGCATATCAAAGTTGTTTAAGTATAATTCCGTTTCACGAGGAGGCACAAAATTCTTTGGAATTTTTAAAGAATAAAAGTCAAACTTTAAAAAATTTGATCGAACCTGGAGATCTTTTGTTGCCCAATTTGAGTGCATCCGTATCTGGTGTTGCGCCTTCGAAGGCGACCGACGTAAACGACGCCCTAAAACAATTATTAAAGAACGAAGACGACGATAAAAAAGATAAAAAAAAGAAAAAGAAAAGCAAAAAGCGTAAAAATAGAAAACGCTCCAGTTCGAGTTCTAGTTCGAGCTCTTCGGCTAGCAATGATAGTTCTAGTAGTTCGTCGTCTAGTAGTAGCGATTCTAGTAGTAGTTCCGGGGACTCTGATTTTAAAAAGCGTAAAAAGCACAGGTCCCGTTCGCATAGGCGAGAAAAACAAAATTCTCTCTCTCCGCTCAGCAAGCGCATGGCTTTAATGGATCCGACACACGATACACCTGTTGCCTATCAATTCAATAAGCCGGCAGCTTCAACGTCGTTTGATTTTGGCTTCGATCAGACTGCGGAAGCTGCCAAGCCAGAACTTGACGATTACGAATTAAAGGTTCGTTCCTTTTTGGAACAAACCAAAGGCGACTCGGATTATGAGGAAAAGGTAAGGAAATTTTTAGAGGAAAGTGCTCGATGGAAGAAAGATAAGAAGGGCGAGGATTCTAAAAAGAAGAAGAAAAAGAAAGACAAAAAGGCTAAAAAGGAAATCAAGAAAAAGAAGAGAGACAAAAAGTTAAAACGAAAACACTTTGATTTGACCGAATTGGAGGACTTGGAAAATAAAAAGTTGAGAGACGCATTGAAAAAAGAATTAGGAATTAAAGAGAAGCGCAGTAAACGTCACAATATTAATTCAGACGATGAAGATTATTTGTTGCAAAAAGCTGGCTACAGCAAGAGGTGCCTATTATACTTGTTGGTAGTTGTTTTCTTTATTATTATATATATTATTCTCTTTGTGTAGATTTTTAGAGAGTTTACCCGATCTTGAAGAATTGGAATCAAAATTGAATGCTTATTATGCTTTAGAGAAGGAATCGAAAAGGTAAATTTTTAATTATGTCTTCCCAAATGTCAATTAGAAAATCTGCTTTGTTTTAGGAGCGAACTGAGCGACAGTCCCAAGCGCTCTTTAACACTAGACTCCCCTTCGCCGACAAGAGAACAGAAAGCTAGGCAAGCAGTTGCAGAAGCCACGGCAAGTGCTACCGCCAGCGGGGCACCTACAAAGTGGAAAATGCAAATTGGCAACGCTTCTGCGGGAAGCGGTAGTTCTCGATTTAAAAAGAAGCCAGAACGTGAAGATTGGTCAGAAGAACATCTGATGGAAAAACGTTCTAGCAAATCCGTAGATTTACTAGAGGAAGCGAAGAAAGCAACTGTGCCATCCTCGTCCTTACCCGCAATCGAAAAGAATGTGAGTATTCGCAAAGCGATGGCCATGAAGGAACCTCTTCCGCCCATCAAGAAGGACTACGAGGCTCTAAGAAGACCCAAAATCACTCTACCAATGCAGCCTAACAAACCATTAATTCCTCCCGGCCAAGTGGTGCTGGATAAGTTTGGCAATTTTCGACTTTTATCTCCTGCTCAGAGGTTGCACGTCGAAAGACACGATGATATGCCACCTTTACCACCTGGAGCCCCACCTAAAGATTCGTACGGAAGTAAGCGAAAAGTGTTTTGTTGTAATTTTGAAGATAATTAAAAACTCACTTTTTGCAGGTAGTCGAAAACCTCCCGAACCACCGGGTAGGCCTAGATCTGGAAGTAGATCAAGTCGGCGGAGCCGTTCTCGTTCACGCGGTCGAAAATATAGTCGTTCGAGGTCTTCTAGTATGTCTCGTTCACGTTCGAGGAGTTACCGAAGTCGATCCAGATCTTACTATAGTAGATCGCGTTCCCGCTCCGGATCTTATTATTCTCGCAGTCGTTCCCGATCTCGCAGCTATTCCGGCGAAAGGCGACGTTATCGCAGAGGTGGTTTTAGGGGTGGACGGTATGGTGACAGAGGAACATATTATAAACCGCGTTTACCGCCCCGAGGCGGTGGCGGTGGTTATAATAGGGGCAGAGGAAATTATTACCGTGATTCTAGAGATGGTTATAGAGACTATCGTGGCAGAGGTCGGCCTTATAACAGAGGCGGCGGGCGTAGACCACGTGGACGTTTTACTCGCGGCGGTTACAGAGATTATCGAGATCGAAGGTAACTTTTACTTTCTAAATTTGATTTTAATCTTATGACGAGGTATAATTTTAGATACGATCGAAGTCGTTCCAGGGATCGTAGTAGATCTTTAAGTGGTAGCCGCGAATCTGTAGAAACTATGAGGAAAGTAAATGCTGAGAAAGAAAAGATTAACAAGTATTTGGATAACGATGGCGAACCTATTAGGCACGAGGGACCGCTTTCCGAAGGTGAGGATAGAGACGATTATACTGGAGAAAAGTACGTAGATAGAGAATCGTATGATGGCAAGTGGGGAGAAAAAAACAATGGGGATGCTAAACATGACGATAAACATAAGGGTATTCCGAACGAAACGAATTTGGAGGAAATGGACAAATTTTTAGATAAGGCAAAGAAAGATAAGAAGGAGGAAATGTTGGAAAGAAATAAGGATTTCCTTAAAGAGAAGCCTTAAAGTTGTGACACTTGCGTTAAGAATTTATGTTTGTTTATCCTTACAAAAAAATATTTGTTAGTAATTTTACTGTCGTTTAATAGAGCAGTAAGTATAGTTCAATAACGTAAAAAAAACTTGCAAAGTAAAAAACGCATTTTTCATTTTTGTGTGAATATGATGGTAAAAATCCAAATTGGTTGTTATTCAGTTTGTTTTAATTAGGTTTTTTATTTGTATACTTTGTTCGCGTGCTTTGTTAAGAGGAAATCAATTTCTTACTTTAGTTTCGCCTTGTCCAACTTCAAATTACCTAAACTTGATGGTTTCTAACCATAACTTTTGAGAAATTCTCCCAAAGCAAATTGAGAATTTATAGAGGATTCTATTTTAGTAATTATTTTAACATTTTCTTTTGTAATAATCTTTATAAATGTGTATATTATTAATAAATTAGGAAGCTACAAAACAAATATTTTATTATAAAATTAATTACACTTACAATTTATCACTTTCAAGTGGTACACTCAAATTTGCATTTGCACATGTTCCTTAGCAAAGCAACAAATTTGCAAACTCCATAATAATCGTAAATTAATAGTAATACATTATTCTCTTGATAAACAAAAAATACATATTTATTTATACTGGAGAGCAATTTGTATTTGCTTACATTGATTAAATTTTGTTAAAATGGAATGTATTTTTTCAAGTGGCAATCTTTGTCTTCGCTAGGTATAATATCAATTTTATATCTCCAATTTTTTCATAAGAACATGAATAATATATAATTTTTATAAATTGTCGTTGACCTTTTATTTAATACTTTTTTAATTTGTTGAGTTTAAGGTCTTATAAATAATTATATTGTCTGATGTTTCGTTTTTTTTAATAACACATTATCAAAGACTACAATATTAAATTAAAAGATTTTTTTTAAATTTTTAACTTTGACAAAAATGTCTGTATGATGTTTGTTTTAAAATAACATTAAAACATTTGACTAAAAGAGATGAATTATTGATAAAATATTTTTTTAAAATCTTTTAAATCTCAAAATATTGAACATAAAAACTAAATAGAATTTTACCAAAAGTCATGGCATCGTTTTCACGATATCCAGGATGTGTTTGTATCCACCATGAAAATATTGAACATCCCTTTTTATCGTTCATTGCTTTAATATTCATATGGATGTTAATTGCCTCTTTTATTTTACGTTTTTTGTCCATCTTCTTCCTGGCCAGCACTGTAATATCTTGACGGTTTATGGAATGAGAGTTGTTAGTCATGTGCTTGCATAAAGCGGTGTAAGTGTTCTCATCTTCTTCTCTAAAGAAAGCGTGTGCGATTTTAACGTCTCTTTTATGCGAACACCTAACTTTCTAGAACTCCCATCTACGTAAACAGAATCACAATCCTGACAAGGAACAAGATAGACGTCCTCTATGGGAATACGTTGATTGATAATGTGTTAATAAAACCACGAAACATCAGACAATATAATTGATTATATGACCTTAAACTCAACAATTTAAAAAAGTATGAATAATATAGTTTACCTCTTATTTGTTTAGTCCAAATCTAACCAAAATTTTACCAATTCCTCTATTTCATTTATAAAAAACAATTTTCAAATTTATAATAATAATTTTCAAATAATATTTTAATTTTGACTTGATGATGAATATCTATATTCGAAACATGTCGTCTTACTAATTAAAAGAAAATATTAAACCAAGTATTGTACATTTTTAAATAAAATATATTTTCTCAAAACTTACTTTTTTGAGTTGTGACACTTATCTAGCGGGGCGTGGAGGGATCATAGGAAAAATCCTATCTAAAATTGTAAGCAACACTAACTTGACACAAACAGTTTTTATGTTTAAAATAGATTTAAATGTAGATATAGAAACCGTTTTATTAAAAAAATCGCGCTTATTATTTAACTAATATGACTTGTATAATTCCAAAAATTGTATACCGTGTGAACGTGAAAATAAAAGTTCCAATATTTTTATTCCCTTACTTTACGTACATGTTTTTATGTCTCACTGCCTGGTCTCTTTATCTAATACAGTTAAGAATGGTGAAAATTTGAGTTTATCATTTGGAAGTATTCCCTAATAATGAATTAAATACATACACATAAGGTGGCAAATACTCATGTTATTTTGCCATAAGAACTTATTACGATTAAAAATTGAGTACAGATAACGTATCGTGCTAAAATTTAAACATTTTTCGATAATATAAAGCAATTAGAGGTAAAGAGCATCTGTAGAAGAGATGCAATTTTGAAAATCTACTATTAATGTTATCAAAACCAAAAATGTTTTCTTTAGTTCATTAACTATAAAATTGCTTTATAATATTATCGAAAAATGTTCAAATAATATTATGTCCAAATTTTAGCACGATATGTTATCTGTACTCTTTCTTTAATTGTTATAAGTTATGCTAAAAGGAATTTCTTTTTATAACGTAATTACACCTTATGTTCCACCAGTTAAAAATGTTTGTATGGGTACGTGACTTAATAATTGGTTACCTATGTTCTGAAATAGTGCAGAAAGTTTTTTCCTCAATTGAGGAGTCATTACTTTTAGAACCTCTTGCCCATTTTGTTTGAGAAAGAGATTTGTAGCGTCGGCTAGAAATGAAAAAATTCTAATTTTTATTATTTAAAAAATCGCAACTTACTCAAAATGCGATGGTTTCTAAAAACATTTTTTACAACCATGTTAACATTGTCGACATTCAAATCCAGATTTAACGTGTCCACGTGTAAATATTTCAAATCTTTTTTGTAATTGATGCTTACTTTTCCATTTATTATAGCCGTTATATCATCTAAAAATTAACTTATTTAAAACATGCCGACATTTTCTTTTCTTATTCGAATTTCACCAAAAAGTGCTTGAAAAGTTCCGTTGCCACTTGCCGGCAATATAAGAAGTACACCGGAACTGAGATATTTGGAATTGATTCGTAGTTGTGGAATTTTTACTGTCGCTTCGAAAGGTTTTTCATTTTCGCTCAATCTGAAAATTATTGTTTTACATAAAACTGATGGTATATAAATTTTACTTAATTTTACTTAATTTTTTTAACGGTAAAATTGCTTGCTCCATAAATGTTGATGTCTCTGAGTGACACTTTGTAACCGTTTGGTCCGGTCGTAAGAGATAGCGATAATTCGTCCATTTGAAAGGGTTCCACCGATGGCAATTCGATTTCTTTTATTCCGTTGGCAAGATACGGACTAAGATGATGCAACGCGCCTTTAAGACATTCTATAAGTTTAGGATCGTTTTCGTTGCATTGTTTTATGTAATCGGCTAGAAAATAATGTCGAAGAATTTGTTATTAAAAATAAATAAATGTAAGATTTTGGTTTAGTATACACCAGGATCCTAATAAATTGGATTTGTGTACCTAAATAGTTATGTTATACCCACAATTTTCGAAAAATGGCTTAATTATAAATATAAAAGCACTCTCACAACTGTCTTTCCCAATGTCGAAATTGAATTATTTCTGCAAAATCCAAGTCGAGTAGGGGAGAAGTTTGTTTTATATCAAAACAATAAATAAAATGTGTGACCTAAGAACGAAATTTATCGATTTTTAAAACCCGATTAATCGAAATCTCGTATATTATAAAATTATTTTCCCCTTCGAAAGTTGGTTTCGTTGCGTGTAATAATCAATCACTTGAATGCACAAAGTGATAATAATAAGGTTTTTGCCTGACACGAATTGGCTGAATTTGTTGATTTTCTAATAGAAAATTAATAGTAAAAATTGTTACATTTCAGAGATAATTACACTTACGAAAGGTAAACAAACACTTACACTGGCAATTGTGTCTCTTCCTGCGGAAAGAGTGCCTCATCCGGTTGGATGCCACGCCTCTTTGTTTACATAATTTTGACGTTTGTCAATATCAAATAAATGTTCGAATAATTATCTCAATAAATATAACTCGATCTCAATATTTTTATATCGATAAGTTGCTTGTAAATTTTACTCAGGCATCGTTGCATTAAGCAATTGCACTCAAAACAAGTTTTTCGTGCATTGCTATGCAACGATGCCTTCGTATTTACAATGCAACTTATCGATCTAAAAATGAGGTCTTGTTATATTACTATTGATAATTTACTAGGTACCTACCTATTTTTGGGACAGTATAAGGTGTCATTCTTTCTCCGTCGTAAAAGCGAGAGAAAGAGTAATCGAGTAAATATATTTAAATATTTTAAATTCGTAATATTATGACCCATTGAGGATATATTCAAATTAAAAAATATTTTAAATATTTTATTTGACGGTAAGATGTCAGGGTAGTTTTAATTTTAATTTAATTTAATTTAACCTTTTTATAGGAATATGTTGATAAAGACTGATTAGTCGAAACTAGTCCATCATAAATAATAAATTTAATTGAGGAAAGTGTATATTTTTTAATTTTAATTACGAGTCGACAAATCTACAGAATGGGTAGAGAGACTTTCGTGCCCTACGACGCACGAAGACTATCTTAAAAAATTTAGTTCCTTCTCGAATTTGAATCGTGTAGCTACCGCAGTGGCGGCTTGTCGAGGGAGGCAATAAGCAAGCCAAAAAACCAAGTCCCCACGGTGACACGTTTAATTTCTATTTTTAAACATCGCAAATCAAAATTCTTTAGCATATTGATAACTATTTATTACCTATTACCAACGAGTTTTAAGGAACCACGAAAATTGTTTTATTACGAAGATTTAAAATGAGATACTTAACATATTCTAAATTATTATTAGTTAATTAAAACATAATAAGTATACTTACGAACGTTATTAGAAATATCAGGATCATTAGCGTCGACCACGTAAATTGTTATCACCAACGACAAAAAATATAATTTGAACATTACGCGTATTTTATCAACGCGCACAATTTAATTTAAACAAAATCGAATGTTAATTTGATCGAATTGAATGCATGCGAACCATCGGATGCAGAAAAGCGCAAATGAACGAAAAGACATAAAATTGTCTATTCACTTTCTCCCCAATTTATTTCTTGTCCCAAATTTTTAAATCGTAAAAATACTCTAGCATTATTTCTTTCTTTTCGGCTTGGCATAAAATTTAAATTTTGCATTTTATACAATGGCAAGCCCCATTAAATACCTAATAACACACACCCTCACCTGAATAACTTTTATAATATTATATATTTTATTATTATGACGGTTTTTAAAGGGATTGTTATTTTTCGTCGTCGTTATCTAACATAAGATCGACGACGCGTTTTCCAATCAAAAGCTTATTTACATGAACAACGGTGAAAGTGTTGCAGTTATTTAACACACAATTTTAAGTTGGACGCTTAATCGGTCAACCGTCAATTAAAAATTATTATCTATTATTTTTCCGGAATTACGTACTATTATTCACAAGTATTCTTGTGGGGGGACTAGCGTGGATCGCAAGAAGAAAACTATGAAATAATCCAAAAAATAAATAAGAAACTTACCTTTTAATAATTAATTATTATGCCTATAGATAGATTTTGCTTAATTAAAATTTGAATTATTATAGCTCTAAAAAGTTTAGTTGATCAAAAAAAAATAAGTTATAAATAAATAATAAAAATAATTATTATAAAGACTCTCCCCGTTTTCGCCGATAGCTCATATCATATTATATATTCGCTTTCTAATATTACACATTAACAGTTTATTTAATTGAACTCTTTATTATTATCGTTTTTTTATTTTATAAAATAGAAAGAGAAATTGTTTTCACTTTTGAAGACGATTTTTAACAATTTGTACAGTCGAAGAGTATGTACTACTTACAAGCATCAGGCACCTCTGTTAAAATACATACAGAGAAAACTTTTCTACAATATGAATATTTACTATAATAATGACACGAACTTTGAAAATGTTTTTATAAATTACTTATTATTATTATATTTTCGTTTGGCGTAACTACGAGATGCCAGACTTATAATAGCAATAAATTGGTTAAGTTTTAAATTAAAATTACATAATAAACCGCCAATTTCGTAACGGCCATTTAAATTATTTAGGTGTGATGTAAGTAATTATAATTTGAATGTATTAAAATTAATGTGCAGCTGATTATTTTGGTGCATTCACAAAACCGATTTAAATTTTGATTCTTATTGTGTAAAAGAATTACTTAATTTCGTCCGCCCTCTATTCAAGTCGAGTAAGTATTATAATAACATATTATATTATTAGTTTAACAACATAACACTAAAATAACACTAAAATTACAACCAAATCGAATAGTGGTGACGATGATCTTTAACAAAAAAAATCGGACACGTAGTGGCGTAACAAAGGCAGCCACGAGCCTGTTTCCGACTCTCACGAGGCTCCAAAATGGATATCAATTTTTACATGGACTTTTTTAATACAGGGTTCCCACTTGTATGGAAAACCTGGATAAGTCAGGGAATTTGAAAGTTTTAGCACCAATGTCAGGGAAAACAAAAATTCTGTCAAGCATCAAATGTTTTCAAATAAAATATTTTTAAATTTAATTTGAAATAATTTTTTTTCAATTTTCAAATTTTTAATAAATTATATTGTGCACTGAGCTGAATTTTGTGAGAGATTGTTTTGACAATATTTTTAAAATTTAGAAAAATATTGAAGTAATTATTGTACCAAAATTATATTGCCACGGTTGAAAGCTCGAGAAATATATTCAATATTTGTTTTTATTAAATTATGTATTTTTTCCTGTACAAATTGTTTTCCGATTACTGTATTACGATATTAAAATGTCAGGAAAAATTTAAATTTTTGCCAGCTGGAAAACCTGGAAAAATCATGGAATTTTCTTTGAAAAATTTAGTAGGAACCCTGTAATATTAGCCTTATAAGCGGAACGATTTTATTAAATTAATTTTTATAAAAAAATATAATAAATGTTGTTATTTAATTATATATTGTCGATTAATTTTGAAATTACTCGACAGATTAACTAGTACCAAGTAAAAACAGTTAACAGAAATATCGTATTTCCTTTTGCACAGTTATATTATAATATAAATCGCCGGCATATATTAGCTTGATATAATCGATATAATATTATATTTATAATATATATTTTAAATTACCTAATTAATTTTTTAATTAAAATAAAACAAAGCCTGGGCAACTTTCTGCTTCTTTCATGCCTGCCTAGTGATTCTTTTCTTTTCAGATTTTCTAACAGCATCTTATTCTAATTCATAATCTTCCTGTGTCTCTGTTTCTCGTTATCTGTATTATACTAACCTTTCGCTGTCGTTTCTTAAGCGAAATTTTTACAAGTTGTACTTTCACCTTCAGTTATGCGATAGATCTCACACTTATTAGGCAGATCTTCTTTAAAATGATTCCAAAAGAAAAGGATTGAACATCGAAAACAGACACTGAAAACATATCTTTTAGATCGTCTACGCATAAATGGAATCTTCTCGATCACTTTGATCGATAATATGTATTAGAAGACGGAACGTTTTCTTCGAAATTATCACAAATTTATTAAGACACGCTTTGATTTTAAAACTTTGAAGATAACACTATACGGAATCGTATATCTCCGATTATTTCGCATAATTTAAAAAACAGACAAGCAAAATCTAAGATAATCATATAGAAATGCCATTAATGTACTTTTTTCAATTGTAACGAAGAGGTGTTAATCTCGGCCCTTAATCTCAATACCATCCTTTAAAGTCGTTCTAAAAGATATTGTTTAGTGGAATATCTTGAGATACGCCTACGAAATACACGTTATAATGTTATAATATTTTCACTAAATAGATAGATAAAAGATAATTCCAGATAGGTCTGGAATTAATATGACCTTTAAATCCACCAACAACATTGGCCAACTTTATACTAAATTCAAAGACACGGTACCACTGAAGAACAAATCAGATTTAGTATATAAAGTTCAATGCAATAACTGTAATTTAGTTTATATTAGACAAACTAACCGATGGCTTCACAAATCAATGAGTGGACATAATTATTTCAAGTATACCCTGTAATAAACAAGAATCTCTACAGCAGCTATTGCCAAACATATTCTGGTCGATGGACATGATGCTGATTTTAATTACACAAAAATTATCAAATCCGTTACCAACTATAAGAGGATAGGCTTCTTCACGAAATTAACAGTATTAGAAGAAATAAGAACGCGATGAACAGAAAAACAGATATAGACGGCCTAAGTAACATCTACGGCCATTTAACTTATTGTCTAATTTTGTCACACATTGGAGTTAAGTTTTTCCTTTTTTGACGGAAACTCATTATAGGTTGTTCCTCAATTCACGATCATATTTCAAGACAAGACCACTTTCTTTGGATCATAGATCGTATCAAATTAACGACAATGCGTTTATTTCGGTTGCCATGTATTTTTATGTCACTAATAAACATTTCTGACGAAGGCGATTACCATCGCTGAAAGCTGAAATTGAATATCAATTATTGTAGTTTATTTAATTTGTTTTATATAATTTAAAGTTCTATCTTAAAGCAAATTTATTATAAATCTTTCTTATTTGTCGCCTCACCTGTCGATAATAATTATTACTTTCCAATTTACGTAGTAAAGGAAAGTATTGTAATCGAGTAAAAAAAATTTTTTGAGTTAGCATTTTTTTCAATAGTCTATGAGTCCATACAAATCGTTTGAGACAAGTTTTGCAATGATGTCCGGATGTGTGTGCGATTTTTTCGTCCATGATTTTTTTGAAACACGTGAACCGATTTTATTCAAATTTCATATACTAGTTTGTAGCAGCAATCTAGAGGGCCGATTAGATTTTGGTTGAAATCCCTTTCTTTTTACTTCATTTTTTCAATGAATGAAAATTGTTAAAGCCCTGTATGTCTTTCCATTAATGTGGATAATGAAATTATTATCAGTTGAAAAAGAATTTTTTCGAAACGTCGACAAAATAACCTTATAGTTTTATTGTGTCCGTTATACCCAATATCATTTTCTTAATGAAAAAGAATTTCTTAACGCTTCTAATGATGCCTAATACTTGACATTTTTCTTTTCAATTCTTGTTAAAATAAAATTATAAACCTCGAAATGGTAAAATTCTTATTTAAAATTACTTATTTATATTAAGCCTAGTAATAAATAGGAAAGTTATGTGTTGTCACATCAGATTTTTATATTTAGCGGGTAGTAGCATCAATTTAGTTTTCACATTCCCCGCTCGCCAGTTGTGATTGTTTGGAGCGCATTTCAAGTTAAATCGTTTCTAACCTTGATTATTGCGTTAAGTGTGTCGAGTTTATAAAGTTTGGGGTGTGTTATTAATAAATTAAAAATATTTAATTTGTTACAACGCATCGTTAGTTAAAACAAAAGACTTGGGAGTTCCACATTGCAAAGAACGCGTAACATTGGCATTTGTTTTAAACAGCGCCGGTAGTAAAATTTAGTCATCCAAAATTGTGAAGTTTTTTATGTGCATTTTAAGGTAATAATCGTGAATTTTATTTTATTTGCGTATGTGCGTAATTCAAAGGAGAAACAATCGTGATCATCTACAAATTCCATGCGTTTCTATTATTTTACTAAATATTGTAAAAGAACATCGTCCACGGTCCAGACCGCTTTTAGAATTTGTTACGAAGAAAAATTATACAAATCGAAAAGTAGATTTAGTTCAAAGCGAATCTCTCGATTATTGATTGAAGACAAGTAAATGTTAAATAATTTTGAATTTCGTGTAACTAAAAACGTTTAGCGACTTTTGAGTGTTATTAATAATTTAAAAGTTTTTTTAACTTGTTGAATATATCGCGTCATAATGGATAAAACAAAAAGCGTGCGGCGAAGTTCCACATTGAAGAACGCGCTTGGCTTTTGTTTTTTAAGTATGGCGTCAGTGGGTATAAAATTATTTAGTTATTCAGAATTGTTTTTTACATAATAATCGTGAATTTATTACAATAATTGCAAAGTGCATCGCGAACAATCTAAATTATTATTGTAATTTTCGAGGTTCTTCAAGTTTAGGGTATGTGATTTATAACATTAACTTGGAGTTAAGGTTACCTAAAATTATTCACTTTTTAAGGTTTTATTGCCACGAAAAGATTTGCTCTTCTCGCTGGGGTTGCGTAACTCAGATGGTTTATTTATGATTTTGACAAGTAGGGTTTTATTTGGTATTAAATTGAGGATAAGCACAGGTGTAACAATAATAAAATATATTTATTAAATTAAAATATGAACTAATGCTAATAATTGTTTACATACTTATAATTAAGACTTAGTCAATTTGTACCATTAAGGAGGGTGGAACCATCAAGCGGCCAGGTCACATATTGACCTCCTGCGGTGCACACTCGTAACTTTCGTTAATTAATTAATTATTCTATTGCACCGCTTGATGTTTCCCCTTCCAGATTCATACCTACTTATTTGTAATTATTGTACTTGGTGAATGAGGAAACTTCCAGTGGAATTACATTTATTTATAGATTATGCTATAGTACATTTTTCGTATTAATCATCAGTAACAAGTTGAACAACTAACTTTGTTTCGTTACGCTGTGCTATAGACGTAATTGTTTTTCACAAAAAGCTTCCAGTTTTTGTTTGCATGCGTTAAAATTCGTTCATAATTAACTTTTGAATGTTTAAATTTTAGTGACGATTATGAAAATGCGCATCCCTGGAGAGAAATAGATGATGGATAAAGCATTCGGCAACTTTTAAAGGTAAGATTTTAATGTTACCACTTTGTGTATGTAAAACTTACCACAGTATTTCGAAAACTGTTCAGGTATGATCCGGTCAACAAGTGCCAAAGAAGCAAACTCTCGTCAAATTCAGACGAGCAAACTGCACCTTTTTCTAAACTTCTCCACCGCTACAGCAAGCGAGAGGCATAGCACAAAAGACCAAATAATTAAATTACAAAAATTAATTCGACATAATTTTTTGTTGCTGTATTTCTCTGGAGAAAATGTGGAAAATTCTTATCAGAAAGTGACTACTTAGTACCTGTCTCGCGAGGAGAGTATACAGCACACACCACACTTTGTAGTTAATTTGGAATTTAGCAAACCACAATTTGGTGTCCTCGTCATTCATCTCGAGTTAGTAAATTATTGAGTTACCATGTCGTTGACTGCTCCATACACGAAGCTCTTTTCATCAATGTTCAAGCAATGCAGTCATTTTCCAAGCTTCTGCAAATAAAAATTATATTTTAAATGTAAATATTTCAAGTTTTCATAAATATAATGCCGGGACATATCATTAACAAGATTTAAAATGTTTCGTCATTTCTGTGGTACAAGAAATAAAAATATTTTAAACTCATTCAGTCCAACTAACAGATCAATCAAGAGATCAATTCATATGCTTACTACAAGGTCTATCATTGTTCCTTTGCAACATCTCTACAAAACTGGTGTTGCAGTAAAAACTTATTTAAATTCCACTAATATTTCAAAAGATGCTGTAATTTGTATCGCACCGTAAGGATTAAATATATCTACACATCTACATCGACCCTTCGGCATCCTAGCATACTACTCATTCCCTTCTCAGCCGTTGAAGAATTTAAATCAAAAATAACTTATCCGCACCATAATTTTACAATATCTTTTTTCTTTCAGGACATCGTCTCAGAAATATTGGCAGATAAACAGATCAATCATGTGCGCGTTACGGTCATCAATAATAGTAAATATTTTCGCGATCGGTTTGTGGTGACGAGTACGAAATTTTGTGTGTAAAATTTTGACCGATGCAGGTCAAATTTGCTTGTTATAAGTGTTCATTTTAAAACTTTCTTTAATCGAAATCGATAACAAATAATATGTGAGTGTGTTAAGAGGAATTGAACTTTAAGATTGACTTCATGGTGGGGGAGAGCTGATGACAACATAACTGGCAAAAGGACTACAGTGTTAAAGGTAAGCAAAGACAAATATTTTTACAAAAGTTCATAAAATATCTTTTGAATGTGTTTTGTTTGGCTAACGTAATCCTAATTAAGTATTAATTATTTTCTCTCTTTGTTTTCAGGTAGGATTCAGCTTCGTGGGTAAAGGAGCTAAAAGGTTAGTGAAAAATTATTTCTCCTTGTGATGTAGCAGTGTAGCAGTGGAAAAATTAGTGATTAAATATGACGTGTTACAATAATAATTTATGTGCAATAAATAATTTTCTGCAAGCTGCAGGTCACGAACACAAGCTGAAAACTCGATGTGCTATTTGTAGATTTCAAGCAAGCTTATGACAGCATCAACAGAAGGCAACTCTTCCAGGCACTACAAGATTTTGGAATCTCTACAAAATTGATACGACTGGTAAAAATGTCGCTACAAAAAACAGAACATAAAGTAAAAGTAAACGGGGTGTTATCGAGAGATTTTGAGGTAGAACAAGGATTAAGACAAGGAGACCCACTCTCGGCAGTGTTGTGCAATTTAGAACTTGAGAAGACATTACAAAATGGCGGAATTAACAGACAGGTCACTATATTAAAAGATAACCCGAGGTATTAACTCCTAAGGAACAATGTAACTAAAGAAAGTCAAATACTGGCATACGCGGATGATGTTGTTATAGTATCGAGAACAATGAGAGGTATGACGGAGATCCTGAGAACCATAAAACGGGAAGCATATAAACTGGGATTACTTATTAATGTAAACAAGACGAAATACATGAGATGCAGGAGAAAAGATGGTGACAATAACAGAGAAAACCATAGATAACTGCGTGTTTGAACAAGTAAATAATTTTAACTACCTCGGAGTCCTGGTTAACAACAAATATGAAAGACGGTCAGAAGTAAGGCAAAAGATTCAAGCGGCCAACAGGGTTTACCACGCAAATAATAGTATTCTGAAAGATAAGCAAATACAAAAGAAAACTAAGATCAAGTTATACAAATCGTTAATTAAACCGATACTCACATATGCTTCTGAAGTAATCTGCATCACTAAAAGAGAAGAACAAGAATTAAGGGTTTTCGAAAGTAAAGTACTCAGAACGATAGTAGGCCCTACACGACTGAACAACGGAGAATATAGAACGAAAACAAACATAGAACTTCGTGAAGAGATGGGAGGAGAAGACATAGTGAAGCACATTAAGGCCCAGAGATTGAGATGGCTGGGACATGTCATGAGAGCCAACAAGGACAGAATAAAATGTATTAAAACCATAATGTATGCTAAGAGGATTAATCCACCTCGGTAAAATGGATTTTGAAAGTTGTGAAATGTAGTGCTGTTAAATAATAATATGATGTAGCAGTGTAAAAATTAGTGATTAAATATGACGTACTACAATAATTTGTGTGCAATAAATACCTGGCAGTCTGATAAGTCCCTGAAAATTCTAAGAGATGACATTAGTATTCACTAATTTGAACCATTTTTTGCAAGGTTCATCCTTTAAATGACGTCTATGAAAATTTCAGCCATTTACGATTACTCATTTACAAGTTACAGCACCGAGAAGAGACCAACCAATCGGTATTTTTTAATATGGAAAAAATTGAGTTCCGAGTTTTGATTAAACACTATTATTTACGCAAGAAAACGATAACCGAGACCAAAGCCAAGCTGAATAAGTATTATACCCGGACTCTGTACCGTCGATTGAAACGTTTCATAAATGGTTTACTGCTTTTGTTGTGAACCTACGAGCACCGACGATGCTGAACGTTCTGGACGCCAAAATGAGGTCACTACACCAGAAAATATCAAAAAAATCCATGATACGATGTTGAATGAACCCAAAGTGAAATTAAGGGAGCTAGCTAAGGCTGTAAGTATATCAATGGAATGTGTGGGCAATATCGTACATGCGTTTTTGGGACCAAAATGAATTCGTGTTACAACTTCCCAGCAGAATTTGAGCGTGTTTACGCGTAATCCGCAAGACTCCTTTCGCCGATTTATAACAATTCATGTAACCTGGATCCATTACTATACACCCGAGTCAAAACAACAATCAAAACAATGGGTGAAAGTGCTTCAAAGCGTCCGAAAACGCAACAATGGGCTGAAAAAGTTATGGCCTCCGTATTTTGGGATGCGCATAAAATAATTTTCATCGACAGTTGAACAAGCGAAATTGCACAAAATCGGGTTTGAACTGAACCCTCAACCACCGTATTCGCCAAACCTGGCCCCCTGAGATTTCTACCTGTTTTTAAACCTGAAGAGATGGCTCATCGGTAAACGTTTTTACTCAAATGAGGAGCTCATAGCTGAAACTGAGGCCTATTTTGAGGAACTTCCGATCGACTTCTATTTGGACGGTAAAAAAAAGTTATAAAAGCGTTGGACTCGTATCGAACTAAAATGAAAGTATGTTGAGAAATTAAATTGAATTTGACCAAAAAAATGTTTCAGTGTTTCATTATTCGGGGACTCATCAGGCTGCCTAGTAATTTTCTGAAATTCACACAAATTTTAGAAAAAATGTAATATTTAAAAGTAGTTTAATAGTTTAGTTTTTCAATAGTTGCGTACGAAAGTTAAAGAACTACAGTCTATAGTGCCGTCAAGTACCACGCACCGACGGGCTAGTGTGCGGAAAACCGTGGCTGCATTTCTGGTCGCGCCGAATATACCCTAGATAGGAAAGTTTAATATAAATGGTCAATTCCGCGTTATCTGTCGAACTTGATTAGCGCATCGCAAATGATTTCGGGTCTACTAAAATTGCAAGCGACAAACACTGCAATATAGGACTAATCGAAATTTTTTGTCTAGTTATTTCTAATAAATTTATTATTTTTCATGATTTTATAATATTACAAAATAAGTGTAGGTAATAATGTAGGTCTTTAGAAAATTAGAAACTTTGCGTTGCAATAAAGTGTAAAATTAGATTTTGATAGGTGCCTACAAAATTTAACTGTTGGGATTACAATTAGTTTTATAAATCTAAATATATCAATCAATCAATCAAAATCAGAATTCCTCGTTTGTACCCGAAGGTGTTGAGGTAGTTTATATCTCTCTCATTTGGATTTGTTTACGAATTTTTGCCATTCTTTCCTATTCAAAGCTGCCTTTTCTGCCTCTTTCCACGTTTTTCCTCTTTCTTTCAATATTATTTTGTCCCATGTTTTCATTCCATGTTTTTGGTGGTCTACCTCATTTTCTTCTTCTCTTTGTCTTCGATTGCCACACTCTTCTTACCGGTATAGTTTCTTCCATTCTGTTTAGATATCCAAACCATCTCAACTGTTGACATGTTACTGTTTCACTTGCTGCTTTTACTTGAAGCCTATTTCTTATTTCTTCGTTTTTTATTCTGTCCATTCTTGTAACACCCTCCACTCTTCTCAAGTATTTCATTTCTGTTGCTTGTATCTTACTTTTCAATCTTTGATTTAGATTCCATGACTCGCACCCAAATGTTAGTGTAGGCAAGTAAATGGCTTTGTAAACTGTCATTTTAGCGAACATAACTTTTTAATTATTTTCATATCAAAAATATGAAAATAAATGTATCTAAAATCAAAGTAATGACATTAGGGAGATCGGAAGAACAGATAAAAATCTACATAGATGGGAAACAAATAGAACAGGTTAAACGATTTAATATCTCGGTGTACTGATAGAGGAAAATGGAAGCTACGAGACTGAAATAAACAACAGGGTTGGTGCAGCGGAAGCGTTTATCAATCAATAGGTAAAACAATAGTCGACAAAAAAGAAATTTCAAAGAAAATCTAAATATAAACAATATTAAATAATCTAACCATTTTTTTTGTAATAATATAATTTATTTAACTAATTTCGGTGAATTCTTACCATAATCAGTGATCACAAATATCTTTTAAGGGTTACCAGATTTTAGAAAATTCTTTAATTAAAATGTCAAATATAAATAACAAATTGTTTATCTCCGTATGCAAGATTAAGATTATTTCGAAATTTCGGCAAGAACATACCAAAACCCCAACTATTGAGAAATTGTTTATCGTACTACGAGAACTAACTTTTAAGTTTCTACAACGAGCACTAAATGGCGCTATTCAATTATGTTATTACTATTTTCGTAAAATTTTACATTATTTATTGGGACATTAGTGGCAGTTTAATTAAAAATTAATTTTGTGGGAAAATGGAAATTTCATAAAAAGGTTATCGTTGGATGATTTTTTACCAATTTTGCAAAGGCCTAACTCAACAGCAATGCATAGAATTGCTTCGTTCAGTCTTTGGTAATGAAGCACTATCAAAAACGACTGTTTATCATTGGTTTGCAAAGTTTCGACGTCAGTGTTGAAGTTCGTGAAGGTCGATCAAAATCGGTTGTTATTCTAGAAAGAATCGATGATGTGCGCAACATGATTAAAAAATGTAGGAATAACGTTTGAGCGAAGTATTATTAAATATATAAGAATTATTTGTACTTGAACTTCGTTCTTGTAAAAAAGAAAGAAAGAATATGATTAAAAAAGATCGACATGTGACTTACAATGTGAAATAGACAGTCATCCTAAAGACCGCAATACATTCGATTTTGTATGAACATTTAGCTGTAAAAAAGATGTGTCCGATGGATTAGTGTAAGGAAATTCTCAAAAATTTGACCAAGGAACAGCAAAATCCGTATACAGCATTGTTACATGTGACGAAACTTGGATATATTCGTGCAAACCGGAAACTAAACAACAATCCACCTCGAGCACCTTAAGACTGCAAAAATCATGTTTTTGAAATACCATCTTCCGATTAAAAAAAATGTTTCGAGAATTGATTTGAACGTATGCAAATGTGCACAAATCTCAATAACGACTATTTTAGGAAGCAATAAAACAGTTTGTTCAAAAAAGAATCTTTATTTTTCTTAGATTATTTTCGCCATTTTCTTACAGTAATATCAAAATCACCGCTTCAAAATTCACGTAATTCAATAGTATTTCAAAATTTTTAAAACTGTTACACTATTTATTATTATATTTAGGGGTTAGTTTAGTAGAAATTAGTTCAGTAGTGTGCTATCTTCGGGATTCAGTGTCAAGTAGGGGTTAATTTCTTAAGGCGCGTTCTTATGAGTCGAGTAGTCAGCAACATGGAAAAACGAGAATAACGAGTAGTATATAAAAATGATAACAGGGAACATACGAAGCATAAATAGGAAAGAAATCGAATTAACAAAAGAAATGAAAAAGCGAATTTGGACTTTTCAGGAATAACCGAAATAAAGAAAAACGGCAAAGGTTGGATAAAATTGTTCAAGGGATACTGGATGGGTTGGTCTGGAGTCCAAATCGAAGAAATAACCAAGTGTGGAGTAGATTTACTCATAAAAGAAGATAGAACAACAGAAGCGGTAGACGAAAAATTAAAAAAGAAATTCCTACTAAGTAATAATAATAACAAAATTTACCTGTGTTCGGATTGGAACCTATAATGGTTTGCTTGGTTTATTTATAATTTAATTATATTTAATTCGTTTTTTTCAAAATTGGCTGAATATAGAGCGCTACTACTTCATTCACGTAATGCCTTGGGTTTAACCTTCCCGTAGTATAAAGTAAAACAAAATTTCACACGTTTGACCCAGCCCCTGTTAGGTCAGGAGTTTACTTTGGGTACAGAAAACCAATATGGGAAAATTAAAAGACGAGTGGGACAATCTGCTTTCGGAAAATTTAGCTATATTTTAAAGAACAAGAAATTCCCATTGCACTTAAAGACAAGAATGTTCGATATGTGTGTTCTTTCGGTTATGAGCTATGGAGCCGAGAAATAAACCACAACAAAGAAAAATATGACGAACCATGATTGGGATTTCATTGCGACACCGTAAGACTAACAAATGGATACGAAGCAACACTAAAGTAAGAGATATAGTGGAAACATCAGCAGCATCACTAAAATGGAAATATACTGAACACTTGGCGAGGGGTTTTTCGTTTTCAAGTGTTGAAATATTTCTGATTTCATCTTTCTAATCCTAAATCCAATTATTTTTATCGTGGATGAAAGAGGATTTTTTCAACCTTTAAAATGATGTATTGCAAGGTAGGAAGTGCTATTTAAACTTTCGAAGTAGGGGTAACTGATGGAGACGGGGTTAAACTTAAAATTTAAATAGTATTGGTTTTGAACGTCCTCCCCTATCAAATACAAACGATGTATTTTTTGTGATATTTTTTAATTATATCAAAATTATTTGCCAGATAAACTTGCACGAACTCGTTCGCTAAAAGATTGATTCATTTGATCAAGATGACTCAGTTTTAGAAAATAATAAGTCGCTTATAACGTTTAAAATTTGAAATTAAATTGTTTTGGGGGTGGTGATACTGACGCTTGATCTTCATTTGTTGTTATTATTTTCGCGTTCCCGTTTTTGTAGTAATGCATGCTCGTTTCGCTGTTTTCGCGTTTTAAATTTGACTTTTTTAATTGCATTAAAACTAGTGGAAAGTGTGGAAATTTATTAAAACATCTGTTGCTGTAATTATGCAGTTTTTTGAATTTCAATAATGAAAATTGTCTCCAACGTTAACCTGCACGGACTTATTCGTTAAAATATTGATTCATTTTATAAAGATGATTCAGTTATAGAAAAAAGTCACTAACGTTTAAAATTCGAATTCTATTGTTTTAAAGTGACGTCACTGACGCTTACCTGCATTTGTTTTAGTTAGGCGTTACCGGCATTGTAGCGTCGTACTGTTCGCGTTTTAAATTTAAAATGCTGCTTTGATGGCATTGAAATTAACGGAAAGTGTAGTTATTGTGAAAATTGAAATCAACGAGAACTTATAACAATAACTTGGGTTTCGGATTCGGTGTAAAACATTCTATAAAGTGTGCGATGTTTTGGAGGTGAAACTCAAGAAATGAAACCAAAAATATAAGTTTAAGGTAGAATTTTCTTATTATTTTCTTTTCTTTGGCCTTTGCAATACACTCAAATCTTGTTGAAAACCGGTATTGTCAATAAAATCGGGTAACTTTGCCGAAGTACGTTCCAATAGTAATAATTCTTCAACGAGATTTTAAATATAAAAATCAAATTTGTAATTTGACAAAAGAATAGGTTACTCACCGCTAATTACAATGTTTTCGTTTTATCAATTTCATGTTTATTCACAAATAGGGGTTGAATCAATTTAAATTTATGAATCGTCTCACTTGAGCTGTTCAACGTGACGAATCTGATTCGAATGAAATTTGTACAATTCTCTTCGATTTAATCGGTTTTTTAAGTTACCTGTTAAAAGTGTTTTGTGGTAAACGGTTTTGAATTTTTGAGGTTCATTTCGCTCATTTTCATAATTTTATTTGATGTGTTTTGACTTTTTTGCTTAAAAAATATTTACATAATATGAGTTAGTAATTGATGTAGATAAAGAACGACTACTTTTAGCTTGGCTACGTGTATTGATATGTACGAGAATCAATCGACTAAACGGTAAATTTTGCTAGATCTTTGTTATATAAAATTTTGTTTAAATCGTAAATTAAAGATCCGTTATCTATGCGACTGTGGCTAACGCAAATGCAACGACAATAAATGATTTTGTTAAGGTTAATTATTGGTCACGCCAAATCGACCACTTTTGAACCCGACCCCTTTCGATTTGGCCGAAACTTTTTTCTCGTTTTCTACCCCACTAAAAATATTTCTCAGAATTTTTCAAAAATTTGGCTATTATATTTTTAAATACCCATAACTTTTTCAGTTTTGAATGTACTGTTCAGATAAAAATATGAAAACTTCTTTCGATGTCATGTTCCATGAAATTTTTCAGTTTTTTGAGAAAAATTATTAATTTTTCAAATTCCGACACTTTTAATTTTTTTTTTTTTTAAAAAACTTCGACTTATTCTGCAGTTAATGCCGCTAAACCCAGAGTGGGCCGACTTTGCTTTCTATTCTTATTTTCAATTGAAATTTTTTTTGTTTATTTTACCACAATTTAACTTTGTTTTTATAATAAATTAAATTTAAATAAATATATCTTAAATTTTTTAATCTTAACTAATGATTTATAATTGAAAATAATTTTTTATTTCATTATTCTTGGTCGTTTAAATAATTTACAGACTATGAAATCTTTTGAATTAGAAAAATTTTTAACAAACATACATAATATGTAGACTGCTAAAATCATAATCCTTCCTTTTTGGCTTTGCCGCAGCCGGGTAAAAAGGCAACCAATGTGTTTGGTATCACGCTGTGCAATTGCTAAGTTTGTTTATTTTACCACTATCCAACTTAAATAATTAATTAATTAATTAAATAATAAATTAAATTTAAATAAATATATCTATAGTATGTTATAAATGTACAAATTTTCCTTAATGAGAAGATTTTTGAATAGTTTTAAATTAATTTGATGAGATTTTTGCCAATTTATACTACCATGTACAACAGTGATTTTGGAAAGTCTGCTGAATGGCATTTTTTTGCGACTGCTCATGGAAAAGGTTCGTGTGATGGAATTGGTGGTACGATCAAAAGAGCAGCTGCGAGAGCAAGTCTTCAACTAGCAGTTGATAAACAAATAACCACACTTTACGAGCTATATGCATGGGCTTCTGCACCGAATAATCTTAAGTTTTCGCCAGAAGAGGATTATAATAAAGCTGTAAGCGACCTAAATGACAGATTTTCAAAAACGAAAACTATTGCAGGAACTCAGCAATTGCACAGTATGATACTAGACAGATGGTTGTCTTCTTATTAGAAATTTTTATAATTCAGAAGAGTACAGTCTGTAAATTATTTAAACGACCAAGAATAATGAAATAAAAAATTATTTTCAATTATAAATCATTAGTTAAGATTAAAAAATTTAAGATATATTTATTTAAATTTAATTTATTATAAAAACAAAGTTAAATTGTGGTAAAGTAAACAAAAAACATTTTCAATTGAAGAAAAAAAATAGTAAACAGAGTCGGCCCATTCTGGGTTTAGCGGCATTAACTGTAGAATAATTCGAAGTTCTTTTAGAAAAAAAAAATCAAAAATTAAAAGTGTCGGAATTTGAAAAATTGATGATTTTTCTCAAAAAACTGAAAAATTTCATGGAACATGACATCGAAAAGAGTTTTCATATTTTTATCTGAACAGTACATTCAAAACTGAAAAATTTAAAAAAAAGAATATTGGTTTTAGTTAATTTTTGAAAAAGTTATGGGTATTTAAAATAAAAATAGCTAAATTTTTTAAAAATTCATAACTTTTTTTGGGTTGGGTAAAAAAAGTTGAAAAAATTCTGTGAAATATTTTTAGTGGGGTAGAAAACGAGAAAAAAGTTTCGGGCAAATCGAAAGGGGTCGGGTTCAAAAGTGGTCGATTTGGCGTGGAATGCCCCATATATATCATGTTACTCTTGATTACTCTAAGTATTCGTATCAATCTATCTTCGCTGCGAGTCGCTACGTGCTTAGAAAAAATAACATGCATCATGTTACATGAAACGTGCTTGCAAGGGTCTTCTGGGTGAAGCGAGCAATTCTCAAAATTTTCCGATATGACAGATTCGGTTGGTAGAGATTCTACTGTACTTGATTTATAATTACCTTACCATCACACTTCGTGTAACAAACCAACATACCTAATCAAAAATGATTTTCTGCCAAAATAAAAGTGGATTAAATATTTGATTTCACACAAAAACATTTATTATTGTTTCGTTTGCAGCAGCCGTATCATACGAAATAAACCTTAAATTAGATAATTCGCCCCTCGGCTTTGCGGAATATTACTATAAAAGTAATTGAAAATAAAAATCTTGGTCCAGCAGAAAATTTTTTAAATTTCAATTGACACAACATACCATTTATGATGTCATCAGCTTGATTTATTTCTATCATATTTTGAAACCAGGTTTTTGTAGCAACTTCAGCTATCGATGTAAATCCTCGTTAGTTTAGCGACCACGACCACCATAGTTACTTCTTCATATTTTATCCAACTTCCTTTGGTACGTACACCTTTGGCCCATAATATTTTTAGTGACATTATAATAATTAACTGAAATCAAGAAATGTTATTAGAAAAATTTAAAAGTTCAATCAAGCATCGAATAATGTTGAAATTTTAAGCTGAACTCCATTAAACTTTTATTAGTATTTTTTATGCGTTATCATTTCTTATGTTTATGCTCATTGTGAATCCACACTTATATTTTTACAACAATAAATCGGTACCGCACCGGGATCTGGAATTCAAAGTTTATAGAGATGCTAATAAATTACTCTTTCCATTTTTTTTCAAATGTAGTATCTCAAGCTTACACAAGAATAATTATTAGGGCAAGCTAGGATCCATTTATAAACTTTTGAGTTCAAAATCCGATGTTGATGTTTTGCTTCTAACAATTTAACTTGTGCAGACCAATGTTGTTCGATAATTATTATAGCGTATTTGCTAAAATTCAATCGGAAGGTAAAACTTTCCCAATTCTAAACAATATACGAACTTAATTACAAACATAGTCGAGACAGGCCTCAAAAACTGCACTTTCTTGCTGTTTCTTTATTAGTTACTTACGACGACGCCTATCAATCGGTTTACAGGTCTAATAATATAAGTCTCAATGCAACAATTATGCAAAAACAATCATGTTACAAAACATCGAAAAACTTCCAAGTTAAATTTAAAATGAATTACAAAAACAACATAAAATACATTTTCATTTGAAAAGAAAATTGGAGACTAGACGTCAAATAAGGCGAAAATAAAAAGACAAACTTTGAAAATATACGATCAAAGGGAAAATTAGCAATCGCTTCATAAGTCCGTTAAGTTGATGCAGTGGCGTACTCGTTTCTAGTTGTTCACTAACCAGATTGTTAGGGCGTTGCTCTTTTCTTATTAGTGTTAGAAATAATAGGCTTCTAGAAGCTTGCATAAAAGACCTCATAAATATGGGACTTACTTCTCAAATGCAGATTTCTTCATTTTTTGAATGCACGCTGTAAGGAAAGTGTTATTCCCAAATGTTGGAACGTAGCGAAAGTGTCATCGATTTATAAAAAAGGTGATCGAACCTTAACAAAGAATACTGCAGACGCATAAGCATCCTAAACACCGGTTACAAGATATCTAGTCAAATTATAAATACCCGACTCAAGACAATATGTGAGGTATTGTTATCAGAAAAGCAGCATGGTTTTGGAAAGGCCCGCTCGTGCATTGACGGCGTATTTGCAATACAGCAAATTATAGAGAAACAAAGAGAATAAAACTTGGAAACGCATATTGCCTTCGTTAATTTCACAACCACATTTGATAATGTAAACAGAAAGAAGATATGGAACATCATGGAACACCGGGGAAATCATAAACATCTTATCGATTGCATAAAATCATTATACAATAATACCCAAGTGGCAATTGGTCTTCAAAGCCGCTGCAGTGAACCGTTTATCACAAACAAAGGAGTTAGACAAGGGTGTCATATTTCACTCACACTTTTTAATATTTACATTGACATCTTCGCCCTACGGAAATGGAAAAACGTTAGCCCGAAAGGTATACAAATTAGCAAAGAGCAGTTCCTTAAATGTCTGTTATATGTTGACAATCTTGCAATTATACAAGATAATGAAATCGTCTTCATTATCTCGGCTCCAACGAGCGTGTCACCAAATCTTTAAGATAGGACAAGAATATGACCTTAATGTCTCACTTCACAAAACAAAAACTATGGCATTTTTAGGAAAGGAAGCAGTCAGAACCAAAATACATATAATGTTAAGGTTTGTACTTATTCTTCGCAATAAGTACAAACCTTAACATTATTTAATCAACTTTTCAAAACGTAATCACTATTTTAAAATACATATAAATGACCAACAGTTTGAACAAGCGAGTAACATCAATTATTTATGATACGATGTCAGCTATGGGCATAATAATGACACCAAAGTTAAAACGCACAGATTTCAACGAGTCTCTGGTACGATAAGAACATTTCGAAATAAAACTAGAAAAGATATTCAAATAAAATTCTATAAGGTTATGGCGATCCAATACTATTGTACGACAGTGAGACTTGGGTTCTGAGGCAAAAAGACCGCTCATACATTCAAGCCAGTGAAATGAAATTTCTTCGAGGGGTGGCAGGTTATACTAAATTGGACAGAATGAGAAATACAGACATTAGGAATAGCTTAAAGGTGGCACCTGTTGTTGATTCGATTGATACCAACCAACCAACCGAATGGACGATCAGAGATGGCCAAAACTCGCATATCAATATCGTCCTAGAGGAAAGAGAGACCAAGGAAGACCCCGGAAGCGATGGCAATAACAAGTTGGACCAGTCTAAAGGTCTAATCCCTGATGTGAAGAAGAGGCTTGCATTTTTGTCGGTGGTCTTATGCATGTAACAACTTTGTTTATATTATATATCGAGGTATCATGTTCATTAAATTGCAAACGTTGCAGTACTTTTTAGTGCCTGTTTGTTTTTGTGATGTACTCTCACTAAAATACTTAGAGAACGGCCGGCTCTCTATTAAAGTCGTTACAAAAAATGGAAAATATTAAAAATCCGGGGACCAGAAAAACTTCACCATCCTACAGCAATCCATTAAGTTTCATATTATTTTCTGTGCGTATTAAGCAAGTATGGATGTTTTTCGTTCTTAGCTCTATTTCTAAGAATTTTTATCAATCGTCGCCGTAAGATAGGTATCCATTGAAGGTGTCTAATTGTTCGATAATCTGTATTTCGTTAAACTTTTGTATTACTGTATTACCAAACTGTATTATTACAGTCCCATTTCATTGTCTAGTTCAATTGTACCCAACCTTTAACTTGGCTCGAACCACACATATATGTATTTTGATTTTACTGAAATTTATCGAAACACCTAAAGAAAAAACCACGTGAGCCTCATTCACATAAGCTCACGGGGGAAGTGAAACTTCTTTAGTCTTAGATGTTATTTCAAATAACAATAACTATAACAAATAACTTATTTGTGCATTTAATTGTTTTTATGATGTAAAATATTCTTCAAATTTATGAAACATTACTTGATGCATTATCAATTCTCGAATTTCACTATAACATATTTTAGAACGTTTTGTTTAGATAAAATTAAATTTATTCATATAATGATATGAAATAAATCCACATACCACATACAGCAACGCATGAATTTCTTATTGCTCGATACGTTGCCCCATCCTTTCTCGCACTCAAGGCTCGTTACTTATTTCCCCTCAAGTGTAACCATAAATTTCAAACAGATACGTCGCTAAAGAATGTTCACTTCTTTGTATTTCTCGTATTTAGCTATACTTAATGTTATTTCTTTCTCTATATTAACGAAATGTTTGAGCAACGATGGCCTTTAACCAGAGTATTGTATTTTATAGAAAAATAACTTTTAGACATAACAAATATCCATGCCCGAGTTGATAAAATAAGTCACAACAAAAGTTGCAGCGAGCCTGGTCTAGTTCAAGAAATTGATACAACTATTTTCTGTGTTCTCTAAGGTGAATTGAAAACTCGGGTGAATTTAATCGATTTCCTTCAGAAACAATTATAATGCCTCATACATACCATTCCATTAACACAGCAAGTTGTCCACAAAAAGGACCTGGCCTTCAGCTTTTTGGCCAAGTTAAAACAAAGTTTTATCTTTTCGACGTGATTCACGAAGATGTCAGCGAGAGCGGATGAATTGGTAGTCGAATAATCATTCAGTAAATTTGTCGTCATAAGTAACTAGCAAAGAAAATGCAATGTTAGGTTAAGCTGAAATCAACACAAGCAAAGTTTTAACGTTATTATTAAGGACAACAAATTTTACGTTTAATAATTTTTTCGCTGTTCTTTCGTAAAAAAAATGACCCTAAATCAATTTTTTCACGTATAAAATCAAAATTTGTTGTATTAAATAATCCACTAACCTAGGGTAAACCAAAGAGGATAATAGTACTGGTTGTTATGAAGTCACTTGCCCGTAATTTAAAATTCATTCGTTTTTTTATATTTTCTTAATTAGATGCTGTCCTTAGGATAGGATGACATTTGAACTACTTAACGTCCACATTAAGCAGTGGCGTAACCAAAATCAAATCTCGTGATTAAAAAACAGAAGGTTTGATTGTTACAAAATGTTTATTGCCTGTAGCTTTACAAGTATTAAAAAATCTCCCGCTCCAGAGCGTCGGGATGGGGAGGAATCAAAAGTCAAAACCATCCATTATTGGATGGTTCCAATAATGGATGATAAATAATACATATTATTTTTTTATTAAATGAATTAAAATATTGGAGTTAAAGGAACAAATCAAACAACAATCTTCGAGCTTTTGGGAATGTGGTTTTTTTTTTTCAATTTCAATATATTCTTGATAAAGGGAACACCACATTCCCGAAAGCTCGAAGATTGATGTTGGATTTGTTCCTTTAACTCCAATATTTTAATTCATTTAATATATTTTCAAGAGTTAATATTACTAATAATATTTTTTTAAAATGGTTTTTGGTATATATTCATTAAAACCAAGTTTTAATGAATAATATAACAAAAATGTTTGACTTGTTCGACGAACAAGTCTGTTCGAACAAGAACGCCAACAGTGAGTTGGGCACACACTGCAGTTTTGTTCGACGGTGTAATCAAGACAGAAGTCTTTATGAAATCCTTACATTTGTGTGCAGTGGCGGCGGCATTAGCCATAAAATTAAAAACAAAACAAAAAAGAACAAGTGGACAAAGGAGTGGCTTTTTTATTATTTGTTTATATTCGCGGGATTTTATATTCCAAACACAATGGAAAACTGCGATGCAGCTCGATAAATTTACTACGCTACTGATAAAACCGTCGTTTTTAAAAAACGTTTACCCTACACACTTCGGACTTAATGCAATTTACAAGTTCGTCGAACAAATCAACGGACATAATCAGGCTGAATTTGATTATTTCCGTTAGACTTGTTGTCGAACACGAACGACAGACTTCCTGCCACACACTTCAGTTTTGCGTCGTGTTTGTTCGAACAGACTTGTTCGTCGAACAAAACCGCAATGTGTGCCTACCTTTAAGGCAGACACTGTCAATAGCACATTTTTCATTCAACATTTTAAATGGTTTAATTCATACTTATTGTTAGTTGATCAACACCGCAGAGACACAACCCGGAAAATTCTTGCTTAATATTTTCACCGACGCGACGATGCTTAGATCAAAATATTACTATAATTATATTAAACTTCAAGGGCCAATACATATTATTTTTTCAGTTTTTTTGCGTTGGGGGTTTTTTAAATTTTTAATTTAAGTTTTACTTCATGCTTCTTAAACTTTACATTATATTGACAATTTTAAATCAAATTTTATATTAGAATTAAAATTATTATGCGAAAGAAAGGAATAGCAACATTAAGAGTTTAACAACTATATAGTCGATGAACTATACGTCTAATGTTGGTGGCGCATCGAATGCAAAACCACATTTGAAAATGGTTATGCGTGTTGCCTAATTTAGAATGTTGAGAAGTTACCGTAATACTTAATAGCCTAATACTTTACAAAACATATTTTCACTGAACGGCTGAACAGATTTTTTTGCATCATAGCTAAGAGCACTCTCGATCAAGTCATTTTTAAAACAAAAAAAACTAAATCAAAATCGGTTCATCCATTTCGGAGGTACGATGCCACAGACAGATACACACCTTAAACTTATAACGCCTCTCTTTTTTGCGTCGGGGGTTAAAAATGAATTGAGACTTGGAGCTGAAATGCAAAAAAATGTAACACAGATCAATTGATTATATTATGTACTAAATCATCTACCGTCTTCAATATTAACCAAGACTGAAGATAGAATATTTTTCGTCGATGGACCTGGAGGGACCGCTAAAACTTTCTTTTATAATTGTTTAATTAATTTTCTTTGGGGAATGATAAAGGAATTATTATTATTGCGTGGACAGGCATTGCTTCTATATTATTACCTGGAGGAACAACTTCACGTCGAGTATTTAAATTACCCATTGTAATAGATAATTAATTACTCGTCATGTCATCTAATAAATCTGAAATTTAAGCCACACCTTCACGAGACAGATGTTATCATTTGGGATGAAACTTCAATGATTCCAAGTAGAGCTATTGAAACCGTTTGGTGGCAAATTTTTTATTTTCGGAAGTGACTTCCGTCAAGTTTTACCTGTTATAAAATACGCTCCACCTATGAAGATAGCCAGTTCTACTTTGAAGTTAACATCAATTTGGCCAAGCTGTATTAAATTTAAATTAACGAAAAACATAAGATCATCTGATATTGAACATGCAAATTGGTTATTGAATATTGGGAATGGCAATATAGACGTATTAAAAGTACCGAATAACTGGAAATCTACAAATATAATCCAGGATATCTGTGGCAACTACATTTTTGCCAACGCCGATCTCTCAGACAGAATTATACCGGGTGCTGAATAAATTAGCCGGACAAATGAATTTAACATGTAAAAACAACATTTTATACAATTTTAATATTGACGTCGTTGATTGTGACCGTTTGTTGGCCTGCGTTTTACACCATTCATGTATTTTCTTACATCGAACGAATTACCATCTTTCAATTTCTTGGTGAGTTAGCTTGCGATTTATGTGTACTTTGTCGATATCATTTGTTTTCTTCTCTAGTCTTGAGAATGGATTAATAAATAATCCGAAACGTCGACAAATTGAAGTTTTTGTTTGATTTGAAAAATCCCAGTCAACCTATAATTCCTTGCAACATTAACTAAGTTTTGGGTGGGAGTATTTTCCTACTTAATTTCATTTATAATGATGAATTTAAGGTCTGTACAGATTTTCAGCTCTATGCGAGTTTCTCCCAGCTTTCAAGTTTTTTTTTTGATTATTTTGACTGGACTATTAAGGAATGTATGTATGATTAATCCACTGTAAACTGATCACTGTATATTTGCTGCATTTGCTTTTTATTTTTAATTACCGGTATTCATTTCAGTATATACTAAGCTAAGTATCAAACTGTAATAATTATTTTTGTAGAATTTCAAGTTTTAATTAAAATGAGTTGTTGAAAGTAAGGAAACAAATTGTGGACAGTTGGTTAAGTGTTGAGGGTACATATATCGTTCAGACAAAGTGCAAAACAGTTAAATACGTCGCACCAAACAGTGAGAGCTTAATTAATTACAAAATATGGGGAAGAACTAACATTTAACGACTTGCCAAGATCCGGAAGAAAAACCGGATCTTATAACAAAAATATTGATCGGAAAGTGCGCAAGTTAATCGAATCAAACAGATCACTCTCGGTCTGCGAAATAGCGAAAAAATGTGGGAACAGCGAAAAATCGAGCACGAAAATTGTATGAGGAAGTTTTAGTCAATTTTGAAGGGTGTGTACTGATGGACATACTTATGTTAAATTGGATGGTTCGACTTTACCGGGACCACAGTTCTACATAAAAAAGAAAGGGGAGCCTGTTAGTGACTCGATTTCATCGATCCCGACAGAAAAATTCGGCGAAAATGTGCTGGTTTGGCAGGCGATTTGCTCCTGTGGCAATCGCACCAGTTCTTTTTTCATAAAGGGGACAATTAATTCAGAAAACTACATCAACGAGTGCTTAAAAAAGAGAATTTTACCATTCATTAAGAAACACGAAGGTGCACTTTTATTTTGGCCGGACCTAGCGTCGGCACATTACGCGAAAAATAAGCAAAAAAAAACAGGGCCAAGACAACGAAAATCTGGACGAGTTCAAAAAAACATGGGTTAGTGCAACCAAAATGCTATCCGAAAGCTCTGTCCGAACTCTTATGTAAAATGTAAAGTTCGTTAAAAATGAAAAATAAAAGCTTAAACTTTATAATGTTATACGAACATTATAATGAATTTTTGTAATATAAATGAAAAAGGTTGTTTTTTGCGGTGAAGAAATAAAATATAGCTCATTTTTAGTGGCAAGTTAAGGGGAGAAAAGGGTCTGAAATACAAACAAAGAAGCATATTTTTGTAATTTTTTTTGTAGAGTACCTTATTTGTTAATATTTTTAAAAATTTTTATATTATTAAGATTTATATTAAGAATGTTTTGCTAAATATTCGTTAAAAAATATTGCAAAATAAGCCAGTGGTAGTGGTGAGAACTGAGTCACATAGAAAAAAAGGTTCCATGCGCCCGGCAGGATAACTCATGGTTGCTTCATCTCAAATCAGAAAACAAAAGATATTTCTTTAGTACATAAGTTTATCTTGGATGTGAACGAAGGAATTAACAAAATATTACTTTTTTACTTTTTGGTAAAGGTGCAATCAAAAAACTGTGATTTTTTACTTAAATTAAAATAACAACTTAATTAAAAACTAAGTTGTAATTGAAATAAAAAAAAAAATCCATCGTTTACAACCCAAGATAAACTTATGTACTAAAGAAATATTTTTTGTTTTTTGATTTCAGATGAAGCAACCATGAGTTATCCTGCCTACCGCATGGAACCTTTTTTTTGATGTGCCTCAGTTCTCACCACTACCACTGGCTTATTTTGCAATATTTTTTAGCGAAAATTTAGCAGAATATATTCTTAATATAATGCTTAATAATGTAAAAAATTTTAAAAATATTAGCAAGTAAGGTACTCTGCAAAAAAAATCACAAAAATATGTTTCTTTGTTTGGATCTCAGACCCTCTTCGCCCCTTAATTATTCATACATTCCTTATCTGTAGACGTTTTAAAAGCAACGTTTTTTCGGAAAATAAAATAGCTCGGAAACTAGATAGTACAATAATTATTATTTTATACCTTGGCGCATAATTTTTACTCCTATTACTATATTAATTTGATATGACATCATTATGTTAGGTATAAAATGTACAGAAAACGACCAATTTAAAATTTTATTGTTTTTTGGGACCTTTCGCTTTGTTCGTAACTTTCGTAACGTTCGATCGTAAATAACGCTTGAATTATTTGTAGAAATCTTAAGGTCTTTCTTCTTTACGGAAGTAAAAAATGTAAGCAAAGAAAATTTTTTTTCCGATTTATTTTCATGCAAAAGTTCCTAACGGTTGAACTAATACTATTTTAAAATCGTTTGAAAATTGTAAACATATTGTTTAATAATATATTTAAAGAAAATTTATTCTTTCCTATTTTTCCGTCGTCTCGCCGTCGATAATAATTATTCATATTTAGCGGGGAACATCAATTTAGTTTTCACATTCCCCGCTCGCCAGATGTGGTTGTTTGGAGCGCATTTAAAGTTAAATCTTTTCTAACCTTGATTATTATTGCGTTAAGTGTATTGATTTGATAAAGTTTGAGATGTGTTATTAAATATATTTAATTTGTTACAACGAATTATAAGTTAGTTAAAACAAAAAGACTTGCGAGTTCCACATTGCAAAGAACGCGTAACATTGGCATTTGTTTTAAGCAGCGCCGGTAGTAAACTTTAGTCATCCAAAATTGTGAAGTTTTTAATGTGTGCTTTAAGGTAATAATCGTGAATTTTATTATATTTGCATAATGTGCGTAATGAGTAATTCAAAGGAGAGACAATTTAAACAATTACAATTATTGTAATTTTCGGGGGTTTGCCAAGTTTAGGATATTAATCGGAATTGCGAATTATAGTTGGAAGGATCGTGATCATCTAATTTCTAATTAACAAATATTGTAAAAGGAATCGTCCATAGTCCAGCTCGTTTTTAGAATTTGTTACGAAGAAAAATTATACAAATATCAAAAAGTAGATTTAGTTCAAACAGAATTTTACGATTATTGTTTGAAGACAAGTAAATGTTAAATAATTGTGAATTTCTTGCAACCAAAAACGTTTAGCGGCTTTTGAGTGTTTTTTATAATTTAAAAATTTTTTTTAAATTGTTGAATAAACCGCGTCTTAATAGATAAAACAAAAGACGTGCGGCGAAGTTCCACATTGCAAAGAACGCGCTTGGCTTTTGTTTTTTAAGTATGGCGTCGCGTCAGTGGGTATAAAATTATTTAGTTATTCAAAATTGTTTTTCATATAATAATCGTGAATTTATTACAATTGCATTAAGTGCATCGCGAACAATCTAAATTATTATTGTAATTTTCGGGGGTTTTCAAGTTTAGGGTATGCGATTTATAAATAAAAATTAGTTTTCAATTTGTTGGATAAGCCGCGTCATTAACTTTGAGTGCCGTGTGCATTTAGTCACCCAAAATTATTCACTTTTTAAGGTGTTATTTTGTTGATAACGCAGGTACATTTTTCGTATTAATCATTGGTGACAATGTTTGTTTAAAAACCTTTGTTTCGTTATGCTGTGCTAAAGACGTAGTTGCTTTTCACACAAAGCTTCCAGTTTTTGTTTGCGTGCGTTAAAATTCGTTAGTAATTAACTTTTGAACGTTAAAATTTTAGTGACGGTTATGAAAATGCGCATTCCTGGAAAGAAGTATTCGGCAACTTTTAAAGGTAAAATTTCAATGTCAATATTTTTGTGTGTGTAAAACTTACCGCAGTATTTCGAAAACTGTTCAGGTATGATCCGGTTAGCAAGTGCCGAAGAAGAAAATTCGGGTCAAATACAAACGAGCACCTTTATCCAAACCGCTACGGTTTACAGTACACACCATGCTTTGCCGTTAATTTGGAATTTAGTAAACCACAATTTGGTGTTCTCGTCATTTGTTTCATCTCGAGTTGATAAATTATTGAGTTACCGTGTCAATGGCTGCTCCATACACAAAGCTCATTTTCATCAATGCAATCGTTTTCCAAGTTTCTGCAAATAGAAAATACATTTTAAATGTAAATCACTAACAAGATTTAAAATGCTTCGTCATTTCTTTGGTACAGGAAATAAAAATATTTTAAATTCGTTCATTCTAATTAACAAGGGCTTAAATTTAATCTACAACTGGACATTAGGATGTGAACATGTCGAAGAAATCAATTTATATGCTTAGTACAATATCTTTTTTCTTTCAGGATATCGTCCGAGAAACATTGGCAGATAAACAGATCAATCGTGTGCGCGTTACGGTCATCGATAATAGTAAATATTTTCGCGATCGGTTTTTGGTGACGAGTACGAAATTTTGTGTGTAAAACTTTGACCGATGCAGGTCAAATTTGCTTGTTATAAGTGTTCATTTTAAAACTTTCTTTAATCGAAATCGATAACAAATAATATGTGAGTGTGTTACGAGGAGCTGAACTTTGATTGACTTTTCATGGTGGGAGAGAGCTGATCTCGGACAACATAACTGGCAAAAGGACTACAGTGTTAAAGGTAAGCAAAGGCAAATATTTTTACAAAAGTTCATAAAATATCTTTTGAATGTGTTTTGTTTGGCCAACGTGATCCTAATTAAGTATTAATTATTTTCTCTCTTTGTTTTCAGGTAGGATTCAACTTCGTGGGTAAAGGAGGTAAAAGGTTAGTGAAAAATTATTTCTCCTTGTGATGTAGCAGTGTAGCAGTTGAAAAATCGGTGATTAAATATGACGTGTTACAATAATAATTTATGTGCAATAAATAATTTTCTGCAAGCTGCAGGTCACGAACACAAGCTGAAAACTCGATGTGCTATTTGTAGATTTCAAGCAAGCTTATGACAGCATCAACAGAAGGCAACTCTTCCAGGCACTACAAGATTTTGGAATCTCTACAAAATTGATACGACTGGTAAAAATGACGCTACAAAAAACAGAAAATAAAGTAAAAGTGAATGGGGTGCTATCGAGAGATTTTGAGGTAGAACAAGGATTAAGACAAGGAGACCCACTCTCGGCAGTGTTGTGCAATTTAGAACTTGAGAAGGCATTACGAAATGGTGGAATTAACAGACAGGCCACTATATTAAAAAATAACCCGAGGTATTAACTGCGATGGAACAATAGTAACTGAAGAAAGTCAAATACTGCCATAAGCGGATGATGTTGTTATAGTATCGAGAACAATGAGAGGTATGACGAAGATCCTGAGAACCATAAAACGAGAAACATATAAAATGGGATTAAGTATTAATGTAAACAAGACGAAATACATGAGATGCAGGAGAAAAGATGGTGACAATAACAGAGAACTAATCATGGATAACTGCGCGTTTGAACAAGTAAAAAAATTTAACTACCTCAGAGTCCTGGTTAACAACAGAAATGAAAGACAGGCAGAAGTAAGACAAAAGATTCAAGCGGCCAACAGGGCTTACCACGCAGAGTACACTGAAAGATAAGCAAATACAAAAGAAAACCAAGATCAAGTTATACAAATCGTTAATTAAACCGGTACTCACATATGCTTCTGAAATGATCTGCATCATGAAAGATTCACTCGGAACGATAGCAGGCCCTACTCCGACTAATCAACGGCGAATACAGAATGAAAACATACATAGAACTTCGTGAAGAGATGGGAGGAGAAGACATAGTGAAGTACATTAAGGCCCAGAGATTGAGATGGCTGGGACATGTCAGGAGAGCCAATAAGGACGAAACGATAAACGCGATAGTGATGTGGAAACCGACTGGGGGATGAACCAAAGGCAGAATAAAATGTATTAAAACCATAATGTTTGCTAAGAGGATTAATCCACCTCAGTAAAATAGATTTTGAAAGTTTTCGCACAGCCTAATTCGAATAGAATGTTGTGCTGTTAAATAATAATAATAATGTGATGTGGCAGTGTAGCAGTGGTAAAATTAGTGATTAAATATGAAGTGCTACAATAATTTATGTGCTATAAATACCTGGCAGTCTGATAAGTCCCTGTCCCTAAGAGATGAAATTAGTATTCACTAGTTTGAACCATTTTTGACAAGCTTCGTCCTTTAAATTACGTCTATCAAAATTTCAGCCATTTACGATAACTCAGTCACAAGTTACAGCACCGAGAAGAGACCAACCAATCGGTATTTTTTAATATGGAAAAAATTGAGTTCCGAGTTTTGATTAAACACTATTATTTACGCAAGAAAACGATAACCGAGACCAAAGCCAAGCTGAATAAGTATTACCCGGACTCTGCACCGTCGATTGAAACGATTCATAAATGGTTTACTGTTTTTGTTGTGGACCTACGAGCACCGACGATGCTGAACGTTCTGGACACCCAAATGAGGTCACTACACCAGAAAATATCGATAAATCCACGATACGATGTTGAATGATCCCAAAGTGAAATTAAGGGAGCTAGCTAAGGCTGTAAGTATATCAATAGAATGTGTGAGCAATATCGTACATACGTTTTTGGGCATGAAGAAGCTCGGCGCGTTTTGGGTGGCGCGTTTGCTCACAGTCGACCAAAAATGAATTCGTGTTACAACTTCCCAGCAGAATTTGAGCGTGTTTACGCGTAATCCGAAATACTCTTTTCGCCGATTTATAACAATTCATGAAACCTGGATCCATTACTATACACCAGAGTCAAAACAAGAATCAAAACAATGGGTTTCTGCGGATGAAAGTGCTGCAAAGCGTCCGAAAACGCAACAATGGGCTGGAAAAGTTATGGCCTCCGTATTTTGGGATGCGCATGGAATAATTTTCATCGACTACCTTGAAAGAGGTAAAACTTTAACTGGCGCATATTATTCATTATTGGATCGTTTGAAAAATGAAATCGCTAAAAAGCGGCAAAATTTAAAGAAGAAAACAATCTTTTATCATCACGACAATGCGCCTGTTCATTCATCGTTAGCTGAACAAGCAAAATTGCACAAAATTGGGTTTGAACTGATAGCTGATTTCAGCTCATAGCTGAAACTGAGGCCTAATTTGAGGAACTTCCGATTGACTACTACTGGGCCGGTAAAAAAAAGTTAGAAAATCGTTGGACTTGTTGTATCGAACTAAAAGGAAAGTATGTTGAGAAATTAAATCGAATTTGGCCAAAAAAATGTTTCAGTGTTTCATTATTCGGGGACTCATCAGGCTGCCTAGTAATTTTCTGAAATTCACACAAATTTTAGAAAAAATGAAATATTTAAAAGTAGTTTAATAGTTTAGTTTTTCAATAGTTGCGTATGAAAGTTAAAGAACTACAGTGTCGTCAAGTATCACGCATCGACGGGCTAGTGTGCGTGAAACCGTGGCTGCATTTCTGCTCGCGCCGAATATACCTTAGATAGGAAAGTCTAATATAAATCGGAAATTCCGCGTTCTCTGTCAAACTCGATTAGCGCATCGCAAATGATTCGGGTCTACTAAAATTGCAAGCGACAAATACTGCAATATAGGACCAATCGAAATTTTTTGTCTAGTTATTTCTAATAAATTTATTATTTTTCATGATTTTATAATATAACAAAATAAGTATTATGCCGTAGGTCCTTAGAAAATTAGAAACGTTGCGTTGCAATAACGTGTAAAATTAGATTTCGATAGGTACAAAATTTCACCGCTGCGATCACAATTAGTTTTATAAATCTTAATATAAACAATAATTATTAAACAATCTAACCACCTTTTTTTGTAATAATTTAATTTATTTAACAAGTTTCATTGAATTCTCACCATGATCGGTGATCACAAATATCTGTTAAAGGCTACCGGATTTTAGAAAATTCTTTCGTTAAAATGTCAAATATAAATAACAAATTGTTCATCATATTACTAGAGCTACCATTTAAGTTTCTACAACGACCACTAAATGGCGCTATTATTCAATTATATTATTACTCTCCATTGTCACTTTATCGTCCAAAAAATTTAATTAAAACCTTTTACTTTTCTGTCGACGTTTCGAGTTTATTATTCAACTCTTCTTCAGGACTGCAATTGAGAATATGTATTCATAACGTCAATCGGTCATAAACCAAAATTGCCTACCTTCCGCATTAGGTTACCCAAAAAATACAGTCGGGATTCCAAACTACACGTCATCCAACACGCCTCTCATGCGTTTACAAAATTAAAATTAAAACCGCCAAACGCAATAATATAATAAGTCAATAAATTACAAAATTTCGCTAAAACTGAAAATACAAACAAAAAAAAAACACAAGAAAGCATTTGTTATGGAGATCTCATCAATTCCTAATTTATCCTCATTTAGGGGTGTTGCAATTCTTTTTTCAATTTTCGAAGAAGTTTTATATTTTATTAATTTTAGGACCGAGTGATATCTTATTATTAGATTAGATATCTGCAAGCATTTGGTACTCGTATTTTGTATTTTAACGAAATTTTGTAATTTATTGACTTGTTATATTATTGCGTTTGATGGTTTCAATTTGTAATTTTAATTTTGTAAACGCGTGTTGAATGACGTGTGGTTTGGAATGCCGACTGTATTTTTTAGGTAACCTACTGCCGAAGGTACGAAATTTTGGTTTACGACCGATTGACGTTATTAATACATATTCTCAATTGTAGTTCTGAAGAAGAGTTGAATAATAAACTCGAAACTTCAACAGAAAAGTAAAAGGGTTTTATTTTCTCATAGTCCAATTTCCGATAAAGGTGTTTTATGTTATTACTATTTTCGTAAAATTTTACATTTTTTATTGGGACATCGGTGGTAGTTTAGAAATTGACCCAGTAGTTTTCTTACAGTGAGCGTTTAAAAAAATTAATTTTGTGAGAAAATGGAAATTTCACAAAGATTAATACCACAGAAGCTATCAATTAGTCTAAATCAGTTGTTGGACCATTTTAGTAAAATTGAATTTTGTTAATGACATTTTACTTCTTAGTACAGGCATGTGACCACTTCAAATGTTTTATGTAAAATTAATGATTAATATCATTTTAATTAATGTTAACAATAATAGTGCAGTTGATAGTATGATTTAAAGATATAATTTTCTGGTAGAATAGCCCCGGTTGTAGAACTAGTTCCATTAGTATCAACAATATTTATAGATTTTTCAATATTTCCACCAGAGAAAATTTGATTTGAAACTTTTTCCTTATTTGCTAATGAATTTTCTGCAATTATTGATGATCTCCATCCTCCGTGACGTTTAATAGTCGCCAAAGTCAGCTTCCGCATCTGCTAAAATAATGCAGAAGACCTTCTGAAAAAATGGCCCGTGTATGATGGACAATCTTTTAGTTTTCTGCTTTGTTAAAAGATTAAAAAAAGACGATGTTCCATATGTGCTGGACGAAGAGCTGCACATTTCCGAAAAATATCTATGTTATTATATAAATCGGTTTGTTGTGTAGTAATGGTGAAGACTTTGTCTACTTTAGTTTTGATGTCTGGCACCTTACTATAATTGCAAATCCCAGATCCTCGATGCTGTCTATTGTCATAGATGATAATTCCTGTAGACGACAAGCTCACTGACTCCCATTACTGCAACCACCTAGAACAGTCAAAGTGAATTTAGTAAGAGGTGATGAACTGTGTTACTTGATAGTCACCTTCATCATTAGAAATTTCTTATCAGGTGCTACTATCATGAATTTATCGATCTGTTCTTTTGCGATTATTTTAGATTTCTTCGACTTAAATCCATCTGAGCACCGTTTTAAAAATTCAATCAGTTTTGAGATAATTTTTATGTTTATATCTTCTTTCACTATTAGAACTGCCTTTATCATTAAATACTTGGACCAAAGGGTAGACGCTTTGTGGTGTGGCGACCACCAAAATAATCCGATAATCCTCTTATCAATCATTTATTTCCATATAAGTAATTATTTATGTCATTTAAACAAGGAAAATAAATTAGTAAAATAATTAAACGGACTTCTTCGGTAAGTTTCGTTGCTTTTTTGAGCACACACCATTTCTTAAATTCGTTGTAAACTCCTTCATACTAAACCCTAGATTTTCCGGGCAACAGATTTAACGTAGCTTGTTTTCCAGCTTCGACGATATCTCGTGGATTGGCAGTACTCGAAATGACCATTATGTAAATGTTTGTCGTCATATTTGTCTGTTAGTGAATACTTTATAAAATGCTTTATCAGACTGTTAAGCTCAAAATGATGAATACGGTTGCAAGTCATGGTACCCCGCCTGGAAAGTCTGCAGGGTACGGAATACCTCCCAGATAAGGCGATTCGATAAAATTGAACCCGCAATTGGAGAATAATGTAAAAATATTGTGATTTTCAATTTCAACATTTCTTACAAGTTTTCAATTTCTAAAGATGCAAAATTAATGTCCAGCTAAGAATATTTTTAAGCTTTTGTTATCTAACATAATTATTAATAAAAAGGATAACGAATTATTATTGTCATTAGATTAAAAAAAAATAGTTGAGTTTAAACTTTTGGATGCGTTGGCGGTCAGTTTTGATAACACCCTGCATAACACAAAGTTTTAGATATTTTTAGTTTCCGAACTCTTTAGTAAGGAAAGTATTATTATCTGAAATTGAACAAAAAATTGACCCCTCATTTTCTTAATCAAATTTTTATGTTTCGAGGTTCCCTTATACTAGATATCAAAAATTTTTGAAAAAGTATGTCTGTGAACCGATTAGCATCTAAACGAAGTAACGAAATCACTCCAAATTTTAAATTTAAGTTTTGATCTGTTGTGGCACAAAGTCCAGTGAAGTTGAATAAAATCTAATGGGGAGAACGGGAGGTTTACTCGAAGCTATAAGACATGGTGGATTCACCATAACTTCTAAACGCAATGAAATAGGTAAAAGTTTATTACGACAAAAACTGATCACTATCAAATTACTTACAAGTTTAAGTGTGGAAAAACAATTTTTGAGTGAAAGGAAAGATATGTAAACGTTAAGCAGAGCCTCAGCAAGAGACGCAATGCAAATTTGGACCATTTATATTCCGAAATAAGAATATGCAAGAGAATTAAGATGTGGTAAAACCAGGTGCTTTTGAAACTTCAAATGCTCCTAGCCAGCTCCTCTGGATGAACAAACTTTTATAAAATCTCTTGAGAGTGTTCCTGGAACTTTCCACCAAGTTTGAAGCAAATCGGTAGATAACAAAATTTCCAAATAAATATTAGTAGGCTGTGGAAAATTAGGTGGCAGTGTAATTTAAAATTTATAAGAAAATGTTTAGAATCAAGAATGCGTTTTTACAAAATGATATAAAAGGCGATGTGAAAACAATGAAATATAGTCAAATTTTGGATATTTTAAAAACGCATGTTAGTGCCGGTTTTATATGCGAATGACGCCCAAATTGTTGTTTTTTTTTTAATTGATAATGCAAGTTAAAAACTTAGACGAAAGTGAAAGTGAGATTACCACCAAAAGAAATTTGGAAAACTTTAACAAGTTACGACAATTTACGTTTAAATCTTATTTTGTTTTAGAGTGACGGTTAAAAATAATTAGAAGTCATAAAAGTGTTACTTTAATTTATTGGTAACAATTTTATTTGCATTTTTGTTTTTGCTGATTATTTCGATTTTCTGAATGATTTTCACTATTATTGCTCCCCTGATTAGATTTAGTATTGTAGGTTTTTCTATCCGAGGTAAATTGGGAGTTCATTTTTCGGAAAATTTTTAGTTTTTGTTAATAAATAATAACCAGTTATAGCTTTTTTATGTATGCAAAAAACCATTAAGGGACGCCGATTTTTCAAGTTGGCGGAGATTCCCGAGTTTGAATTTTCCAGAACTTTAAAGACGCTCGCTAGTAAGTTCAAACCAACATCCACATCAAATTTTAAAAACTTCTGAATTATTTCGTTTATTTGCTGAAAATATGCATAGTTTAGTTGTCTGTATTTGCCCATTAGCCGGTTTGCATTAGTAAAAATGCAAAGTTTCCAAGTTTCATTGCACGTTCAAGGGTACCCATTCACCATCTTTCAAGATATCTACACTTTAAAATTGTCTTATTGAAATCGTTTAAAGTAGTTCTCAATGGCGGTATACCACGACAGGAGCATAGCACCTATCGATGTTGATTTTTAGGTCTCGACTTACAAATACAACTTCTATCAATGGTGCAAGTCCCTTGTTAGTTGAAATTAATGCGTTTCCTTAAAAAAGAAAATACTGCCATCATTGTGCAAATGTAAGCTGGGATTTTCTTTGAGGCATTTCGAATTTTCGGTGTAAAACAAAATAGCAGATTGTCTTATTCGGATATTGAAAGTGAAACTTTCTTTGCACGCAATTACTTTATGATCAAAAAGTACCCGGAATTTCTCAATTAAACGAACCGCGCTTGAGATATTGCCAAAACAATTTTTTTTCTGGGTTAGTACATCTGTCAGTTGTTTACATCTCAATTTTGAGAGCAATCTGTCCGATAGTTCATGCGTAATAGTTTTGTAAACAAGTCATTATTTTGTGTATTTTACTATGCAGAATTTAGCTAAGCAAAGAGTCTACCTAAAATTGTGTGTTTCTAACAACATAATATTATCATGTACGGAAGCGTTAAAAATGTTAACGGTAGCCTACGGGGGGGGGGTGGAGACTGGACAATGTCGAAAACACAATCATACGAATGTGGTACCAAGTATTTAAAGCGGGTGTTATTGTGCTGGATAACTTGCCTCGTTCCGGTCGTCCACCACCTCTGCGACTTGACGAAAACGTCGAAAAAACTAAGAAAATTGTGCTCGAAGATCGTTGTGAGAGATTTTGGTGTCTCCTTCCGATCCGTGCAGAACATTATGCACGATGTTTTGGACATGAGACTAGTTAAAGCGCGACTTGTGCCGAGAATGCTGAAGATGTTGCACAAACAACATCGTATTGCTGTCGTTCTTCTTCTCACGACTCGTAAAGCGTTTTGAGGCGATAAAGAAGAATTCGCAGAAGGAGATTCCAAAATTGGCATATGAAAAGTGTTTTAAAAATTGGAAAAATCGTTGGCGTATGTGCATTGCTTGCGATGGAGATTACTTTGAAAGGGGATTACTTTTATTGAGAAATTCTGAGTACTTTTTGATCATAGTAGTATTGCACGTTTATTTAACATTTTTTTAAATTTAAATTCGATTGTTTTGAAGAGTATTATATAAATATAGTATAAATTGACGCGTCATTTACTTTCATTTGTTTTTAGTTTTACGCGAACCATTGTGCCGGCTGGACATCATTTTTGTTTTCTTTTTTCTCGTTTTAAATTTTAAATTGATGCTCTTATTTACAAATGTCCATAAAACTTTTAACAAACCCTTAAATTTACAGATGATATCTATTGGCTTGTTACTACTAAGGGATAATTTCCATCGACTAGTTAAATTCGACGACCTGTTCAAGTTTTACGGACGTTTGTGAATACGGGCATAAGTCTAATTAGTTATCGTATTAAAATTAGTGTCAAGTTTAAGTGAATGCGAAAATTTAAAACAACGCGAACTATGAACAATAATTTAGGTTTCGAATTTGGCGTATAACATTTTTAAGTTTTCCTTGGTTAGCGGAAAAGGATACAAAATACGATTGCCAAAATTAAAGAAATTAACTTAAGGTAGAATTTTCTAATTTCTATTATTAAAATTTTTAAATTAATTTATGAATATACGAAGCTCGAATACGAATACGCTCTTGTGGTGTATCTAAGCTGGAGCATGTAAGAAACGTAGAAATAAGTAAAAGAATGAGTGTCGATGGAACAATAATAGACACCATAGAGGAGAAACGACTGATGTGGTACGACCACCTGCAAAGAATGGAAGACTACAGATGGCCAAAAAGAATATGGGAATGGGAATCCCTAACAAAAAGAAGAAGAGGAAGACCGAAATTAACTTGGCAGAAACGCGATGAACTCCCGAAGACTCCCAGAGGGTGGCAGGGAGAACCGATAGGCTTGGCGTGAAGGGTGCGAAATACCATTAAACACATTGTAAAATATTCGCTAATTCGGGTACAATAAACGCAAGTGAAATGCAAAATAATTTTGAAATGTGTAAGAGAGAGAAAGGTATATTTTCAGTGTTTTACTGCAGTCACTGACGTGGCCAGGATTAGTAATTAAAAAATGCGGAATTTTCACCACCTCAAACAAACCTTCATCTAGGTAATCTAAAAACTTGGAAGTAAGACGTTTTTTAAACGTTATCTGACATACCATTTTGTTGTCATCAACCTCGATTCATTTGTGCCATCTCTTAAAAGCAAAATTGCTGTCGATGCTTAGCTTTTGATGTAGATCCTTCTTAGATTGGCCTTAATTTCAGAAACACGACCACTCATTGTTAGTTATGACAATTAACTGAAATAAAAAAATGATATTTTAAAGAGTTTGTCTCGAAATCCATTCAAAACATTTATTTCACTTGGCAAGCATCCAATTTTACTTTGACAATAATAATTGTTAAAAAATATAATTAATTAACGTTCGGATGCATAGACAAGTTTTAAATAATACCAATTTGTTTTTATTGCAATTTTATTTACATCCATAATGAAATACAACATGTGACTAATACTGGAAACGTTATTTTTAAAATGGACCTTTTCTCAACCGAGTAAATAACATTGCAACGAAAACAAATTTGACCTGATTGGTCTTACTTAGAACTTGTAACTTATCTATGAATCCAAGCACAAATCTGTTAGTAAGCGTTTATTTTAAATGTAGCATTTTAAGTACTAGTAATGCCTCTTCTACGAATGCGTGTATCAATTATCCATACTCTTGTTGTCGTCTGTTAATCAATCAAATAACAAAGGTTTTTTTTCTGAAATTTTGGACAAGATCTAATAAAACCCTAACTCTTCTCAGTGTTTCGGGCATATGTTATGCTTCTTCCTAGGTAAAGAATTGCAAGCAGAAAATTTTAAATAAAATAATCCAAACAACTAAAATATGATACCATAAGTTCAGTGCAATTAACAATTTCAAAAATACGTCGTCAAATTTTCAAAGCACAAAATTAAACAATGTCAAACAAAACGACAAGAGCGATTTAGCAATCTCGGAGCAAAATGATTACAAAATTGAAACAATTTACTCACCACTAAGATTACCGCAAAAGATACTAAGCTTTTATTTGTCTTATCTATGATTAACACAGCATTTGTTAGTTTTTATAAAAACATTTCACTAAAGTATTTCTTTAAGTAATTTTTCTCATTCTTATTATTATTATTAGGAAGTTTTACGTACCCTATATCGACTTCATTTATAAATACCCATTGGTTTGTAGATTTTGCACGCCAATGCTTTTGGTTAATTTCCTTCAAAATTGTTAATTAATTTGTATGGTATATATTTGCTAAAAATCGATTGGAATATTAATTTATAATTTACAGTTGTAAAAAATACCTTCAGAAGTTCCGGTTGCTCAATTGGAAATGGAAGTGAACTTAATTAATTTATAGGCGAGTTAATGGGAGACTCATAGTTGGCAGGTTACTGGTACAGATGAAACGTTTTTTTTCTGCCTCGATCTTTCCACTGCGTGGATATTTTTCTTTTGCCGAGTTTCAGTCACATCAAGGACGGCCTAATTTTCTGAGAAACAGAAACATCAGAACATATGAAACAAATATTGTAAATGAAAAATTACATGCGAGGGCACATTGCTGAAAATTCTTTAAGACTACTCGTTAATTTTTATTGCTGTCCATAAATACTCGAGTAGTTTGTAAATTGCCTGCACAGTTTATGACTAATTTCTGCTTCCCCAACATTGTCTTTACCTTACCGACCCACGGTGTCCATTGTGTATGGGTGTTGGAAGCTTTCCTGATCGCATAATATGCGATACATGTACGAGATGTTGAAATCGTTATCGCGTTTAATTGTTGTAAACAACGTTGATTTATTTTGAAATAATATTTTGCTTGATTTGAATTTCACTATGTATTAATAATAAATATCATAATAACCTCAAAAATCTACCTATCCATACTATCCTATACTACTAACCATAATACTATGCGCTTGTGGCATTTGAACTACTCGAAACTCCAGATGAACCACTATTTTTTATCTATGAGATGAACTGAAGCGTGCTAGCAGTGGCGTAATTAGTCCGAAAAGGCGATAAATTATTATTAATTATAATTTAATAATAGACTGGAAAAGTGTGACGTTAGACTACGTTAGGCCGGCGACCATAATATGATGGGTGCAACCATTGGTTTGTTTACGTTTATTTTCTATAAGATTTACATGGAAGTGTGTTAGTAACAAGTTAATAACCAATTTTAGAGGTGATTCTGGGTGAAAAATATCAAATTTGTTTTCGTTTTAATTTAAAAAAAGGAGAAATTTTTAAATAATAGAGTTTTAAGTAATAATTCAAAATAAACACTGATGCGCATACTATTAAACAACTATTTTCGTCCATCTTAAAATTAATTCAATTTTATATTTTTGGGAATTTTTACTTTTGCTCGATAAAATTACTGTGTTGAACAAAGGTCCAAATTTTCCAAAAATATAGAATTGAACTGTAGGTACGTACCGAGTGACCGACCTTACACGCGATCATAGGGAAATAACATGGGAAATTGATTATTTTTTAACTTCTCCTTCTCATTATATAACGGATAAGTACGAGAAAGATATCAATTTAAAGAGATTTTTTTTCCACGTTTAAAGATACTCAACACTTTATATTATTTCGTTATTTAATAATTGTTAAAAACTCATTAACAAACTAAAAAGTAATAGTAATTAATTATGTACAGTGGCTCCAACAATTATTAATACACCCCTATGTTAACCATGTAAATTGCACATTTTGAAACGGTTTTTTGACATATAAAACTCGCTTTTACAGCAAAACTTTTCAGATATTTTTTATTGCAAATTTTAATCTCTTCAGTTTTGTTTCTATACATTTTTTTATTTTCTTTCGCCGTTTACGAGTTACAGCGACTTAAAGAAAACTAAGTAAAAAAGTTAATAAAATTAACATTGCTCTTATGGGAGTTTTTTTACAGAGTTTTCTTCAAGTCGCAGTAATTCGTAAACGGCGAAAGAAAATAAAAAAATGTATAGAAACAAAACTGAAGAGATTAAAATTTGCAATAAAAAATATCTGAAAAATTTTGCTGTAAAAGCGAGTTTCATATGTCAAAAAACGGTTTCAAAATGTGCAATTTACATGGTTAACATAGGGGTGTATTAATAATTGTTGGAGCCACTGTACATTCGTGGGGAATATTGGAACAATAGGTGCAAATAAAACTATTTATATTGATCAACGTTTCGAAGATGTAATTTTCTTTAAAAAAAACTATCCCTAGGGATAGCGTCCTTGAGACTAGACATAAGCTTTTGGTTGGTGCAATGCGCTGTTTTTTGGGTTGCAACGGTGTTCACACACAAGCTACTTAATATACTTATGCTGCGCAGTTTTTTAATTGGCAGCGCAGCAAAAGTAGCTACGTCTGATCTTACCTTAATACTACTCAAATTAAATAAATTTATTCTCCAAATACAAAATTCTCGAAACCAAAATCTCAAAAATAATAACAAAATTATACGGATCTCCTCATCCGTTTCGGGCGACCATTTTGGCCAAAAACCCTCATCGTCCCGCCAGTTCTACAAAATTTTCAAAATTATTTACAATAATCATTAAAAGGAAAACATTCCTTAAAGAAACGTTCAGATTAGAGGCATTAGTTTTACCGAAAATTCTATTTTCGCCGGACATCATGCCTCTTTAAGGTCAACATATCCACACCTGCATTTACAAGAAGAGTTGCCGAGTTCTACGCAGACAGTGGCCCGTGAACGCTTTAGCATCAACATAACCTAGATAATTTGCAATTTTTGACGGTACACTTCCAAAAGTATTTTTGCCAACCGCTTGGGAAATGCATCAGTTCATCTCTTCTTCTTCTTCTTCTTCTATAATCGTAAAACTTTTTGGGCCCCAGTTTTTGTATCTCGAATTTTTACCACCACAACCGCACCTTTGTCATTGTCTTGGATGGAGTGGAAACATAATCCAAGGTTGTAAGTCACTGCCTCGACGTGCTGTAGGACTTCTGCTAACGACTTCTAGTAGGACCAGAACCAACTTGCGGGATAGCATATCTGGCCGCAAAAGGGTCTATAAAGGAACTACTAAGTAAACAACATCTTGAATACCGGGGGGACCTTTCGAGACTAAGGCAATCGCGGCTGTTTATTGGTGGGCCCTCCAATTACAAAAGAAAACAAGAAATCCTCAAGCCGGGTAGATCACAGCTGAGGAAGACAGTACTTACAGGACACTTCTGTCTAAAAGACATCTCAAGATTATTGGGATTGCAGAAGATCCCATAGGTAGGAAGTGTGGAGAGGAGGAAGAAACTCTACACCACATACTATGTGTATTTCCAGCTCTTTGTCCTTTAACCTATCGAAGTTGCGATACTTCGGTTGTCCATATCGGATAACCGAGGCAATAAGATTATTGAGGAAACAAAGCTGATGGAGTAAAACTTGGAACACGAGGTACAATAGCCCTAGAGCTTCAGTGCAAGTGTGCATGGAACCACAACTCGTTCAGCAATAATAATAATTAATAATTGTCATAAAATGATGATCCAAATCTCTTTATTTTGCATTGCTTGGTTTTCAGTAATTTTTTTCCTTGATTAAATGAATTGATATATTCCTTCTTTTATCGTCTGGTCTGGTGTAATAGTTGCGTAACAAAACTTCCTTCTGTACGATTTTATAAACTGATAACATAATTCATCTTGTATTATTAAAATCAAATTATTCCCCAAAATTGTAAATTATATTTGTTAAATTTGTAAATTAATTTTGAAATCATAAAACCAATTTTTTTTTCGAACCAAAATTCTCTCGATCTTATCTTTTCAAAAAACGCCATAATATATCGAATCTAATTCGTTTCGATTTTTTTCTTTATCGATCTTTCTTTGTATAGGGAATTTGATAGTATAATGTTGAAATTATTTTATTGAACATAATAATTTTATGTAGCGTCAATTACCATTTCGAAATTTCAAATACCTTGCGATAGATTATTTTAAAGATTGAAAAAATCCTTCTTCAAGGATATCCAAGTCAAGTTTATCCTAGTATATGTGTATCTCTCGAATTAGCCAAACGTGTAATGTTTTTTTTATAAATATGAAAAAAAAACACTTTTCTCGTGAGTTAATTACGTAAAAAAGAAGTTTTTAGTTTACCTAATGGGATTTCTTCTATTTTTATTTTTCCATTGTTTAATTTTCATACTTCATAACAAAAGGCACATCAAATTTTTTTTTCCATGTAGGCCCGCTAGTTCAGTCGTTGTAAGCCAATTGGTGAAATACAGATTAGTTTAGTGGGTTAGTAAAATAAAAACGATTTAGATTACGGCTACGTTTCTAATTTTCAAGTAGTGTTTTCGTCATTTTTTATACGCCAAAATATTTAAACAATTAGAAATTTATTAATTTAAAACGCACCGTTTTCGACATAATACGCTATAAAATTCAAAATATTGCTTATTTTCACTCAAACTTGAGATTACAGAACTCAATAATTTCTAACGACGGCGAGGCGACGCGACGATTCTCTGGATCGTAACACAATTTTTAAGTTTATGTTCTGGTTTTCTGGATATAACTTACATGTTGTGTTTAAAATTTTATGATACCAATTTTTGTAAACAAAACTTATTAGTAGTATAGGGTACTATTGAATTATTATGTATCTATTTTATGTGTCTATTAACATATTATTTATTTTACAGATTTGACTATTAAATAAATTTATAAATAATCATTTCACAATTTTTCTATGTTGTAAATTTTTAATTTGATGTTTCCATGTAAAAATTTTCTAGCAGTAGTTCAGAATATTGATTTGTAGTATATAATTAATGTAAAATACATTTGACTTGCACAATAATTTTAAAACGCTGTTTCAGTTTTAATTATAATAAATTACAATTGACCACGGGGATATCGCCGACCAACAATAAATTAATGACAAAGATACCTAGTATTGACTTCAACTGTATTAAAGAGTGGTCTGCATCTGCAGAGCTTACTAAGTAAGAACAAATTTATGCAATTAACTTACTCATTAAGTAATTTGACTTAATTTTCAGGACTTAAATCTGCATCAAAAGAAATGGATTCCATTCACTAGGAAAACTACAAGACTAGTTATCTTCAAAAGAGAAGGATACCACAAAAGAACACAGAGGATGTCGAGTCATTATTAGGACGAGGGAACTTGGTAAGAACAATTTTATTTTATTAAAATTTGAAGTTCTTCATTTAGAAATTTTATTTCAGTATTAAATCTGCACGGAAAGAAGTTGATTCCAACCACTAGGAATTTTGCAAGAAAATAAACTGCGCTCCCCGGGATGCATATCCGTAGTACCACGGGTTAACACGAGGAATGCAGGGTCGTCACCAGGACGTAGGAACTTAGATGAAAGAAAATTCTTTTTTATTGTAATTTTTAATTTGGAAATTTAGAAATTTATATCTAGATATTAATCTGCATCTAAAGTAGAGGTTCCCAACTACTAGGAAGTCTACCAGAGAAGAAGTAGCATACCACAGGTGCCCACAGAAGATGTAGGGTCATCAAGACCGATGCGCTTAGGTAAGAGAAAACTAATTTTATTACAATTTTTAATTTGTCATTTAGAAATATCCCTCTAGAAATTACATCTGCAGAAGTAAAGAAGAGGTTCTCAATCATTAGGAAGATTACGTTGCGTATCCTAGGATCCAGATCTCGCATACCACAAGTTCACACAGAAGATGTATGTAGGCCCACCAACACGGAGGAACTCGTGTAAGAGAAAATTTGTTTTATTATAATTTTTCATTTAGAAGTTTCTCTCCAGGAATTAAATCAACATCAAAAGAAGTGGTGCTATTTATAACCTAAAGGAAGTCTACAAGAAAAGAACTTGCGTTCTTCAGGATGCAGGGCTCGGATACTATACGGGACCACAGAAAATGTAGGGTCGGTCACCAAGATCAAGTTCCTCCAAAGTTAGGGTAGAGAAAATCCGTTTTTTTAAATATTTAATTCCTCATGTAGGTAGTTTATTCCAGGTATTAAATCTGCATTTACAGAAGAGATTCCCCACCACTAGGAGAATTAAAAGAAAAGAGGAATGCGTTTCCTCACGATACAGATTCCGGTTGCTACAAGTGAAAACAGAAGATGTAGGCTCACCAAGACAGAGGACTTTGATAAGGTAAGAGAAAAATTGTTTTATTATAATTTTTATTTATCATTTAGAAATTTATCTCCAGGAATTAAATCTACATCCAAAGATGTGGTTCCCAACCAATTGGAAATCTATACAAGAAAAAAAGTTGCGTTCATTAGGACGCTGATTATTTATAATCCACAAGAGAACACAGAAGACGTTGGCTCATCAAGACTTAGGTAAGGGGAAATTTGTTTTATTATAATTTTAATTTTCTAAGTTAGAAATTTAACTCTAGGAATTAAATATGTATTTAAAGAAGATTTTTCTAACCACCATCAAGACTATAAGAAAAGCAGTCGTGTTCCCTAGGATGCAGATTGCGGTTACCACAAGTAAGCACTCTAGATGTATAGGTTCACCCAGATGGAGAAACTTAGGTAAGGGATAATTTGTTTTATTATAATTTTTAAATTCTTATTCAGAAATATTCTTGCAGGAATTAAAACTTCATCTTAAGAAGAGGTACTCAGCCACTAGGAATACAACAAGAAAAGAAGTTGCGTACTCCAGGATGTATGTAGATCTTGGGGTCCACATGGTTCCCAGTGGTACTCACTTTATACTATACCAGTAGGATACTAGGATACTGCAAGGAAACACAGAAGATGTAGGGACATCAGGAGGAAGGAACTTTTAGGTGAGAAAAAACTCACATTTTTAAATTCATTATTAGAAATGTTCCTCCAGGAATTACCTCTGCATCTAAAGAAGACGTAACCAATCACTAGGTGTACTACAAGAAAAGAAGATGCGTTCCACAACTTAGGTAAGGGAAAATTTTATTTTATGATTATTATTAACTTGATTATAAAAAATAAAATGATTTAAATATATTGAAATATTATATATATTAAAAGTAATTATTAATTTCTCTCCAAGATAATCTGCATCTAAACATAAGGTTCCCAACAGCTGTGGTAAACTTCAGAAAGTGATGATACGTTCGGCTGGATCCTGATCCGGGAACCTTACGGGGGAACACAAAAGATGTAAATTCAACCAGGATGGATGAACTTGGGTAAAAAAAATTCGTTTTACAAAATATTTTTGGTCATTCATTTAGATTTGTCATTCCAGTATACAATCTGCGTCGATCGAAATCGACGAAAATCACGACGCTACGACGCTGGAAGTTGGGCCAGATAAAAATTGGATTTTTAATCTGCATCTAGAAGTAGAAGTTTCCAACCAATAACAAGGCTGCAAGAGGAGAAGTTGCGTTTTTAGGTATGTAGATCTTGGATACTACAAGTAAACACATGGGATGTAGGGTAACCTGCACGGAGGAACTTAGGGAGGGGAAATAGGGAAACTTAGAGAAAATAACTATGTTTTCAAGTATCGAATTTCTCATTTAGGTATTTTATTCTAGGAATTAAATCTGCATCTACAGAAGCGATTCCCAACCACTTGTTTATAAAACAGTTTGTGACAAAAAAAGTCATAAGTGAACCGACGGTCATCAGGGCGGAGTAACTTTGGTAAGTACAAATTCGTTTATTAAAATTTGTTGTTACCGATATAGAAATTCTGTTGCAGGAATCACAACTACTGCAGGGAGAGACGATCTTATACACTTGGAAATATACAAGAGTAGAAAAGTAGCATTCCCCCAGGGGCAATGATGGGATGTTACAGAATCTGGTTATTACAGGAAACTAGAGTAAACGCTGTTTACTAGATTTAAAAACTTAGGTAAGAGCAACTTCGTTTTGTTATGATTTGTAATACTTATTTGGACCGCTTTTGCAGAGATTACTATATCAGCAGCATAGAGAATAGCATTTCACCCATACGGAATGTTACTATTTGGGTAGTTGCAATCCTTGAGTTTGGCATTTTTGTTACCAAGTTGGAAGAAATTTTATTCTATTACTAATCTAGAAATTGTGTTTCAAGAATAACATCTACAGCGGGTGAAGAAATTCGGTCCCTATCCCCTAGAATGCACGTTCCATGGCTTAGAATGCAATGGGGGTTGGATGCAGAATCTGGATTCCACGAGTAAACACAGAAAATGATGTGCATCAGGTCATTAAGGTGACCTGGAATAAAATCTAGATAATGTTTACCGCCGGGTCTGCAAATCTTATCAGGTTTATTTATTCTTAGCTTATTGGTATTTTAATTAGTATGTAATACTACTTTTCGTAAATTGGTTGATTCATTTGTATTACATAGGACCGATGACGTCTAATGAGTCAGATTTACGTGTTAACGTTCATTCTTGATTGTGCAATATTTTTTGTTATTTATTTGCAAATGCATTGGCAGTGTGTGTATCATAGTTGAACCGTGAAGTTTATGTCCACCAACATTAACAATACTTGGTAGGAATAACATCTGCTTAAAATTTTTAATCATTAATTCACAACAATAATTTCTCTTTCATATAGGAACGAAGGCCCGATAAAAAATGAGGATTACGAGGACGACATTTTCTGGTATAAATGCTGGAAAGACCACGACCACCACCTTGGCTAAGCTGGGTATTGACGGAATAGTTATTTGCATTTTGGTGACAATCCAATGATTTGTTTTTAAAAATTTAATTAATTTAATATGTTTAAGTTAATTGTATTTTATTTAACTTGTTTGTTCTAGGTTGACCAAGTTTCCCAAAATAGGAAGAACTACCTATTCTAGCAGGCGGACGCCAACTAACCCATGATCGCAGATAATCAAGTCCAATGGACTTGTAAGGTAAAAATAAATTAATTTTTATAACATTCTAAGGATGTAGAAAAGTAGCTGTAGTGGTTTCAACTCGAATCGGAGTCGGGGAGGACGACGCTGAATTGATTTGAACTTGAATTTTCTTAAAGTACTTATTATTTGTTATAGGTTTACCAAGTTTCGGCAGTTTGGAGTAACGAAAATAGGAAAAAGTGTACGGGGAGGATCGACAGCAGCTAACCGACCGATGCGATGATAGCAGATGCCGAGGAAAGTCAATTAGAAGACATCAGTTAAAGGGTCGTCGTTGTTGGCGTGGTCAATAAGGTAGCAAAGTTTTGTATTTGAATTTTTGACCGCGATATATGTAAATCACTCGACGGCATGAAACGATTCGCATTGAAGAAACGGATTTCCAGCTAGTTTTTGGCAAATTTGATAGTTAGACTATTTTGTTTTTAGAGCGCAACCGAGGAAAGGAAAGAGTCGGTTAGGAATTGAGAACCTGGGTTTGCCTGTCCCTTCTTTATAGAAGCGGATTAGTATGTAAAGATCAAGTTTAGCTAGGTGGTATAGGTAATGTGGAATAAGTAGTAGTGAGGACCTCACGGCCCTTTCGATACTATACTTTCCCGATACTATACGGGAACATAGAAGATATCGCCAAGAGGAACTTGGGACAGAGAAAATTCGTTGTATTTTTAGGACTACAAGAAAAGATGTTAAATTCACTTAAATATCAAGATATACCACAAGGGAACACACAAGAATGGGTACAGCAGATCGGAGGAACTTGGGTAAAAGAAAATTGATTTTATTAAAATTTTTAATTTCTCATTTAGATATTTTATTACAAGAAGAAGTTAATCTGGGTTTAACAGATATATACGCAACCACTAGGAAAACTACAAGAAAAGTGGATGCGTTTCCCAGGATGCAGATCCCGGATACCACAAGTGAACTGAGGGTCATCAGAACGGGGTAACTTGGGTAAGTACAAATTCATTTATCGAAATTTGTTGTTACCCATCAGAAAATCTGTTGCAGGGAGTTATTACAACTGCATCCTTCCCCAGGATGCAATGGGGTAGGATGCGGAATCTGGATTCCACGAGTAAACACAGAAAATGATGTGCACCAGGTCTGTAAGAGCAAATTCAATATTCGCAATTACTAATTTTTGTAATATATATTTTTAAAATCTTATTGTTCCAGGATTTACATCTTCAGAAGAGAAGTTAGTAGTTTAGCAGAGAAGTACAGCCCCACTTTCTTGGAAAGATTAGAAGAAGAAAAGGAGCTAGTAACTGCAACGATTCCATGACCTGGCATAAAATCTATAACTATCAAGACTTTTACAATACTTACCAGGTAATCTGCTAATTAAAATTTTTAATTACTAATTAACAACAATAATTTCTCTTTTAGATAGAAAAGAAGGTAGAAAATGGGAATTACGAAGACATCTTCTGGTATAAATATAGGAAAGTCCACGACCACCACTTTGGCTAATCTCGGTATTCACGGAATAGTCGTTTACATTCTGTTGGCAATCCAACGATTGCCCACACGTTTGATTTTAGATATTTAATTAATCTTATGTAATTAAGTTAGTTGTATTTAACTTGTTCGTTCTAGGTTGATCAAGTTTATGGAAATATGAAGAAGTATGCTAGCAGGCCAATGTCGGCTAACCCAGGACGGCAGATAGTAATGTCCGAGAGACTTATAAGGTATAAACAAATTTCTTTTTATAATATTCTTAATTAAAAATGTAGAAAAGTAATTGTAGTGGTTTCAACGCGGATCGGAGTCGGGGACTTGCAACAAAACAAAGATCCATCTTTGAAGTTTTCACCTGGAATAAATTCGAGTGCGGAAACGACCGTGGATACCAGAAGAGAACCGGAATAACGTTGTCCACCAGGTCTGCAGAACTTATCGGGTAAGAACAAATTCGTCTTACTAGTAATTCTTAATTTGCAATTTAGAAAATTTGATTTAGTGTTTAGCAGAATTAGCAATTGCTAAAGTACTTATTATTTGTTATATAGGTTCACCAAGTTTCGGCTGTTTGGGGTAACAAAAATAGGAAAAAGTGTACGGGCAGGATCGATAACAGCTAACCGACCGGTGTTTGCAGATGCTGATGAAAATCGATTAGAAGACATCAGTTAAAAGATCGTCGTTGTTGGTGTGAGGCCGCATCGGTCAATAAGGTAGCAAGTTTGGTATTTGAATATTTGACGGCGATATATCAACCGGCATCGCTCAACCGCATGAAATGATCCGCATTGAAGAAACAGATTTCCAGATAGTTTTTAGCAAATTTGAAAGTTAGACTAGACTAACATTTTTAATTTTTCATTTAGATATTTTAATTCGGGAATTAAATCTGGATCTATAAAAATAGATCTCTCTACAGAAGAGAGAAAAAGTTTCGTTGTTCAGGACATGGATGCCGGAAACCCCAAGTGGAATCCCAAGGTGTAATTTCACCAGGACAAAGAATGTTAGGTAAGAGAAAATTTGTTTTATTATAAATGTAATTTTCGATTTTAGGAATTTCTCTCCACGAATTAAATCTGCATTTAAAGAAGAGGTTCTCAACTACTAGTAAGACTACCAGAGGAAAAGCTGCGTTCCCCATTAAATCCTGAATAGGCACTATAAGTTCACATAGAAGATGTAGGCTTACCAAGACGGAGCAAATTGGCCAAGAGAAAATAATAGTATATTATAATTTCGATTACTCATTTAGAATCTCTCTGCAGGAATTTAATCTGCATATCTACAAGAGATTCCCTACCATTGAGCAGACTGCAAGAAAAGAAGTTGCGTATCCCAGGATCCAGATCTCGGATACCGCAAGTGTGCACAGAAGAAGTAGGGTCACCAAGTCAAAGGAACTTATGTAACAGAAAATTGGTTTTATTGAAAATGTTAATTTTTCATTTAGAAATTTTATTGCAGAAATTAAATGAGCATCCACAGAAAAGGATCCCAACCAGTGAAGGACCTAGAGGTTGCTACGAGTGAAAACAGAATCTGTAGAATCACCAGGACAAAGGAACTTGGCAAAGAGAAAATTGGATTTATTAAAATTCTTAATTTCTCATACAGATATATCGTTCTAGACTTTAATCCTGCATCTAAAGGTGACGTTGCCGACTTCTAAGAAGACTAAAAGAAGAGATCTTAAGTTCACCAAGATATCAATATCTACCACAAGGGAACACACAAGAATGGGTACAGCAGGTCAGAGGAATTTAGGTAAAAGAAAATTGATTTTATTAAAATTTTTAATTTCTCATTTAGATATTTAATTACAAGAAGTTAATCTGCGTTTAACAAAGAGATACCCAACCACCAGGACAACTACAAGAAAAGTGGATACATTTCCCAGGATGCCATAAGTGAATACAGAAGTATTCGGGTCACCAGGACAAAGACACTTAGGTAAGGGAAAATTTGTTTTAATAAGATTCTTAATTTTCCATTTTGGAATTTCATTACAGTTTTTAAATCGTCATCTAAAGTAGACGTTCGCAACTGCTAGAAGAGCTACCGGAGGTTGCGTTTCCCAGATTTTACAAGTGAAGACAGAATATGTACGATCATCACGAAGGAGAACATTACATTGGTAAGAAAATAGTTTATATAAAAATTAAAAAAAGTTTATTACAAGAATTAAATCAGCATCGAAGGAAGAGGTTCTCAATCACTAAGAAGACTTAAGGAAAGCAAGTTGCGTTCACCAGGCTGCACATCCCAGATAACATAAGTGACCACGGAATATGTTGAATCACGAAGACGTAGGAACTCGGGTAAGAAAATCCGTTTTATATAAACATTTAGTTCCTAAATTAGAAAAACTTAATACAGGAATAAATAACCATTGAAAGAAGAGGTTTCCAAATACTAGGAAGACTATAAGTAGGAAAGTTGCGTTTTCCAGGATCTAGATCCCAGTTACCACAAGTGAACACAGAAGATGTGGAGTCATCTTGACGGATGAAATGAGAAAGGTTGGAAGGATTCAAAAGGCGAAGCTGCGTTTCTCAGATGTTTCGACGACGGGACTTCGATCCAGGTTATTACAGGAAAACCAAAGAAGATGACGACATTGCAGAAAGTTTTGTAAAAACAAGTTTGATTTAATAACTTAATTAATTCCTAACTTAGATATTTTATTCCAGGGGCACTACAACTTCAGGGAAATATGAAAATTTAGAAGGATTCTAATAGGGAAGCTGTCTTTTCCACATGTTTCGACGGCAGGACTTTTCAGGTTTTTCAGGCCGTCGAAACATGACGTTGCAGAAAGTTAGGTAAATTTTATTTATTAACATATTTAATTTCTCACTTAGGTATTTAATTCCAGACATTACATTTGCAGGGAATAAGAAAAATTGGAAGGACACAAATGGAGAACGTGCGTTTTCCAGATGATCGGACAACACGAGTCTTATCCGCGATACCAGAGGTAAACGGAAACCGATGAAGTAAGACGATGACGTCGCAGTAAGTTAGGTAAGTTCAAAATAGATTATTTATTAACTTATTTAATATTGTATTTCCGATTAGATCCCGGATATAGCATAGCATTTCAGGCTCTATATCGACATCTAAAATGAACGTTTCCAACTAAGTGGACTCCAAAAAGAAAAGTTGCGACACCCAAGATGCAGTTCCCGGATACCACAAAGTGAAGACAAATGATGTATGCTCATTAGGACGAAGGCACTTACGTAAGTAAAAACTCGTTTTATAAATATTTTTAATTAAACATTTAGATTATACTCCAGGATGTAAATCTGCATCTCAAGGAGAGATTCCCAACCCTCTAGGAGAACTACAAATAACTCTTTCATCTAAAGGCGAGGTTTCCAACAACTAGGAAGACTACAAGAGATTGCGTTGCGTTTTTCGGTATTCAGAACCTGGATAGCATATGTGAACACAGAAGATGTAGAGGCGTTAGCACGAAGGAACTGAGGTAAGAGAAATATTTTTTTTAGTAAAATCTTTAGTTCAAAATTTAGAAAAAAAACTGATTACAAGATTTTTTAAGTGTGCAATGAATGAAGAGGTTTCTAACCACCGGGAAGGTTACAAGAAAAGAAGCGGCGTTTTCCAGGTTGCGGGTCGCCGATAGAATCCACGAACGAGGATCTTAGGTAAAGGAGAATTCGTTTTATGAAAATACGTCTAGTTTGAAATGTTGAAAAAGTATTCAGGAATTCAATATGCAATGAAAGAGAGATAAGACAAGTAAACACAGAAGATGTAGGATCACCAGGACGCGGTCGGAGAAACTTAAGTAAGAGATAATTTGGTTTTAATAACATTTTTCATTTAGAAATTACTCCTACAGGAATGTGACCTGCATCTAAGGGAAGTGTTTCCAATCACTAGGAAAGCTAGATAAATTGAACTTTTGTGCCCCAGAATGCAGATTCGGTAAACTACAATTGAAGACAGATGTAAGGTCAGCCACACATACTATTTTTCATATTACCTGCATTGAAACAGAAAATTTTAAGTAAGAGAAAATTCCTTTTATTATTATAATAATTATTAATTTCTCATTTAGTTATTTCTTTTTAGGAATTAAATGTTTAAACAGAGAAGAGGTGGCTAGGCTTACTAGGAGGACTAGAAGAACAGAAGTTGCATTCCCCAGGATACCGATCGCGGATACCACAAGTGATCACGGAAATTGCAGGGTCACCGAGCAGTAGGAACTCTAACACCAGGTTAGAGAAAATTTGTTTTTTCAAAACAATTTTTAATTTCTCATTTAGAAATATTTTCCAGTAATTAAATCTGCATTTAATAAAAAAATTACCAACCACTAAGGAAGACTACAAGAAATGGAATCGAGTTTCCCAGGATGCACATCCCGGACACCAAAAGTGAACACAAAAGATGAGCGTCACCAGGTATGTTTGTGTATGTACGTACCTACGTATGTCACCAGGTAATGGTGTTTTCGTAAGAGCAAATTTAATTTATTGATTGCAAATTTTTGTAATTAATTATTTTTTGTTAAATCTTATTCCACGATTTACATTTGTAGAAAAGTTTACCTCTACCTTCTTGGAAATGTTCGGAATTTATAGAAGAAAACTGCGGTCCGTGTTTATATGTAGTCACCGAAGAACGAGTTCAGGATGTCTTCAGAACTAATGAGGTAAGAAACAAAACCCCATATTAATTATTTTAATTTCTAATGTAAAATGTGTTTAATTAGATGGTTACATCGAGATGTGGACGACAATAATTAAGAAGAAAGTAAGCTGGAAAAAAAAAAGCCAAAAAACTTTTTGGTATTATTTGGACAATTGATTTGTATTAAGTATGTAGGACCGAAGATGTCTAATGAACCTAAATTATGTGTTCCAGGTTCATTCTTGATTGTGCAATATTTGTGATTTATTACTAACACGTTGTCGCTATGTGTGCAGTGGAACTGTGAAGTTTATGTCCACTAACTCCTGCAATACTTAGCAGGTAATCTGCTTATTGAAACTTATAATTACTAATTCACAACAATATCTCTTTCAGATAAAAGAGATGGAACGCCTACCTGGTATTAGGAAATTGAGATTACAATGATGGCATCGTATGGTCTAAATGCAAGAAAAACCACGACCACCTTGGTTATGCTTTACATTTACAATTTGTTGGAATTTTCACTTACTTTTGTGCAAAATGTAATGTAATATTTAACTTTTTCATTCTAGGTTAACCAAGTTTCCGGAATGTGGTGTAACAGAAATGGGAAGAACTAACCCACGTCCCCATCAGATACTAAAGTTGGAGCGACTTGTAAGGTAAAATTAAATTAATTTTTTTAATATTCTTAATTACTGTACAAAAGTAATTGCAGTGGTTTCAACTCGAATCGAATTGGGGAGGACGACGTTGACTTGCAATAAAATAAAGATGATCATCATCAATCAAAAGATTCACCTGGAATAAACGAGAGGAGTTTTGCTATTAATTTTGAATTACTTATTTAGAAAAATATTTCACTTCCAATTATAGATGAATTTTATTATTCGTTATAGGTTGGCCAAGTTTCCAGGGTTTGAGGTAACAAAAATAGGAATAACCATACGAGCGGAATCCACAGCAGCTAAATCGGTGATTGCAGATTTGCCACAATTTGGACCGCACTATGGATAAGAAGTGGTCCGTGTCATCGGCCAATAAGGTAGTAACGCTTTGTATTTGAGTTTTAAAAATATCGAGACGGTTTAAAACGACCTGGCAAAAACTCGAAAAGGATAAAAATGGAGTAGTTGTGGCCCTCTAAAGTAAACTAAAGAAGAAGAAGTATGAAGTTATGTATGAACAAATTTGATTTATTAACATAATTATTTCATTTCAGGGAATTAACTTCTGCAGAGAAATGCGAAATGTTGGAAGGATACAAATGGTTTCCCAGATAATTCGACGGCAGGTCAACGAAGACGACAATGTAGGATGGCGACGTGGCAGGAGGTTAAGTAAGAACAAATTTGATTTATTATAACATAATATTTAATTTCTAACTAAAAAAATTCAATTCAAGGCCCTTAGAAGAATACAAATGGAGAAGTTGCTTTTCGTAAGGGATTCGACGACAGGACTCCAATCCGGTATACCATAGGTAAATGAAAACAGAAGAATTAGGATGAAGACGACACAGGAAATTAGGCAAGAACAAATTCGATTTATTAACATATTTAATTCTAATTCGGATATTTTATTACAGGCACTACATCGGCAGGGACATGCGAAGGTAGAATAACGCTTTGTATTTGAATTTTAAAAACATCGAGACGGTTTAAAACGACCTGGCAAAAACTCGAAAAGGATAAAAATGGAGCAGTTGTGGCCCTCGTATGATTCGACGGCTAGACTACGATCCAGGATACCACAGGTAAACTAAAGAAGAAGAAGAAGTAGGATTTGATTTATTAACATAATTAATTCCTAACTTAGATATTTCATTCCGGGGAATTAACTTCTGCAGAGAAATGCGAAATGTTGAAAGGATACAAATGGTTTCTCAGATAATTCGACGACAGGACACCAATCCAGGATACCAGAAATAAACGAATATGGGAGAAATGGAATGACGTCCCATTACGTCACGATATGATATTTAAATCATAACTTAGATATTTTATTACAGGCATTAAATCTGCAGGGAAATACGAAAAGTTGGTAGGATTATAATTGAAAAGCTCCGACTCCCAGGTCATTCGACGGCAGGACTCTGATCCACTATACTAAAGGTCAACGAAGACGAAAATGTAGGATAGGTAAGAAAAATTTAATTTATTAACATGTTTAATTTTTAACTTTAGATATTTTATTCCAGGCTACATCTGCAGGGAAAAGAGAAAGGGTGGAAGGATTCAAATAGGGATGTTCCCTTTAGTATTCGACTGCGACGGCAGATCTTTGATCTAGGATGCTACAGGTTAACGAAAACGGAAAAATTCATGTTCTTAAAATTTTTGTTAATATTTTCTATAGATATTTTATTCCAGAAATTAAATCTGCATGTAAAGAAGTGGTTTCCAACCTATAGGAAGACTAGAAGAGAAGAAGTTGCGGCCCCAGGATGCAGATCCCGGATACCACAAGTGAACTGAGGGTCATCAGAACGGGGTAACTTGGGTAAGTACAAATTCGTTTATCGAAATTTGTTGTTACCCATCAGAAAATCTGTTGCAGGGAGAGAAGATCATACACACTTGAAATATACAAGTAGAGAAGTAGCATTCCCCCAGGAGCAAGGATGACATATGTTACAGAATCTGGTTACTACGGAAAACTAAAATAAATGGTGTTTACTAGATTAGGTAAGAGCAAAAAATTTGTTTTGTTATGATTTGTAATACTTATTTTTCAGAAATTACAGTAGCAAGAGAATAGAATTTCACCCATACGGAATTTTACTATTCGGGTAATTGCACTTCTCGACATTAACGACAGGATGTGATGGACATCCGGGATACCATAGGGAAAGTCGCATTCTACAGGATGCATTCTTGTTACCAAAAACTTCTTCGAAAGCAAAGTTGTTTAATTTATATTCTACTACTAATCTAGAAATGTTTCAAGAATAACGGGTACATCTTCTCTACAGAAAAGAAAATCGGTCTCGATTGGAAGGATGCACGATCCCTTCCCCAGGATGCAATGGGGCCTATTCTAATGCGGAATCTGGATTCCATGAGTAAACACAGAAAATGATGTGCACCAGGTCTGTAAGAGCAAATAATTCAATATTCGCAATTACTAATTTTTGTAATATATATTTTTAAAATCTTATTGTTCCAGGATTTACATCTTCAGAAGAGAAGTTAGTAGTTTAGCAGAGAAGTACAGCCCCACTTTCTTGGAAAGATTAGAAGAAGAAAATGACACGATAATGTTTACCGGGCCTGCAAATCTTATCAGGTTTACTAGTTTAATTACTTATTCTTAGCTTACTAAAGAATATATTATAATTTTTTGTAAATTGGTTAATTAATTTATTGTATCATGTAGGACCCGTGACGTCTAACGAATCAGATTTACTACGTGTTTAACGTTCAATCTTGATTGCACAATATTTGTTATTTATTTGCAAATGCATTGTCGGTATATTATGTGCATCTCTTAGTCGAACAGTGAAGTTTATGTCCACCAGCTTTTACAATACTTACCAGGTAATCTGCTTATTAAAATTTTTAATTACTAATTAACAACAATAATTTCTCTTTTAGATAGAAAGAAGGTAGAAAATGGGAATTACGAAGACATCTTCTGGTATAAATATAGGAAAGTCCACGACGACCACTTTGGCTAATCTCGGTATTCACGGAATAGTCGTTTACATTCCGTTGGCAATCCAACGATTGCCCACACGTTTGCTTTTAAATATTTAATTAATCTTATGTAATTAAATTAATTGTATTTAACTTGTTCGTTCTAGGTTGATCAAGTTTACGGAAATGTGAGGTTCATCAAGTTTCGGCAGTGCGAGGTAACAAAAATTGGTAAAAATATACCGGCAGGATCCACAGCAGCGGAACCGATGTTCGCAGACTTGTTTTCAAATTTTTGATGGCTATAAATTGCGGAACGGAATGAAGTGACCATGGCTCACGAAACAAATTTCCATCTAATTTTTGGGCAATGTTTTATTTATTTCGTTTTTTAGAACGCCACCGAGGAAGGAAAGAGTCGGATGGGTGTCGAGAACCTGGGTTTGCCTGTCCGTCCCCTCTTTATGGAAGCGGAATACGAAGTATAGGCAAAGATCAAGTTTAGTTAAGCAGTATATGTATGTAGGTAATTTGGATTAAGTAGGGCAAGGTCATTTAGTAAGTGAGCAGGGCCTCGTGGCCCTTGGGTTGCTTATATAAGAAGGTATCCCACCTTCTTTTGATTTTAGTGAGCAGTAGGTCCGACGTCCGACGTCGAGGAATGGCGGGTCCCTTTCGCGATTATGTAGGAAGTCTCGAGGCACGTTCTCTCGAATCAAGTTTTTATTAGTTTATTATTATTATTATTTAGATTAGAGTGATTTTTAGCAGGAAGAAAACGACTGCAAATTGACCCCTACTTGCCCAAATTAATTTTTGTGCAGATAGGAAATTAGCTACCCGATCCGGACCCGCTATTAACTCATATACTATGTGCTTACACGTGTAAGTAGCATAAGATTTCTCGCCGGAGTGTCCCCTCGTGCAAACGATATCTGATCGTTCTCTGAAACCCCTCGAGCAGAAGCCCGTGTCAGATTACCAACAGGTGCAACCCAGCCTATAGAACGCCGCAACCGAAAAAGGATCCGATCGACGTCCTAATAGGTACGCTTACCCTCTTGTTAATCTTACCGCCGAGAGTTTAAAAAAACGTTGGGGCGGCTAAACATTGGTGAGAAAACTCTTTGGGCAAAGGTGCGTAAGTAGGTTCCAAAAAGCATAGTAGCAACGGTGGGAGTCTCCCGAAGCACTTGTTGGACCAATAGGTTGCGGCCCATCGAGTCCGAGCGTGGGTTTCCACACCGAGCAGGGCCGTGCAATGCGTGGTCGCATGCAGTGCCCCCGTTGCATCGTCCTGTTCCACAAACGCGTTTAGGTAGATAACATTAGTAGTAAGTAGGTCTCTTCGATTGTGAACCCCGGAAGCCCACGCCCGATTTTGGGATCCTCTTTGCAGTGAGTGGATAACGTAAAGGTAGTTGTTTGGGTCGCGCGGTATATGAAATTTTAGCGTTAGATGGGCATATCGGACAGGCAAAACTCCGGCGTACGGCGGCAATATTAGGTAAGGCAATTTTGCTTGACTTAGTTTTTTTCCATTCCAAGTAATTTAGACATTTTTTGTTCTAGGCTTTGAATCGAAGTACCACTTTTCCATTAATCGGCAACACAACTACTAATTGGAACCTCACGGACCATAAAGTAACTTCAGGTAAATAAAACAAAACTTCTCCATTCAAATGTAATTTATTAATTGTGATTTATTTATTAATTATACAGCGTAAGAAAAACATTTCACCCACTTGGAAATAAGTTGTGATCCCAGGATACTCTGCGGAAGGAAGCACATCATCCTGGAAATAATAACAACAGTTAGGTAAGAACAAATTTTATTTACTAACATATTAATTCCTAACTTAGATACTTATTTTATTCCAGGTACCACATTTGCAGCGGTAGTAGAAGACACCAGCAAGGATTGATTGGACCAACCCCTGAAAATATACAAAGAAGGGGTTGGTGTAATCAGGACCGGGTGCAGATTCCGTTTCCGCCGTTCCGACAGAAAGGGCGGGGTACTCTGTGCCCACCTTTTTCGAAGGACGGTAGGGATCTGGATTCTCACCTTGTTCAACGAAAAAGGGGGAGGAACTCTGTTCCCACCTTTAAAGGTATCGCCGAGGTATACTTCGATGACGATCGTCGAAGTGCATCTTGCACTTCGGTGTACTTCGGAGATTCGTCGTTGAGTGTACCAAGGGGATACGCTCCGGGTGGGAATTCCGTTCCCGCCGTTCGGACAGAAAGGGCGGGGTACTCTGTGCCCACCTTTTTCGAAGGACGGTAGGGAATTCGGTTCTCACCTTGTTCAACGAAAAAGGGGGAGGAACTCTGTTCCCACCTTTAATGGTATCGTCGAAAACGCCGAGGGTTACCTCGAACAGGTATCGCCGAGGTATACTTCGATGACGATCGTCGAAGTGCATCTTGCACTTCGGTGTACTTTGGAGATTCGTCGTTGAGTGTACCAAGGGGATACAGGTATCGCCGAGGTAAACTTCGATGACGATCGTCGAAGTGCATCTTGCACTACGGTGTACTTCGGAGATTCGTCGTTGAGTGTACCAAGGGGATACGCTCCAGTGATCCGCCAAGGGGATCGCTTAGCCGGCATCTACCCACGGGGGGATCCGCCGAGGCCATGTGCCCCCAAGGCGGAACACACTGTGAGAGGTACACGGTACCCTCCTTCGAGGTGGGCAAGAGGACACCGAAAAGGAGGGATCGGCCGGCAAGAGGGGGCATGGCACATAAGCCCAAGGAGGGGAAGTCGAAGTTTTCCCCTTACGTCCCTCTACCCCTTACTCCCCTCTGCCCCTTACGTCCCTCTACCCCTTACGTCCCTCTACCCCTTACGTCCCTCTTCCCCTTACTCCCCTCTGCCCCTTACGTCCCTCTACCCCTTACGTCCCTCTACCCCTTACTCCCCTCTACCCCTTACGTCCCTCTTCCCCTTACGTCCCTCTGCCCCTTACTCCCCTCTTCCCCTTACGTCCCTCTACCCCTTACGTCCCTCTTCCCCTTACGTCCCTCTGCCCCTTACTCCCCTCTTCCCCTTACGTCCCTCTTCCCCTTACGTCCCTCTGCCCCTTACTCCCCTCTTCCCCTTACGTCCCTCTACCCCTTACGTCCCTCTTCCCCTTACGTCCCTCTGCCCCTTACTCCCCTCTTCCCCTTACGTCCCTCTGCCCCTTACGTCCCTCTTCTCCTTACCCCCCTCCAGAGGGACGGGGAAAACTTCGACTTCCCCTCCTTGGGCTTGTGTGCCATGCCCCCTCTCTTGCCGGCCGATCCCTCCTTTTCGGTGTCCTCTTGCCCACCTCGAAGGAGGGTACCGTGTACCTCTCACAGTGTGTTCCGCCTTGGGGGCACATGGCCTCGGCGGATCCCCCCGTGGGTAGATGCCGGCTAAGCGATCCCCTTGGCGGATCACTGGAGCGTATCCCCTTGGTACACTCAACGACGAATCTCCGAAGTACACCGTAGTGCAAGATGCACTTCGACGATCGTCATCGAAGTTTACCTCGGCGATACCTGTATCCCCTTGGTACACTCAACGACGAATCTCCAAAGTACACCGAAGTGCAAGATGCACTTCGACGATCGTCATCGAAGTATACCTCGGCGATACCTGTTCGAGGTAACCCTCGGCGTTTTCGACGATACCATTAAAGGTGGGAACAGAGTTCCTCCCCCTTTTTCGTTGAACAAGGTGAGAACCGAATTCCCTACCGTCCTTCGAAAAAGGTGGGCACAGAGTACCCCGCCCTTTCTGTCCGAACGGCGGGAACGGAATTCCCACCCGGAGCGTATCCCCTTGGTACACTCAACGACGAATCTCCGAAGTACACCGAAGTGCTAGATGCACTTCGACGATCGTCATCGAAGTATACCTCGGCGATACCTTTAAAGGTGGGAACAGAGTTCCTCCCCCTTTTTCGTTGAACAAGGTGAGAATCCAGATCCCTACCGTCCTTCGAAAAAGGTGGGCACAGAGTACCCCGCCCTTTCTGTCGGAACGGCGGGAACGGAATCTGCACCCGGTCCTGATTACACCAACCCCTTCTTTGTATATTTTCAGGGGTTGGTCCAATCAATCCTTGCTGGTGTCTTCTACTACCGCTGCAAATGTGGTACCTGGAATAAAATAAGTATCTAAGTTAGGAATTAATATGTTAGTAAATAAAATTTGTTCTTACCTAACTGTTGTTATTATTTCCAGGATGATGTGCTTCCTTCCGCAGAGTATCCTGGGATCACAACTTATTTCCAAGTGGGTGAAATGTTTTTCTTACGCTGTATAATTAATAAATAAATCACAATTAATAAATTACATTTGAATGGAGAAGTTTTGTTTTATTTACCTGAAGTTACTTTATGGTCCGTGAGGTTCCAATTAGTAGTTGTGTTGCCGATTAATGGAAAAGTGGTACTTCGATTCAAAGCCTAGAACAAAAAATGTCTAAATTACTTGGAATGGAAAAAAACTAAGTCAAGCAAAATTGCCTTACCTAATATTGCCGCCGTACGCCGGAGTTTTGCCTGTCCGATATGCCCATCTAACGCTAAAATTTCATATACCGCGCGACCCAAACAACTACTACCTTTACGTTATCCACTCACTGCAAAGAGGATCCCAAAATCGGGCGTGGGCTTCCGGGGTTCACAATCGAAGAGACCTACACTTACTACTAATGTTATCTACCTAAACGCGCTTGTGGAACAGGACGATGCAACGGGGGCACTGCATGCGACCACGCATTGCACGGCCCTGCTCGGTGTGGAAACCCACGCTCGGACTCGATGGGCCGCAACCTATTGGTCCAACAAGTGCTTCGGGAGACTCCCACCGTTGCTACTATGCTTTTTGGAACCTACTTACGCACCTTTACCCAAAGAGTTTTCTCACCAATGTTTAGCCGCCCCAACGTTTTTTTAAACTCTCGGCGGTAAGATTAACAAGAGGGTAAGCGTACCTATTAGGACGTCGATCGGATCCTTTTTCGGTTGCGGCGTTCTATAGGCTGGGTTGCACCTGTTGGTAATCTGACACGGGCTTCTGCTCGAGGGGTTTCAGAGAACGATCAGATATCGTTTGCACGAGGGGACACTCCGGCGAGAAATCTTATGCTACTTACACGTGTAAGCACATAGTATATGAGTTAATAGCGGGTCCGGATCGGGTAGCTAATTTCCTATCTGCACACAAAAATTAATTTGGGCAAGTAGGCGTCAATTTGCAGTCGTTTTCTTCCTGCTAAAAATCACTCTAATCTAAATAATAATAAACTAATAAAAACTTGATTCGAGAGAACGTGCCTCGAGACTTCCTACATAATCGCGAAAGGGACCCGCCATTCCTCGACGTCGGACGTCGGACCTACTGCTCACTAAAATCAAAAGAAGGTGGGATACCTTCTTATATAAGCAACCCAAGGGCCACGAGGCCCTGCTCACTTACTAAATGACCTTGCCCTACTTAATCCAAATTACCTACATACATATACTGCTTAACTAAACTTGATCTTTGCCTATACTTCGTATTCCGCTTCCATAAAGAGGGGACGGACAGGCAAACCCAGGTTCTCGACACCCATCCGACTCTTTCCTTCCTCGGTGGCGTTCTAAAAAACGAAATAAATAAAACATTGCCCAAAAATTAGATGGAAATTTGTTTCGTGAGCCATGGTCACTTCATTCCGTTCCGCAATTTATAGCCATCAAAAATTTGAAAACAAGTCTGCGAACATCGGTTCCGCTGCTGTGGATCCTGCCGGTATATTTTTACCAATTTTTGTTACCTCGCACTGCCGAAACTTGATGAACCTCACATTTCCGTAAACTTGATCAACCTAGAACGAACAAGTTAAATACAATTAACTTAATTACATAAGATTAATTAAATATCTAAAAGCAAACGTGTGGGCAATCGTTGGATTGCCAACGGAATGTAAACGACTAAACCGTGAATACCGAGATTAGCCAAAGTGGTCGTCGTGGACTTTCCTATATTTATACCAGAAGATGTCTTCGTAATTCCCATTTTCTACCTTCTTTCTATCTAAAAGAGAAATTATTGTTGTTAATTAGTAATTAAAAATTTTAATAAGCAGATTACCTGGTAAGTATTGTAAAAGCTGGTGGACATAAACTTCACTGTTCGACTAAGAGATGCACATAATATACCGACAATGCATTTGCAAATAAATAACAAATATTGTGCAATCAAGATTAAACGTTAAACACGTAGTAAATCTGATTCGTTAGACGTCACGGGTCCTACATGATACAATAAATTAATTAACCAATTTACAAAAAATTATAATATATTCTTTAGTAAGCTAAGAATAAGTAATTAAACTAGTAAACCTGATAAGATTTGCAGGCCCGGTAAACATTATCGTGTCATTTTCTTCTTCTAATCTTTCCAAGAAAGTGGGGCTGTACTTCTCTGCTAAACTACTAACTTCTCTTCTGAAGATGTAAATCCTGGAACAATAAGATTTTAAAAATATATATTACAAAAATTAGTAATTGCGAATATTGAATTTGCTCTTACAGACCTGGTGCACATCATTTTCTGTGTTTACTCGTGGAATCCAGATTCCGCATCCTACCCCATTGCATCCTGGGGAAGGGATCGTGCATCCTTCCAATCGAGACCGATTTTCTTTTCTGTAGAGAAGATGTACCCGTTATTCTTGAAACATTTCTAGATTAGTAGTAGAATATAAATTAAACAACTTTGCTGTCGAAGAAGTTTTTGGTAACAAGAATGCATCCTGTAGAATGCGACTTCCCCTATGGTATCCCGGATGTCCATCACATCCTGTCGTTAATGTCGAGAAGTGCAATTACCCGAATAGTAAAATTCCGTATGGGTGAAATTCTATTCTCTTGCTACTGTAATTTCTGAAAAATAAGTATTACAAATCATAACAAAACAAATTTTTTGCTCTTACCTAATCTAGTAAACACCATTTATTTTAGTTGCTCCCTTTAGTTGCCCCCCTTGCTCCTGGGGGAATGCTACTTCTCTACTTGTATATTTCAAGTGTGTATGATCTTCTCTCCCTGCAACAGATTTTCTGATGGGTAACAATAATAAATTTCGATAAACGAATTTCTACTTACCCAAGTTACCCCGTTCTGATGATCCTCAGTTCCCTTGTGGTATCCGGGATCTGCATCCTGGGGGCCGCAACTTCTTCTCTTCTAGTCTTCCTATAGGTTGGAAACCACTTCTTTACATGCAGATTTAATTTCTGGAATAAAATATCTATAGAAAATATTAACAAAAATGTTAAGAACATGAATTTTTCCGTTTCCGTTAACCTGTAGCATCCTAGATCAAAGATCTGCCGTCGCAGTCGAATACTAAAGGGAACTTCCCTATTTGAATCCTTCCACCCTTTCTCTTTTCCCTGCAGATGTAGCCTGGAATAAAATATCTAAAGTTAAAAATTAAACATGTTAATAAATTAAATTTTTTCTTACCTATCCTACATTTTCGTCTTCGTTGACCTTTAGTATAGTGGATCAGAGTCCTGCCGTCGAATGACCTGGGAGTCGGAGCTTTTCAATTATAATCCTACCAACTTTTCGTATTTCCCTGCAGATTTAGTGCCTGTAATAAAATATCTAAGTTATGATTTAAATATCATATCGTGACGTAATGGGACGTCATTCCATTTTTCCCATATTCGTTTATTTCTGGTATCCTGGATTGGTGTCCTGTCGTCGAATTATCTGAGAAACCATTTGTATCCTTTCAACATTTCGCATTTCTCTGCAGAAGTTAATTCCCCGGAATGAAATATCTAAGTTAGGAATTAATTATGTTAATAAATCAAATCCTACTTCTTCTTCTTCTTTAGTTTACCTGTGGTATCCTGGATCGTAGTCTAGCCGTCGAATCATACGAGGGCCACAACTACTCCATTTTATCCTTTTCGAGTTTTTGCCAGGTCGTTTTAAACCGTCTCGATGTTTTTAAAATTCAAATACAAAGCGTTATTCTACTTTCGCATGTCCCTGCCGATGGAATGCCTGTAATAAAATATCCGAATTAGAATTAAATATGTTAATAAATCGAATTTGTTCTTGCCTAATTTCCTGTGTCGTCTTCATCCTAATTCTTCTGTTTTCATTTACCTATGGTATACCGGATTGGAGTCCTGTCGTCGAATCCCTTACGAAAAGCAACTTCTCCATTTGTATTCTTCTAAGGGCCTTGAATTGAATTTTTTTTAGTTAGAAATTAAATATTATGTTATAATAAATCAAATTTGTTCTTACTTAACCTCCTGCCACGTCGCCATCCTACATTTTCGTCTTCGTTGACCTGTAGTATCGTGGATCAGAGTCCTGCCGTCGAATGACCTGGAAGTGGGAGCTTTTTAATTAGAATCCTACTAACTTTTCTTATTTCCCTGCAGATTTAGTGCCTGTAATAAAATATCTAAGTTATGATTTAAATATCATATCGTGACGTAATGGGACGTCATTCAATTTTTCCCATATTCGTTTATTTCTGGTGTCCTGCCGTCGAATTATCTGGGAAACCATTTGTATCCTTCCAACATTTCGCATTTCTCTGCAGAAGTTAATTCCCTGAAATGAAATAATTATGTTAATAAATCAAATTTGTTCATACATAACTTCATACTTCTTCTTCTTTAGTTTACTTTAGAGGGCCACAACTACTCCATTTTTATCCTTTTCGAGTTTTTGCCAGGTCGTTTTAAACCGTCTCGATATTTTTAAAACTTAAATACAAAGCGTTACTACCTTATTGGCCGATGACACGGACCACTTCTTATCCATAGTGCGGTCCAAATTGTGGCAAATCTGCAATCACCGATTTAGCTGCTGTGGATTCCGCTCGTATGGTTATTCCTATTTTTGTTACCTCAAACCCTGGAAACTTGGCCAACCTATAACGAATAATAAAATTCATCTATAATTGGAAGTGAAATATTTTTCTAAATAAGTAATTCAAAATTAATAGCAAAACTCCTCTCGTTTATTCCAGGTGAATCTTTTGATTGATGATGATCATCTTTATTTTATTGCAAGTCAACGTCGTCCTCCCCAATTCGATTCGAGTTGAAACCACTGCAATTACTTTTGTACAGTAATTAAGAATATTAAAAAAATTAATTTAATTTTACCTTACAAGTCGCTCCAACTTTAGTATCTGATGGGGACGTGGGTTAGTTCTTCCCATTTCTGTTACACCACATTCCGGAAACTTGGTTAACCTAGAATGAAAAAGTTAAATATTACATTACATTTTGCACAAAAGTAAGTGAAAATTCCAACAAATTGTAAATGTAAAGCATAACCAAGGTGGTCGTGGTTTTTCTTGCATTTAGACCATACGATGCCATCATTGTAATCTCAATTTCCTAATACCAGGTAGGCGTTCCATCTCTTTTATCTGAAAGAGATATTGTTGTGAATTAGTAATTATAAGTTTCAATAAGCAGATTACCTGCTAAGTATTGCAGGAGTTAGTGGACATAAACTTCACAGTTCCACTGCACACATAGCGACAACGTGTTAGTAATAAATCACAAATATTGCACAATCAAGAATGAACCTGGAACACATAATTTAGGTTCATTAGACATCTTCGGTCCTACATACTTAATACAAATCAATTGTCCAAATAATACCAAAAAGTTTTTTGGCTTTTTTTTTTCCAGCTTACTTTCTTCTTAATTATTGTCGTCCACATCTCGATGTAAACATCTAATTAAACACATTTTACATTAGAAATTAAAATAATTAATATGGGGTTTTGTTTCTTACCTCATTAGTTCTGAAGACATCCTGAACTCGTTCTTCGGTGACTACATATAAACACGGACCGCAGTTTTCTTCTATAAATTCCGAACATTTCCAAGAAGGTAGAGGTAAACTTTTCTACAAATGTAAATCGTGGAATAAGATTTAACAAAAAATAATTAATTACAAAAATTTGCAATCAATAAATTAAATTTGCTCTTACGAAAACACCATTACCTGGTGACATACGTAGGTACGTACATACACAAACATACCTGGTGACGCTCATCTTTTGTGTTCACTTTTGGTGTCCGGGATGTGCATCCTGGGAAACTCGATTCCATTTCTTGTAGTCTTCCTTAGTGGTTGGTAATTTTTTTATTAAATGCAGATTTAATTACTGGAAAATATTTGGAATGGGGAATGCAACTTCTGTTCTTCTAGTCCTCCTAGTAAGCCTAGCCACCTCTTCTCTGTTTAAACATTTAATTCCTAAAAAGAAATAACTAAATGAGAAATTAATAATTATTATAATAATAAAAGGAATTTTCTCTTACTTAGGTTCCTGCGTCCTGCTGACCTTACATCTGTCTTCAATTGTAGTTTACCGAATCTGCATTCTGGGGCACAAAAGTTCAATTTATCTAGCTTTCCTAGTGATTGGAAACACTTCCCTTAGATGCAGGTCACATTCCTGTAGGAGTAATTTCTAAATGAAAAATGTTATTAAAACCAAATTATCTCTTACTTAAGTTTCTCCGACCGCGTCCTGGTGATCCTACATCTTCTGTGTTTACTTGTCTTATCTCTCTTTCATTGCATATTGAATTCCTGAATACTTTTTCAACATTTCAAACTAGACGTATTTTCATAAAACGAATTCTCCTTTACCTAAGATCCTCGTTCGTGGATTCTATCGGCGACCCGCAACCTGGAAAACGCCGCTTCTTTTCTTGTAACCTTCCCGGTGGTTAGAAACCTCTTCATTCATTGCACACTTAAAAAATCTTGTAATCAGTTTTTTTTCTAAATTTTGAACTAAAGATTTTACTAAAAAAAATATTTCTCTTACCTCAGTTCCTTCGTGCTAACGCCTCTACATCTTCTGTGTTCACATATGCTATCCAGGTTCTGAATACCGAAAAACGCAACGTAATCTCTTGTAGTCTTCCTAGTTGTTGGAAACCTCGCCTTTAGATGAAAGAGTTATTTGTAGTTCTCCTAGAGGGTTGGGAATCTCTCCTTGAGATGCAGATTTACATCCTGAAGTATAATCTAAATGTTTAATTAAAAATATTTATAAAACGAGTTTTTACTTACGTAAGTGCCTTCGTCCTAATGAGCATACATCATTTGTCTTCACTTTGTGGTATCCGGGAACTGCATCTTGGGTGTCGCAACTTTTCTTTTTGGAGTCCACTTAGTTGGAAACGTTCATTTTAGATGTCGATATAGAGCCTGAAATGCTATGCTATATCCGGGATCTAATCGGAAATACAATATTAAATAAGTTAATAAATAATCTATTTTGAACTTACCTAACTTACTGCGACGTCATCGTCTTACTTCATCGGTTTCCGTTTACCTCTGGTATCGCGGATAAGACTCGTGTTGTCCGATCATCTGGAAAACGCACGTTCTCCATTTGTGTCCTTCCAATTTTTCTTATTCCCTGCAAATGTAATGTCTGGAATTAAATACCTAAGTGAGAAATTAAATATGTTAATAAATAAAATTTACCTAACTTTCTGCAACGTCATGTTTCGACGGCCTGAAAAACCTGAAAAGTCCTGCCGTCGAAACATGTGGAAAAGGCAGCTTCCCTATTAGAATCCTTCTAAATTTTCATATTTCCCTGAAGTTGTAGTGCCCCTGGAATAAAATATCTAAGTTAGGAATTAATTAAGTTATTAAATCAAACTTGTTTTTACAAAACTTTCTGCAATGTCGTCATCTTCTTTGGTTTTCCTGTAATAACCTGGATCGAAGTCCCGTCGTCGAAACATCTGAGAAACGCAGCTTCGCCTTTTGAATCCTTCCAACCTTTCTCATTTCATCCGTCAAGATGACTCCACATCTTCTGTGTTCACTTGTGGTAACTGGGATCTAGATCCTGGAAAACGCAACTTTCCTACTTATAGTCTTCCTAGTATTTGGAAACCTCTTCTTTCAATGGTTATTTATTCCTGTATTAAGTTTTTCTAATTTAGGAACTAAATGTTTATATAAAACGGATTTTCTTACCCGAGTTCCTACGTCTTCGTGATTCAACATATTCCGTGGTCACTTATGTTATCTGGGATGTGCAGCCTGGTGAACGCAACTTGCTTTCCTTAAGTCTTCTTAGTGATTGAGAACCTCTTCCTTCGATGCTGATTTAATTCTTGTAATAAACTTTTTTTAATTTTTATATAAACTATTTTCTTACCAATGTAATGTTCTCCTTCGTGATGATCGTACATATTCTGTCTTCACTTGTAAAATCTGGGAAACGCAACCTCCGGTAGCTCTTCTAGCAGTTGCGAACGTCTACTTTAGATGACGATTTAAAAACTGTAATGAAATTCCAAAATGGAAAATTAAGAATCTTATTAAAACAAATTTTCCCTTACCTAAGTGTCTTTGTCCTGGTGACCCGAATACTTCTGTATTCACTTATGGCATCCTGGGAAATGTATCCACTTTTCTTGTAGTTGTCCTGGTGGTTGGGTATCTCTTTGTTAAACGCAGATTAACTTCTTGTAATTAAATATCTAAATGAGAAATTAAAAATTTTAATAAAATCAATTTTCTTTTACCTAAATTCCTCTGACCTGCTGTACCCATTCTTGTGTGTTCCCTTGTGGTAGATATTGATATCTTGGTGAACTTAAGATCTCTTCTTTTAGTCTTCTTAGAAGTCGGCAACGTCACCTTTAGATGCAGGATTAAAGTCTAGAACGATATATCTGTATGAGAAATTAAGAATTTTAATAAATCCAATTTTCTCTTTGCCAAGTTCCTTTGTCCTGGTGATTCTACAGATTCTGTTTTCACTCGTAGCAATCTCTAGGTCCTTCACTGGTTGGGATCCTTTTCTGTGGATGCTCATTTAATTTCTGCAATAAAATTTCTAAATGAAAAATTAACATTTTCAATAAAACCAATTTTCTGTTACATAAGTTCCTTCGACTTGGTGACCCTACTTCTTCTGTGCACACTTGCGGTATCCGAGATCTGGATCCTGGGATACGCAACTTCTTTTCTTGCAGTCTGCTCAATGGTAGGGAATCTCTTGTAGATATGCAGATTAAATTCCTGCAGAGAGATTCTAAATGAGTAATCGAAATTATAATATACTATTATTTTCTCTTGGCCAATTTGCTCCGTCTTGGTAAGCCTACATCTTCTATGTGAACTTATAGTGCCTATTCAGGATTTAATGGGGAACGCAGCTTTTCCTCTGGTAGTCTTACTAGTAGTTGAGAACCTCTTCTTTAAATGCAGATTTAATTCGTGGAGAGAAATTCCTAAAATCGAAAATTACATTTATAATAAAACAAATTTTCTCTTACCTAACATTCTTTGTCCTGGTGAAATTACACCTTGGGATTCCACTTGGGGTTTCCGGCATCCATGTCCTGAACAACGAAACTTTTTCTCTCTTCTGTAGAGAGATCTATTTTTATAGATCCAGATTTAATTCCCGAATTAAAATATCTAAATGAAAAATTAAAAATGTTAGTCTAGTCTAACTTTCAAATTTGCTAAAAACTATCTGGAAATCTGTTTCTTCAATGCGGATCATTTCATGCGGTTGAGCGATGCCGGTTGATATATCGCCGTCAAATATTCAAATACCAAACTTGCTACCTTATTGACCGATGCGGCCTCACACCAACAACGACGATCTTTTAACTGATGTCTTCTAATCGATTTTCATCAGCATCTGCAAACACCGGTCGGTTAACTGTTATCGATCCTGCCCGTACACTTTTTCCTATTTTTGTTACCCCAAACAGCCGAAACTTGGTGAACCTATATAACAAATAATAAGTACTTTAGCAATTGCTAATTCTGCTAAACACTAAATCAAATTTTCTAAATTGCAAATTAAGAATTACTAGTAAGACGAATTTGTTCTTACCCGATAAGTTCTGCAGACCTGGTGGACAACGTTATTCCGGTTCTCTTCTGGTATCCACGGTCGTTTCCGCACTCGAATTTATTCCAGGTGAAAACTTCAAAGATGGATCTTTGTTTTGTTGCAAGTCCCCGACTCCGATCCGCGTTGAAACCACTACAATTACTTTTCTACATTTTTAATTAAGAATATTATAAAAAGAAATTTGTTTATACCTTATAAGTCTCTCGGACATTACTATCTGCCGTCCTGGGTTAGCCGACATTGGCCTGCTAGCATACTTCTTCATATTTCCATAAACTTGATCAACCTAGAACGAACAAGTTAAATACAACTAACTTAATTACATAAGATTAATTAAATATCTAAAATCAAACGTGTGGGCAATCGTTGGATTGCCAACAGAATGTAAACGACTATTCCGTGAATACCGAGATTAGCCAAAGTGGTCGTCGTGGACTTTCCTATATTTATACCAGAAGATGTCTTCGTAATTCCCATTTTCTACCTTCTTTTCTATCTAAAAGAGAAATTATTGTTGTTAATTAGTAATTAAAAATTTTAATTAGCAGATTACCTGGTAAGTATTGTAAAAGTCTTGATAGTTATAGATTTTATGCCAGGTCATGGAATCGTTGCAGTTACTAGCTCCTTTTCTTCTTCTAATCTTTCCAAGAAAGTGGGGCTGTACTTCTCTGCTAAACTACTAACTTCTCTTCTGAAGATGTAAATCCTGGAACAATAAGATTTTAAAAATATATATTACAAAAATTAGTAATTGCGAATATTGAATTTGCTCTTACAGACCTGGTGCACATCATTTTCTGTGTTTACTCGTGGAATCCAGATTCCGCATCCTACCCCATTGCATCCTGGGGAAGGATGCAGTTGTAATAACTCCCTGCAACAGATTTTCTGATGGGTAACAACAAATTTCGATAAATGAATTTGTACTTACCCAAGTTACCCCGTTCTGATGACCCTCAGTTCACTTGTGGTATCCGGGATCTGCATCCTGGGAAACGCATCCACTTTTCTTGTAGTTTTCCTAGTGGTTGCGTATATATCTGTTAAACCCAGATTAACTTCTTCTTGTAATAAAATATCTAAATGAGAAATTAAAAATTTTAATAAAATCAATTTTCTTTTACCCAAGTTCCTCCGATCTGCTGTACCCATTCTTGTGTGTTCCCTTGTGGTATATCTTGATATTTAAGTGAATTTAACATCTTTTCTTGTAGTCCTAAAAATACAACGAATTTTCTCTGTCCCAAGTTCCTCTTGGCGATATCTTCTATGTTCCCGTATAGTATCGGGAAAGTATAGTATCGAAAGGGCCGTGAGGTCCTCACTACTACTTATTCCACATTACCTATACCACCTAGCTAAACTTGATCTTTACATACTAATCCGCTTCTATAAAGAAGGGACAGGCAAACCCAGGTTCTCAATTCCTAACCGACTCTTTCCTTTCCTCGGTTGCGCTCTAAAAACAAAATAGTCTAACTATCAAATTTGCCAAAAACTAGCTGGAAATCCGTTTCTTCAATGCGAATCGTTTCATGCCGTCGAGTGATTTACATATATCGCGGTCAAAAATTCAAATACAAAACTTTGCTACCTTATTGACCACGCCAACAACGACGACCCTTTAACTGATGTCTTCTAATTGACTTTCCTCGGCATCTGCTATCATCGCATCGGTCGGTTAGCTGCTGTCGATCCTCCCCGTACACTTTTTCCTATTTTCGTTACTCCAAACTGCCGAAACTTGGTAAACCTATAACAAATAATAAGTACTTTAAGAAAATTCAAGTTCAAATCAATTCAGCGTCGTCCTCCCCGACTCCGATTCGAGTTGAAACCACTACAGCTACTTTTCTACATCCTTAGAATGTTATAAAAATTAATTTATTTTTACCTTACAAGTCCATTGGACTTGATTATCTGCGATCATGGGTTAGTTGGCGTCCGCCTGCTAGAATAGGTAGTTCTTCCTATTTTGGGAAACTTGGTCAACCTAGAACAAACAAGTTAAATAAAATACAATTAACTTAAACATATTAAATTAATTAAATTTTTAAAAACAAATCATTGGATTGTCACCAAAATGCAAATAACTATTCCGTCAATACCCAGCTTAGCCAAGGTGGTGGTCGTGGTCTTTCCAGCATTTATACCAGAAAATGTCGTCCTCGTAATCCTCATTTTTTATCGGGCCTTCGTTCCTATATGAAAGAGAAATTATTGTTGTGAATTAATGATTAAAAATTTTAAGCAGATGTTATTCCTACCAAGTATTGTTAATGTTGGTGGACATAAACTTCACGGTTCAACTATGATACACACACTGCCAATGCATTTGCAAATAAATAACAAAAAATATTGCACAATCAAGAATGAACGTTAACACGTAAATCTGACTCATTAGACGTCATCGGTCCTATGTAATACAAATGAATCAACCAATTTACGAAAAGTAGTATTACATACTAATTAAAATACCAATAAGCTAAGAATAAATAAACCTGATAAGATTTGCAGACCCGGCGGTAAACATTATCTAGATTTTATTCCAGGTCACCTTAATGACCTTAATGACCTGATGCACATCATTTTCTGTGTTTACTCGTGGAATCCAGATTCTGCATCCAACCCCCATTGCATTCTAAGCCATGGAACGTGCATTCTAGGGGATAGGGACCGAATTTCTTCACCCGCTGTAGATGTTATTCTTGAAACACAATTTCTAGATTAGTAATAGAATAAAATTTCTTCCAACTTGGTAACAAAAATGCCAAACTCAAGGATTGCAACTACCCAAATAGTAACATTCCGTATGGGTGAAATGCTATTCTCTATGCTGCTGATATAGTAATCTCTGCAAAAGCGGTCCAAATAAGTATTACAAATCATAACAAAACGAAGTTGCTCTTACCTAAGTTTTTAAATCTAGTAAACAGCGTTTACTCTAGTTTCCTGTAATAACCAGATTCTGTAACATCCCATCATTGCCCCTGGGGGAATGCTACTTTTCTACTCTTGTATATTTCCAAGTGTATAAGATCGTCTCTCCCTGCAGTAGTTGTGATTCCTGCAACAGAATTTCTATATCGGTAACAACAAATTTTAATAAACGAATTTGTACTTACCAAAGTTACTCCGCCCTGATGACCGTCGGTTCACTTATGACTTTTTTTGTCACAAACTGTTTTATAAACAAGTGGTTGGGAATCGCTTCTGTAGATGCAGATTTAATTCCTAGAATAAAATACCTAAATGAGAAATTCGATACTTGAAAACATAGTTATTTTCTCTAAGTTTCCCTATTTCCCCTCCCTAAGTTCCTCCGTGCAGGTTACCCTACATCCCATGTGTTTACTTGTAGTATCCAAGATCTACATACCTAAAAACGCAACTTCTCCTCTTGCAGCCTTGTTATTGGTTGGAAACTTCTACTTCTAGATGCAGATTAAAAATCCAATTTTTATCTGGCCCAACTTCCAGCGTCGTAGCGTCGTGATTTTCGTCGATTTCGATCGACGCAGATTGTATACTGGAATGACAAATCTAAATGAATGACCAAAAATATTTTGTAAAACGAATTTTTTTTACCCAAGTTCATCCATCCTGGTTGAATTTACATCTTTTGTGTTCCCCCGTAAGGTTCCCGGATCAGGATCCAGCCGAACGTATCATCACTTTCTGAAGTTTACCACAGCTGTTGGGAACCTTATGTTTAGATGCAGATTATCTTGGAGAGAAATTAATAATTACTTTTAATATATATAATATTTCAATATATTTAAATCATTTTATTTTTTATAATCAAATTAATAATAATCATAAAATAAAATTTTCCCTTACCTAAGTTGTGGAACGCATCTTCTTTTCTTGTAGTACACCTAGTGATTGGTTACGTCTTCTTTAGATGCAGAGGTAATTCCTGGAGGAACATTTCTAATAATGAATTTAAAAATGTGAGTTTTTTCTCACCTAAAAGTTCCTTCCTCCTGATGTCCCTACATCTTCTGTGTTTCCTTGCAGTATCCTAGTATCCTACTGGTATAGTATAAAGTGAGTACCACTGGGAACCATGTGGACCCCAAGATCTACATACATCCTGGAGTACGCAACTTCTTTTCTTGTTGTATTCCTAGTGGCTGAGTACCTCTTCTTAAGATGAAGTTTTAATTCCTGCAAGAATATTTCTGAATAAGAATTTAAAAATTATAATAAAACAAATTATCCCTTACCTAAGTTTCTCCATCTGGGTGAACCTATACATCTAGAGTGCTTACTTATGGTAACCGCAATCTGCATCCTAGGGAACACGACTGCTTTTCTTATAGTCTTGATGGTGGTTAGAAAAATCTTCTTTAAATACATATTTAATTCCTAGAGTTAAATTTCTAACTTAGAAAATTAAAATTATAATAAAACAAATTTCCCCTTACCTAAGTCTTGATGAGCCAACGTCTTCTGTGTTCTCTTGTGGATTATAAATAATCAGCGTCCTAATGAACGCAACTTTTTTTCTTGTATAGATTTCCAATTGGTTGGGAACCACATCTTTGGATGTAGATTTAATTCCTGGAGATAAATTTCTAAATGATAAATAAAAATTATAATAAAACAATTTTTCTCTTACCTTATCAAAGTCCTCTGTCTTGGTGAGCCTACATCTTCTGTTTTCACTTGTAGCAACCGGAATCTGTATCGTGAGGAAACGCATTCCTCTTTTCTTTTAATTCTCCTAGTGGTGGGGAATCTCTTCTGTAAATGCAGATTTAATACCTGGAATAAACTACCTACATGAGGAATTAAATATTTAAAAAAACGGATTTTCTCTACCCTAACTTTGGAGGAACTTGATCTTGGTGACCGACCTTACATTTTCTGTGGTCCCGTATAGTATCCGAGCCCTGCATCCTGAAGAACGCAAGTTCTTTTCTTGTAGACTTCCTTTAGGTTATAAATAGCACCACTTCTTTTGATGTTGATTTAATTCCTGGAGAGAAACTTCTAAATGAAAAATTATAATAAAACAAATTTTCTCTTACACGAGTTCCTCCGTGTTGGTGGGCCTACATACATCTTCTGTGTGAACTTGTGGTATGCGAGATCTGGATCCTAGGATACGCAACGTAATCTTCCTAATGATTGAGAACCTCTTCTTTACTTCTGCAGATGTAATTTCTAGAGGGATATTTCTAAATGAGAAATTAAAAATTGTAATAAAATTAGTTTTCTCTTACCTAAGCGCATCGGTCTTGATGACCCTACATCTTCTGTGAGCCCCTGTGGTATGCTACTTCTTCTCTGGTAGACTTCCTAGTGGTTGGGAACCTCTACTTTAGATGCAGATTAATATCTAGATATAAATTTCTAAATTTCCAAATTAAAAATTACAATAAAAAAGAATTTTCTTTCATCTAAGTTCCTACGTCCTGGTGACGACCCTGCATTCCTCGTGTTAACCCGTGGTACTACGGATATGCATCCCGGGGAGCGCAGTTTATTTTCTTGCAAAATTCCTAGTGGTTGGAATCAACTTCTTTCCGTGCAGATTTAATACTGAAATAAAATTTCTAAATGAAGAACTTCAAATTTTAATAAAATAAAATTGTTCTTACCAAGTTCCCTCGTCCTAATAATGACTCGACATCCTCTGTGTTCTTTTGTGGTATCCTTCTCTTTTGAAGATAACTAGTCTTGTAGTTTTCCTAGTGAATGGAATCCATTTCTTTTGATGCAGATTTAAGTCCTGAAAATTAAGTCAAATTACTTAATGAGTAAGTTAATTGCATAAATTTGTTCTTACTCAGTAAGCTCTGCAGATGCAGACCACTCTTTAATACAGTTGAAGTCAATACTAGGTATCTTTGTCATTAATTGTTGGTCGGCGATATCCTCGTGGTTAATTGTAATTTATTATAATTAAAACTGAAACAGCGTTTTGAAATTATTGTGCAAGTCAAATGTATTTTACATTAATTATATACTACAAATCAATATTCTGAACTACTGCTAGAAAATTTTTACATGGAAACATCAAATTAAAAATTTACAACATAGAAAAATTGTGAAATGATTATTTATAAATTTATTTAATAGTCAAATCTGTAAAATAAATAATATGTTAATAGACACATAAAATAGATACATAATAATTCAATAGTACCCTATACTACTAATAAGTTTTGTTTACAAAAATTGGTATCATAAAATTTTAAACACAACATGTAAGTTATATCCAGAAATCCAGAACATAAACTTAAAAATTGTGTTACGATCCAGAGAATCGTCGCGTCGCCTCGCCGTCGTTAGAAATTATTGAGTTCTGTAATCTCAAGTTTGAGTGAAAATAAGCAATATTTTGAATTTTATAGCGTATTATGTCGAAAACGGTGCGTTTTAAATTAATAAATTTCTAATTGTTTAAATATTTTGGCGTATAAAAAATGACGAAAACACTACTTGAAAATTAGAAACGTAGCCGTAATCTAAATCGTTTTTATTTTACTAACCCACTAAACTAATCTGTATTTCACCAATTGGCTTACAACGACTGAACTAGCGGGCCTACATGGAAAAAAAAATTTGATGTGCCTTTTGTTATGAAGTATGAAAATTAAACAATGGAAAAATAAAAATAGAAGAAATCCCATTAGGTAAACTAAAAACTTCTTTTTTACGTAATTAACTCACGAGAAAAGTGTTTTTTTTTTCATATTTATAAAAAAAACATTACACGTTTGGCTAATTCGGGAGATACACATATACTAGGATAAACTTGACTTGGATATCCTTGAAGAAGGATTTTTTCAATCTTTAAAATAATCTATCGCAAGGTATTTGAAATTTCGAAATGGTAATTGACGCTACATAAAATTATTATGTTCAATAAAATAATTTCAACATTATACTATCAAATTCCCTATACAAAGAAAGATCGATAAAGAAAAAAATCGAAACGAATTAGATTCGATTATATTATGGCGTTTGAAAAGATAAGATCGAGAGAATTTTGGTTCGAAAAAAAAATTGGTTTTATGATTTCAAAATTAATTTACAAATTTAACAAATATAATTTACAATTTTGGGGAATAATTTGATTTTAATAATACAAGATGAATTATGTTATCAGTTTATAAAATCGTACAGAAGGAAGTTTTGTTACGCAACTATTACACCAGACCAGACGATAAAAGAAGGAATATATCAATTCATTTAATCAAGGAAAAAAATTACTGAAAACCAAGCAATGCAAAATAAAGAGATTTGGATCATCATTTTATGACAATTATTAATTATTATTATTGCTGAACGAGTTGTGGTTCCATGCACACTTGCACTGAAGCTCTAGGGCTATTGTACCTCGTGTTCCAAGTTTTACTCCATCAGCTTTGTTTCCTCAATAATCTTATTGCCTCGGTTATCCGATATGGACAACCGAAGTATCGCAACTTCGATAGGTTAAAGGACAAAGAGCTGGAAATACACATAGTATGTGGTGTAGAGTTTCTTCCTCCTCTCCACACTTCCTACCTATGGGATCTTCTGCAATCCCAATAATCTTGAGATGTCTTTTAGACAGAAGTGTCCTGTAAGTACTGTCTTCCTCAGCTGTGATCTACCCGGCTTGAGGATTTCTTGTTTTCTTTTGTAATTGGAGGGCCCACCAATAAACAGCCGCGATTGCCTTAGTCTCGAAAGGTCCCCCCGGTATTCAAGATGTTGTTTACTTAGTAGTTCCTTTATAGACCCTTTTGCGGCCAGATATGCTATCCCGCAAGTTGGTTCTGGTCCTACTAGAAGTCGTTAGCAGAAGTCCTACAGCACGTCGAGGCAGTGACTTACAACCTTGGATTATGTTTCCACTCCATCCAAGACAATGACAAAGGTGCGGTTGTGGTGGTAAAAATTCGAGATACAAAAACTGGGGCCCAAAAAGTTTTACGATTATAGAAGAAGAAGAAGAAGAAGAAGAAGAAGAGATGAACTGATGCATTTCCCAAGCGGTTGGCAAAAATACTTTTGGAAGTGTACCGTCAAAAATTGCAAATTATCTAGGTTATGTTGATGCTAAAGCGTTCACGGGCCACTGTCTGCGTAGAACTCGGCAACTCTTCTTGTAAATGCAGGTGTGGATATGTTGACCTTAAAGAGGCATGATGTCCGGCGAAAATAGAATTTTCGGTAAAACTAATGCCTCTAATCTGAACGTTTCTTTAAGGAATGTTTTCCTTTTAATGATTATTGTAAATAATTTTGAAAATTTTGTAGAACTGGCGGGACGATGAGGGTTTTTGGCCAAAATGGTCGCCCGAAACGGATGAGGAGATCCGTATAATTTTGTTATTATTTTTGAGATTTTGGTTTCGAGAATTTTGTATTTGGAGAATAAATTTATTTAATTTGAGTAGTATTAAGGTAAGATCAGACGTAGCTACTTTTGCTGCGCTGCCAATTAAAAAACTGCGCAGCATAAGTATATTAAGTAGCTTGTGTGTGAACACCGTTGCAACCCAAAAAACAGCGCATTGCACCAACCAAAAGCTTATGTCTAGTCTCAAGGACGCTATCCCTAGGGATAGTTTTTTTTAAAGAAAATTACATCTTCGAAACGTTGATCAATATAAATAGTTTTATTTGCACCTATTGTTCCAATATTCCCCACGAATGTACAGTGGCTCCAACAATTATTAATACACCCCTATGTTAACCATGTAAATTGCACATTTTGAAACCGTTTTTTGACATATGAAACTCGCTTTTACAGCAAAATTTTTCAGATATTTTTTATTGCAAATTTTAATCTCTTCAGTTTTGTTTCTATACATTTTTTTATTTTCTTTCGCCGTTTACGAATTACTGCGACTTGAAGAAAACTCTGTAAAAAAACTCCCATAAGAGCAATGTTAATTTTATTAACTTTTTTACTTGGTTTTCTTTAAGTCGCTGTAACTCGTAAACGGCGAAAGAAAATAAAAAAATGTATAGAAACAAAACTGAAGAGATTAAAATTTGCAATAAAAAATATCTGAAAAGTTTTGCTGTAAAAGCGAGTTTTATATGTCAAAAAACCGTTTCAAAATGTGCAATTTACATGGTTAACATAGGGGTGTATTAATAATTGTTGGAGCCACTGTACATAATTAATTACTATTACTTTTTAGTTTGTTAATGAGTTTTTAACAATTATTAAATAACGAAATAATATAAAGTGTTGAGTATCTTTAAACGTGGAAAAAAAATCTCTTTAAATTGATATCTTTCTCGTACTTATCCGTTATATAATGAGAAGGAGAAGTTAAAAAATAATCAATTTCCCATGTTATTTCCCTATGATCGCGTGTAAGGTCGGTCACTCGGTACGTACCTACAGTTCAATTCTATATTTTTGGAAAATTTGGACCTTTGTTCAACACAGTAATTTTATCGAGCAAAAGTAAAAATTCCCAAAAATATAAAATTGAATTAATTTTAAGATGGACGAAAATAGTTGTTTAATAGTATGCGCATCAGTGTTTATTTTGAATTATTACTTAAAACTCTATTATTTAAAAATTTCTCCTTTTTTTAAATTAAAACGAAAACAAATTTGATATTTTTCACCCAGAATCACCTCTAAAATTGGTTATTAACTTGTTACTAACACACTTCCATGTAAATCTTATAGAAAATAAACGTAAACAAACCAATGGTTGCACCCATCATATTATGGTCGCCGGCCTAACGTAGTCTAACGTCACACTTTTCCAGTCTATTATTAAATTATAATTAATAATAATTTATCGCCTTTTCGGACTAATTACGCCACTGCTAGCACGCTTCAGTTCATCTCATAGATAAAAAATAGTGGTTCATCTGGAGTTTCGAGTAGTTCAAATGCCACAAGCGCATAGTATTATGGTTAGTAGTATAGGATAGTATGGATTTTTGAGGTTATTATGATATTTATTATTAATACATAGTGAAATTCAAATCAAGCAAAATATTATTTCAAAATAAATCAACGTTGTTTACAACAATTAAACGCGATAACGATTTCAACATCTCGTACATGTATCGCATATTATGCGATCAGGAAAGCTTCCAACACCCATACACAATGGACACCGTGGGTCGGTAAGGTAAAGACAATGTTGGGGAAGCAGAAATTAGTCATAAACTGTGCAGGCAATTTACAAACTACTCGAGTATTTATGGACAGCAATAAAAATTAACGAGTAGTCTTAAAGAATTTTCAGCAATGTGCCCTCGCATGTAATTTTTCATTTACAATATTTGTTTCATATGTTCTGATGTTTCTGTTTCTCAGAAAATTAGGCCGTCCTTGATGTGACTGAAACTCGGCAAAAGAAAAATATCCACGCAGTGGAAAGATCGAGGCAGAAAAAAAACGTTTCATCTGTACCAGTAACCTGCCAACTATGAGTCTCCCATTAACTCGCCTATAAATTAATTAAGTTCACTTCCATTTCCAATTGAGCAACCGGAACTTCTGAAGGTATTTTTTACAACTGTAAATTATAAATTAATATTCCAATCGATTTTTAGCAAATATATACCATACAAATTAATTAACAATTTTGAAGGAAATTAACCAAAAGCATTGGCGTGCAAAATCTACAAACCAATGGGTATTTATAAATGAAGTCGATATAGGGTACGTAAAACTTCCTAATAATAATAATAAGAATGAGAAAAATTACTTAAAGAAATACTTTAGTGAAATGTTTTTATAAAAACTAACAAATGCTGTGTTAATCATAGATAAGACAAATAAAAGCTTAGTATCTTTTGCGGTAATCTTAGTGGTGAGTAAATTGTTTCAATTTTGTAATCATTTTGCTCCGAGATTGCTAAATTGCTCTTGTCGTTTTGTTTGACATTGTTTAATTTTGTGCTTTGAAAATTTGACGACGTATTTTTGAAATTGTTAATTGCACTGAACTTATGGTATCATATTTTAGTTGTTTGGATTATTTTATTTAAAATTTTCTGCTTGCAATTCTTTACCTAGGAAGAAGCATAACATATGCCCGAAACACTGAGAAGAGTTAGGGTTTTATTAGATCTTGTCCAAAATTTCAGAAAAAAAAACCTTTGTTATTTGATTGATTAACAGACGACAACAAGAGTATGGATAATTGATACACGCATTCGTAGAAGAGGCATTACTATTACTTAAAATGCTACATTTAAAATAAACGCTTACTAACAGATTTGTGCTTGGATTCATAGATAAGTTACAAGTTCTAAGTAAGACCAATCAGGTCAAATTTGTTTTCGTTGCAATGTTATTTACTCGGTTGAGAAAAGGTCCATTTTAAAAATAACGTTTCCAGTATTAGTCACATGTTGTATTTCATTATGGATGTAAATAAAATTGCAATAAAAACAAATTGGTATTATTTAAAACTTGTCTATGCATCCGAACGTTAATTAATTATATTTTTTAACAATTATTATTGTCAAAGTAAAATTGGATGCTTGCCAAGTGAAATAAATGTTTTGAATGGATTTCGAGACAAACTCTTTAAAATATCATTTTTTTATTTCAGTTAATTGTCATAACTAACAATGAGTGGTCGTGTTTCTGAAATTAAGGCCAATCTAAGAAGGATCTACATCAAAAGCTAAGCATCGACAGCAATTTTGCTTTTAAGAGATGGCACAAATGAATCGAGGTTGATGACAACAAAATGGTATGTCAGTTAACGTTTAAAAAACGTCTTACTTCCAAGTTTTTAGATTACCTAGATGAAGGTTTGTTTGAGGTGGTGAAAATTCCGCATTTTTTAATTACTAATCCTGGCCACGTCAGTGACTGCAGTAAAACACTGAAAATATACCTTTCTCTCTCTTACACATTTCAAAATTATTTTGCATTTCACTTGCGTTTATTGTACCCGAATTAGCGAATATTTTACAATGTGTTTAATGGTATTTCGCACCCTTCACGCCAAGCCTATCGGTTCTCCCTGCCACCCTCTGGGAGTCTTCGGGAGTTCATCGCGTTTCTGCCAAGTTAATTTCGGTCTTCCTCTTCTTCTTTTTGTTAGGGATTCCCATTCCCATATTCTTTTTGGCCATCTGTAGTCTTCCATTCTTTGCAGGTGGTCGTACCACATCAGTCGTTTCTCCTCTATGGTGTCTATTATTGTTCCATCGACACTCATTCTTTTACTTATTTCTACGTTTCTTACATGCTCCAGCTTAGATACACCACAAGAGCGTATTCGTATTCGAGCTTCGTATATTCATAAATTAATTTAAAAATTTTAATAATAGAAATTAGAAAATTCTACCTTAAGTTAATTTCTTTAATTTTGGCAATCGTATTTTGTATCCTTTTCCGCTAACCAAGGAAAACTTAAAAATGTTATACGCCAAATTCGAAACCTAAATTATTGTTCATAGTTCGCGTTGTTTTAAATTTTCGCATTCACTTAAACTTGACACTAATTTTAATACGATAACTAATTAGACTTATGCCCGTATTCACAAACGTCCGTAAAACTTGAACAGGTCGTCGAATTTAACTAGTCGATGGAAATTATCCCTTAGTAGTAACAAGCCAATAGATATCATCTGTAAATTTAAGGGTTTGTTAAAAGTTTTATGGACATTTGTAAATAAGGGCATCAATTTAAAATTTAAAACGAGAAAAAAGAAAACAAAAATGATGTCCAGCCGGCACAATGGTTCGCGTAAAACTAAAAACAAATGAAAGTAAATGACGCGTCAATTTATACTATATTTATATAATACTCTTCAAAACAATCGAATTTAAATTTAAAAAAATGTTAAATAAACGTGCAATACTACTATGATCAAAAAGTACTCAGAATTTCTCAATAAAAGTAATCCCCTTTCAAAGTAATCTCCATCGCAAGCAATGCACATACGCCAACGATTTTTCCAATCTTTAAAACACTTTTCATATGCCAATTTTGGAATCTCCTTCTGCGAATTCTTCTTTATCGCCTCAAAACGCTTTACGAGTCGTGAGAAGAAGAGCGACAGCAATACGATGTTGTTTGTGCAACATCTTCAGCATTCTCGGCACAAGTCGCGCTTTAACTAGTCTCATGTCCAAAACATCGTGCATAATGTTCTGCACGGATCGGAAGGAGACACCAAAATCTCTCTGATGCTCACAACGATCTTCGAGCACAATTTTCTTAGTTTTTTCGACGTTTTCGTCAAGTCGCAGAGGTGGTGGACGACCGGAACGAGGCAAGTTATCCAGCACAATAACACCCGCTTTAAATACTTGGTACCACATTCGTATGATTGTGTTTTCGACATTGTCCAGTCTCCACCTCCCCCCCCGTAGGCTACCGTTAACATTTTTAACGCTTCCGTACATGATAATATTATGTTGTTAGAAACACACAATTTTAGGTAGACTCTTTGCTTAGCTAAATTCTGCATAGCAAAATACACAAAATAATGACTTGTTTACAAAACTATTACGCATGAACTATCGGACAGATTGCTCTCAAAATTGAGATGTAAACAACTGACAGATGTACTAACCCAGAAAAAAAATTGTTTTGGCAATATCTCAAGCGCGGTTCGTTTAATTGAGAAATTCCGGGTACTTTTTGATCATAAAGTAATTGCGTGCAAAGAAAGTTTCACTTTCAATATCCGAATAAGACAATCTGCTATTTTGTTTTACACCGAAAATTCGAAATGCCTCAAAGAAAATCCCAGCTTACATTTGCACAATGATGGCAGTATTTTCTTTTTTAAGGAAACGCATTAATTTCAACTAACAAGGGACTTGCACCATTGATAGAAGTTGTATTTGTGAGTCGAGACCTAAAAATCAACATCGATAGGTGCTATGCTCCTGTCGTGGTATACCGCCATTGAGAACTACTTTAAACGATTTCAATAAGACAATTTTAAAGTGTAGATATCTTGAAAGATGGTGAATGGGTACCCTTGAACGTGCAATGAAACTTGGAAACTTTGCATTTTTACTAATGCAAACCGGCTAATGGGCAAATACAGACAACTAAACTATGCATATTTTCAGCAAATAAACGAAATAATTCAGAAGTTTTTAAAATTTGATGTGGATGTTGGTTTGAACTTACTAGCGAGCGTCTTTAAAGTTCTGGAAAATTCAAACTCGGGAATCTCCGCCAACTTGAAAAATCGGCGTCCCTTAATGGTTTTTTGCATACATAAAAAAGCTATAACTGGTTATTATTTATTAACAAAAACTGAAAATTTTCCGAAAAATGAACTCCCAATTTACCTCGGATAGAAAAACCTACAATACTAAATCTAATCAGGGGAGCAATAATAGTGAAAATCATTCAGAAAATCGAAATAATCAGCAAAAACAAAAATGCAAATAAAATTGTTACCAATAAATTAAAGTAACACTTTTATGACTTCTAATTATTTTTAACCGTCACTCTAAAACAAAATAAGATTTAAACGTAAATTGTCGTAACTTGTTAAAGTTTTCCAAATTTCTTTTGGTGGTAATCTCACTTTCACTTTCGTCTAAGTTTTTAACTTGCATTATCAATTAAAAAAAAAACAACAATTTGGGCGTCATTCGCATATAAAACCGGCACTAACATGCGTTTTTAAAATATCCAAAATTTGACTATATTTCATTGTTTTCACATCGCCTTTTATATCATTTTGTAAAAACGCATTCTTGATTCTAAACATTTTCTTATAAATTTTAAATTACACTGCCACCTAATTTTCCACAGCCTACTAATATTTATTTGGAAATTTTGTTATCTACCGATTTGCTTCAAACTTGGTGGAAAGTTCCAGGAACACTCTCAAGAGATTTTATAAAAGTTTGTTCATCCAGAGGAGCTGGCTAGGAGCATTTGAAGTTTCAAAAGCACCTGGTTTTACCACATCTTAATTCTCTTGCATATTCTTATTTCGGAATATAAATGGTCCAAATTTGCATTGCGTCTCTTGCTGAGGCTCTGCTTAACGTTTACATATCTTTCCTTTCACTCAAAAATTGTTTTTCCACACTTAAACTTGTAAGTAATTTGATAGTGATCAGTTTTTGTCGTAATAAACTTTTACCTATTTCATTGCGTTTAGAAGTTATGGTGAATCCACCATGTCTTATAGCTTCGAGTAAACCTCCCGTTCTCCCCATTAGATTTTATTCAACTTCACTGGGCTTTGTGCCACAACAGATCAAAACCTAAATTTAAAATTTGGAGTGATTTCGTTACTTCGTTTAGATGCTAATCGGTTCACAGACATACTTTTTCAAAAATTTTTGATATCTAGTATAAGGGAACCTCGAAACATAAAAATTTGATTAAGAAAATGAGGGGTCAATTTTTTGTTCAATTTCAGATAATAATACTTTCCTTACTAAAGAGTTCGGAAACTAAAAATATCTAAAACTTTGTGTTATGCAGGGTGTTATCAAAACTGACCGCCAACGCATCCAAAAGTTTAAACTCAACTATTTTTTTTTAATCTAATGACAATAATAATTCGTTATCCTTTTTATTAATAATTATGTTAGATAACAAAAGCTTAAAAATATTCTTAGCTGGACATTAATTTTGCATCTTTAGAAATTGAAAACTTGTAAGAAATGTTGAAATTGAAAATCACAATATTTTTACATTATTCTCCAATTGCGGGTTCAATTTTATCGAATCGCCTTATCTGGGAGGTATTCCGTACCCTGCAGACTTTCCAGGCGGGGTACCATGACTTGCAACCGTATTCATCATTTTGAGCTTAACAGTCTGATAAAGCATTTTATAAAGTATTCACTAACAGACAAATATGACGACAAACATTTACATAATGGTCATTTCGAGTACTGCCAATCCACGAGATATCGTCGAAGCTGGAAAACAAGCTACGTTAAATCTGTTGCCCGGAAAATCTAGGGTTTAGTATGAAGGAGTTTACAACAAATTCAAGAAATGGTGTGTGCTCAAAAAAGCAACGAAACTTACCGAAGAAGTCCGTTTAGCTATTTTACTAATTTATTTTCCTTGTTTAAATGACATAAATAATTACTTATATGGAAATAAATGATTGATAAGAGGATTATCGGATTATTTTGGTGGTCGCCACACCACAAAGCGTCTACCCTTTGGTCCAAGTATTTAATGATAAAGGCAGTTCTAATAGTGAAAGAAGATATAAACATAAAAATTATCTCAAAACTGATTGAATTTTTAAAATGTTGCTCAGATGGATTTAAGTCGAAGAAATCTAAAATAATCGCAAAAGAACAGATCGATAAATTCATGATAGTAGCACCTGATAAGAAATTTCTAATGATGAAGGTGACTATCAAGTAACACAGTTCATCACCTCTTACTAAATTCACTTTGACTGTTCTAGGTGGTTGCAATAATGGGAGTCAGTGAGCTTGTCGTCTACAGGAACTATCATCTATGACAATAGACAGCATCGAGGATCTGGGATTTGCAATTATAGTAAGGTGCCAGACATCAAAACTAAAGTAGACAAAGTCTTCACCATTACTACACAACAAACCGATTTCTATAATAACATAGATATTTTTCGGAAATGTGCAGCTCTTCGTCCAGCACATATGGAACATCGTCTTTTTTTAATCTTTTAACAAAGCAGAAAACTAAAAGATTGTCCATCATACACGGGCCATTTTTTCAGAAGGTCTTCTGCATTATTTTAGCAGATGCGGAAGCTGACTTTGGCGACTATTAAACGTCACGGAGGATGGAGATCATCAATAATTGCAGAAAATTCATTAGCAAATAAGGAAAAAGTTTCAAATCAAATTTTCTCTGGTGGAAATATTGAAAAATCTATAAATATTGTTGATACTAATGGAACTAGTTCTACAACCGGGGCTATTCTACCAGAAAATTATATCTTTAAATCATACTATCAACTGCACTATTATTGTTAACATTAATTAAAATGATATTAATCATTAATTTTACATAAAACATTTGAAGTGGTCACATGCCTGTACTAAGAAGTAAAATGTCATTAACAAAATTCAATTTTACTAAAATGGTCCAACAACTGATTTAGACTAATTGATAGCTTCTGTGGTATTAATCTTTGTGAAATTTCCATTTTCTCACAAAATTAATTTTTTTAAACGCTCACTGTAAGAAAACTACTGGGTCAATTTCTAAACTACCACCGATGTCCCAATAAAAAATGTAAAATTTTACGAAAATAGTAATAACATAAAACACCTTTATCGGAAATTGGACTATGAGAAAATAAAACCCTTTTACTTTTCTGTTGAAGTTTCGAGTTTATTATTCAACTCTTCTTCAGAACTACAATTGAGAATATGTATTAATAACGTCAATCGGTCGTAAACCAAAATTTCGTACCTTCGGCAGTAGGTTACCTAAAAAATACAGTCGGCATTCCAAACCACACGTCATTCAACACGCGTTTACAAAATTAAAATTACAAATTGAAACCATCAAACGCAATAATATAACAAGTCAATAAATTACAAAATTTCGTTAAAATACAAAATACGAGTACCAAATGCTTGCAGATATCTAATCTAATAATAAGATATCACTCGGTCCTAAAATTAATAAAATATAAAACTTCTTCGAAAATTGAAAAAAGAATTGCAACACCCCTAAATGAGGATAAATTAGGAATTGATGAGATCTCCATAACAAATGCTTTCTTGTGTTTTTTTTTTGTTTGTATTTTCAGTTTTAGCGAAATTTTGTAATTTATTGACTTATTATATTATTGCGTTTGGCGGTTTTAATTTTAATTTTGTAAACGCATGAGAGGCGTGTTGGATGACGTGTAGTTTGGAATCCCGACTGTATTTTTTGGGTAACCTAATGCGGAAGGTAGGCAATTTTGGTTTATGACCGATTGACGTTATGAATACATATTCTCAATTGCAGTCCTGAAGAAGAGTTGAATAATAAACTCGAAACGTCGACAGAAAAGTTAATTAAATTTTTTGGACGATAAAGTGACAATGGAGAGTAATAATATAATTGAATAATAGCGCCATTTAGTGGTCGTTGTAGAAACTTAAATGGTAGCTCTAGTAATATGATGAACAATTTGTTATTTATATTTGACATTTTAACGAAAGAATTTTCTAAAATCCGGTAGCCTTTAACAGATATTTGTGATCACCGATCATGGTGAGAATTCAATGAAACTTGTTAAATAAATTAAATTATTACAAAAAAAGGTGGTTAGATTGTTTAATAATTATTGTTTATATTAAGATTTATAAAACTAATTGTGATCGCAGCGGTGAAATTTTGTACCTATCGAAATCTAATTTTACACGTTATTGCAACGCAACGTTTCTAATTTTCTAAGGACCTACGGCATAATACTTATTTTGTTATATTATAAAATCATGAAAAATAATAAATTTATTAGAAATAACTAGACAAAAAATTTCGATTGGTCCTATATTGCAGTATTTGTCGCTTGCAATTTTAGTAGACCCGAATCATTTGCGATGCGCTAATCGAGTTTGACAGAGAACGCGGAATTTCCGATTTATATTAGACTTTCCTATCTAAGGTATATTCGGCGCGAGCAGAAATGCAGCCACGGTTTCACGCACACTAGCCCGTCGATGCGTGATACTTGACGACACTGTAGTTCTTTAACTTTCATACGCAACTATTGAAAAACTAAACTATTAAACTACTTTTAAATATTTCATTTTTTCTAAAATTTGTGTGAATTTCAGAAAATTACTAGGCAGCCTGATGAGTCCCCGAATAATGAAACACTGAAACATTTTTTTGGCCAAATTCGATTTAATTTCTCAACATACTTTCCTTTTAGTTCGATACAACAAGTCCAACGATTTTCTAACTTTTTTTTACCGGCCCAGTAGTAGTCAATCGGAAGTTCCTCAAATTAGGCCTCAGTTTCAGCTATGAGCTGAAATCAGCTATCAGTTCAAACCCAATTTTGTGCAATTTTGCTTGTTCAGCTAACGATGAATGAACAGGCGCATTGTCGTGATGATAAAAGATTGTTTTCTTCTTTAAATTTTGCCGCTTTTTAGCGATTTCATTTTTCAAACGATCCAATAATGAATAATATGCGCCAGTTAAAGTTTTACCTCTTTCAAGGTAGTCGATGAAAATTATTCCATGCGCATCCCAAAATACGGAGGCCATAACTTTTCCAGCCCATTGTTGCGTTTTCGGACGCTTTGCAGCACTTTCATCCGCAGAAACCCATTGTTTTGATTCTTGTTTTGACTCTGGTGTATAGTAATGGATCCAGGTTTCATGAATTGTTATAAATCGGCGAAAAGAGTATTTCGGATTACGCGTAAACACGCTCAAATTCTGCTGGGAAGTTGTAACACGAATTCATTTTTGGTCGACTGTGAGCAAACGCGCCACCCAAAACGCGCCGAGCTTCTTCATGCCCAAAAACGTATGTACGATATTGCTCACACATTCTATTGATATACTTACAGCCTTAGCTAGCTCCCTTAATTTCACTTTGGGATCATTCAACATCGTATCGTGGATTTATCGATATTTTCTGGTGTAGTGACCTCATTTGGGTGTCCAGAACGTTCAGCATCGTCGGTGCTCGTAGGTCCACAACAAAAACAGTAAACCATTTATGAATCGTTTCAATCGACGGTGCAGAGTCCGGGTAATACTTATTCAGCTTGGCTTTGGTCTCGGTTATCGTTTTCTTGCGTAAATAATAGTGTTTAATCAAAACTCGGAACTCAATTTTTTCCATATTAAAAAATACCGATTGGTTGGTCTCTTCTCGGTGCTGTAACTTGTGACTGAGTTATCGTAAATGGCTGAAATTTTGATAGACGTAATTTAAAGGACGAAGCTTGTCAAAAATGGTTCAAACTAGTGAATACTAATTTCATCTCTTAGGGACAGGGACTTATCAGACTGCCAGGTATTTATAGCACATAAATTATTGTAGCACTTCATATTTAATCACTAATTTTACCACTGCTACACTGCCACATCACATTATTATTATTATTTAACAGCACAACATTCTATTCGAATTAGGCTGTGCGAAAACTTTCAAAATCTATTTTACTGAGGTGGATTAATCCTCTTAGCAAACATTATGGTTTTAATACATTTTATTCTGCCTTTGGTTCATCCCCCAGTCGGTTTCCACATCACTATCGCGTTTATCGTTTCGTCCTTATTGGCTCTCCTGACATGTCCCAGCCATCTCAATCTCTGGGCCTTAATGTACTTCACTATGTCTTCTCCTCCCATCTCTTCACGAAGTTCTATGTATGTTTTCATTCTGTATTCGCCGTTGATTAGTCGGAGTAGGGCCTGCTATCGTTCCGAGTGAATCTTTCATGATGCAGATCATTTCAGAAGCATATGTGAGTACCGGTTTAATTAACGATTTGTATAACTTGATCTTGGTTTTCTTTTGTATTTGCTTATCTTTCAGTGTACTCTGCGTGGTAAGCCCTGTTGGCCGCTTGAATCTTTTGTCTTACTTCTGCCTGTCTTTCATTTCTGTTGTTAACCAGGACTCTGAGGTAGTTAAATTTTTTTACTTGTTCAAACGCGCAGTTATCCATGATTAGTTCTCTGTTATTGTCACCATCTTTTCTCCTGCATCTCATGTATTTCGTCTTGTTTACATTAATACTTAATCCCATTTTATATGTTTCTCGTTTTATGGTTCTCAGGATCTTCGTCATACCTCTCATTGTTCTCGATACTATAACAACATCATCCGCTTATGGCAGTATTTGACTTTCTTCAGTTACTATTGTTCCATCGCAGTTAATACCTCGGGTTATTTTTTAATATAGTGGCCTGTCTGTTAATTCCACCATTTCGTAATGCCTTCTCAAGTTCTAAATTGCACAACACTGCCGAGAGTGGGTCTCCTTGTCTTAATCCTTGTTCTACCTCAAAATCTCTCGATAGCACCCCATTCACTTTTACTTTATTTTCTGTTTTTTGTAGCGTCATTTTTACCAGTCGTATCAATTTTGTAGAGATTCCAAAATCTTGTAGTGCCTGGAAGAGTTGCCTTCTGTTGATGCTGTCATAAGCTTGCTTGAAATCTACAAATAGCACATCGAGTTTTCAGCTTGTGTTCGTGACCTGCAGCTTGCAGAAAATTATTTATTGCACATAAATTATTATTGTAACACGTCATATTTAATCACCGATTTTTCAACTGCTACACTGCTACATCACAAGGAGAAATAATTTTTCACTAACCTTTTACCTCCTTTACCCACGAAGTTGAATCCTACCTGAAAACAAAGAGAGAAAATAATTAATACTTAATTAGGATTACGTTGGCCAAACAAAACACATTCAAAAGATATTTTATGAACTTTTGTAAAAATATTTGCCTTTGCTTACCTTTAACACTGTAGTCCTTTTGCCAGTTATGTTGTCCGAGATCAGCTCTCTCCCACCATGAAAAGTCAATCAAAGTTCAGCTCCTCGTAACACACTCACATATTATTTGTTATCGATTTCGATTAAAGAAAGTTTTAAAATGAACACTTATAACAAGCAAATTTGACCTGCATCGGTCAAAGTTTTACACACAAAATTTCGTACTCGTCACCAAAAACCGATCGCGAAAATATTTACTATTATCGATGACCGTAACGCGCACACGATTGATCTGTTTATCTGCCAATGTTTCTCGGACGATATCCTGAAAGAAAAAAGATATTGTACTAAGCATATAAATTGATTTCTTCGACATGTTCACATCCTAATGTCCAGTTGTAGATTAAATTTAAGCCCTTGTTAATTAGAATGAACGAATTTAAAATATTTTTATTTCCTGTACCAAAGAAATGACGAAGCATTTTAAATCTTGTTAGTGATTTACATTTAAAATGTATTTTCTATTTGCAGAAACTTGGAAAACGATTGCATTGATGAAAATGAGCTTTGTGTATGGAGCAGCCATTGACACGGTAACTCAATAATTTATCAACTCGAGATGAAACAAATGACGAGAACACCAAATTGTGGTTTACTAAATTCCAAATTAACGGCAAAGCATGGTGTGTACTGTAAACCGTAGCGGTTTGGATAAAGGTGCTCGTTTGTATTTGACCCGAATTTTCTTCTTCGTCACTTGCTAACCGGATCATACCTGAACAGTTTTCGAAATACTGCGGTAAGTTTTACACACACAAAAATATTGACATTGAAATTTTACCTTTAAAAGTTGCCGAATACTTCTTTCCAGGAATGCGCATTTTCATAACCGTCACTAAAATTTTAACGTTCAAAAGTTAATTACTAACGAATTTTAACGGACGCAAACAAAAACTGGAAGCTTTGTGTGAAAAGCAACTACGTCTTTAGCACAGCGTAACGAAACAAAGGTTTTTAAACAAACATTGTTACCAATGATTAATACGAAAAATGTACCTGCGTTATCAACAAAATAACACCTTAAAAAGTGAATAATTTTGGGTGACTAAATGCACACGGCACTCAAAGTTAATGACGCGGCTTATCCAACAAATTGAAAACTAATTTTTATTTATAAATCGCATACCCTAAACTTGAAAACCCCCGAAAATTACCATAATAATTTAGATTGTTCGCGATGCACTTAATGCAATTGTAATAAATTCACGATTATTATATGAAAAACAATTTTGAATAACTAAATAATTTTATACCCACTGACGCGACGCCATACTTAAAAAACAAAAGCCAAGCGCGTTCTTTGCAATGTGGAACTTCGCCGCACGTCTTTTGTTTTATCTATTAAGACGCGGTTTATTCAACAATTTAAAAAAAATTTTTAAATTATAAATAACACTCAAAAGCCGCTAAACGTTTTTGGTTGCAAGAAATTCACAATTATTTAACATTTACTTGTCTTCAAACAATAATCGTAAAATTCTGTTTGAACTAAATCTACTTTTTGATTTGTATAATATTTCTTCGTAACAAATTCTAAAAACGAGCTGGACTATGAACGATTCCTTTTACAATATTTGTTAATTAGAAATTAGATGATCACGATCCTTCCAACTATAATTCGCAATTCCGATTAATACCCTAAACTTGGCAAACCCCCGAAAATTACAATAATTGTAATTGTTTAAATTGTCTCTCCTTTGAATTACTCATTACGCACATTATGCAAATATAATAAAATTCACGATTATTACCTTAAAGCACACATTAAAAACTTCACAATTTTGGATGACTAAAGTTTACTACCGGCGCTGCTTAAAACAAATGCCAATGTTACGCGTTCTTTGCAATGTGGAACTCGCAAGTCTTTTTGTTTTAACTAACTTATAATTCGTTGTAACAAATTAAATATATTTAATAACACATCTCAAACTTTATCAAATCAATACACTTAACGCAATAATAATCAAGGTTAGAAAAGATTTAACTTTAAATGCGCTCCAAACAATCACATCTGGCGAGCGGGGAATGTGAAAACTAAATTGATGTTACCCGCTAAATATGAATAATTATTATCGACGGCGAGACGACGGAAAAATAGGAAAGAATAAATTTTCTTTAAATATATTATTAAACAATATGTTTACAATTTTCAAACGATTTTAAAATAGTATTAGTTCAACCGTTAGGAACTTTTGCATGAAAATAAATCGGAAAAAAAATTTTCTTTGCTTACATTTTTTACTTCCGTAAAGAAGAAAGACCTTAAGATTTCTACAAATAATTCAAGCGTTATTTACGATCGAACGTTACGAAAGTTACGAACAAAGCGAAAGGTCCCAAAAAACAATAAAATTTTAAATTGGTCGTTTTCTGTACATTTTATACCTAACATAATGATGTCATATCAAATTAATATAGTAATAGGAGTAAAAATTATGCGCCAAGGTATAAAATAATAATTATTGTACTATCTAGTTTCCGAGCTATTTTATTTTCCGAAAAAACGTTGCTTTTAAAACGTCTACAGATAAGGAATGTATGAATAATTAAGGGGCGAAGAGGGTCTGAGATCCAAACAAAGAAACATATTTTTGTGATTTTTTTTGCAGAGTACCTTACTTGCTAATATTTTTAAAATTTTTTACATTATTAAGCATTATATTAAGAATATATTCTGCTAAATTTTCGCTAAAAAATATTGCAAAATAAGCCAGTGGTAGTGGTGAGAACTGAGGCACATCAAAAAAAAGGTTCCATGCGGTAGGCAGGATAACTCATGGTTGCTTCATCTGAAATCAAAAAACAAAAAATATTTCTTTAGTACATAAGTTTATCTTGGGTTGTAAACGATGGATTTTTTTTTTTATTTCAATTACAACTTAGTTTTTAATTAAGTTGTTATTTTAATTTAAGTAAAAAATCACAGTTTTTTGATTGCACCTTTACCAAAAAGTAAAAAAGTAATATTTTGTTAATTCCTTCGTTCACATCCAAGATAAACTTATGTACTAAAGAAATATCTTTTGTTTTCTGATTTGAGATGAAGCAACCATGAGTTATCCTGCCGGGCGCATGGAACCTTTTTTTCTATGTGACTCAGTTCTCACCACTACCACTGGCTTATTTTGCAATATTTTTTAACGAATATTTAGCAAAACATTCTTAATATAAATCTTAATAATATAAAAATTTTTAAAAATATTAACAAATAAGGTACTCTACAAAAAAAATTACAAAAATATGCTTCTTTGTTTGTATTTCAGACCCTTTTCTCCCCTTAACTTGCCACTAAAAATGAGCTATATTTTATTTCTTCACCGCAAAAAACAACCTTTTTCATTTATATTACAAAAATTCATTATAATGTTCGTATAACATTATAAAGTTTAAGCTTTTATTTTTCATTTTTAACGAACTTTACATTTTACATAAGAGTTCGGACAGAGCTTTCGGATAGCATTTTGGTTGCACTAACCCATGTTTTTTTGAACTCGTCCAGATTTTCGTTGTCTTGGCCCTGTTTTTTTTTGCTTATTTTTCGCGTAATGTGCCGACGCTAGGTCCGGCCAAAATAAAAGTGCACCTTCGTGTTTCTTAATGAATGGTAAAATTCTCTTTTTTAAGCACTCGTTGATGTAGTTTTCTGAATTAATTGTCCCCTTTATGAAAAAAGAACTGGTGCGATTGCCACAGGAGCAAATCGCCTGCCAAACCAGCACATTTTCGCCGAATTTTTCTGTCGGGATCGATGAAATCGAGTCACTAACAGGCTCCCCTTTCTTTTTTATGTAGAACTGTGGTCCCGGTAAAGTCGAACCATCCAATTTAACATAAGTATGTCCATCAGTACACACCCTTCAAAATTGACTAAAACTTCCTCATACAATTTTCGTGCTCGATTTTTCGCTGTTCCCACATTTTTTCGCTATTTCGCAGACCGAGAGTGATCTGTTTGATTCGATTAACTTGCGCACTTTCCGATCAATATTTTTGTTATAAGATCCGGTTTTTCTTCCGGATCTTGGCAAGTCGTTAAATGTTAGTTCTTCCCCATATTTTGTAATTAATTAAGCTCTCACTGTTTGGTGCGACGTATTTAACTGTTTTGCACTTTGTCTGAACGATATATGTACCCTCAACACTTAACCAACTGTCCACAATTTGTTTCCTTACTTTCAACAACTCATTTTAATTAAAACTTGAAATTCTACAAAAATAATTATTACAGTTTGATACTTAGCTTAGTATATACTGAAATGAATACCGGTAATTAAAAATAAAAAGCAAATGCAGCAAATATACAGTGATCAGTTTACAGTGGATTAATCATACATACATTCCTTAATAGTCCAGTCAAAATAATCAAAAAAAAAACTTGAAAGCTGGGAGAAACTCGCATAGAGCTGAAAATCTGTACAGACCTTAAATTCATCATTATAAATGAAATTAAGTAGGAAAATACTCCCACCCAAAACTTAGTTAATGTTGCAAGGAATTATAGGTTGACTGGGATTTTTCAAATCAAACAAAAACTTCAATTTGTCGACGTTTCGGATTATTTATTAATCCATTCTCAAGACTAGAGAAGAAAACAAATGATATCGACAAAGTACACATAAATCGCAAGCTAACTCACCAAGAAATTGAAAGATGGTAATTCGTTCGATGTAAGAAAATACATGAATGGTGTAAAACGCAGGCCAACAAACGGTCACAATCAACGACGTCAATATTAAAATTGTATAAAATGTTGTTTTTACATGTTAAATTCATTTGTCCGGCTAATTTATTCAGCACCCGGTATAATTCTGTCTGAGAGATCGGCGTTGGCAAAAATGTAGTTGCCACAGATATCCTGGATTATATTTGTAGATTTCCAGTTATTCGGTACTTTTAATACGTCTATATTGCCATTCCCAATATTCAATAACCAATTTGCATGTTCAATATCAGATGATCTTATGTTTTTCGTTAATTTAAATTTAATACAGCTTGGCCAAATTGATGTTAACTTCAAAGTAGAACTGGCTATCTTCATAGGTGGAGCGTATTTTATAACAGGTAAAACTTGACGGAAGTCACTTCCGAAAATAAAAAATTTGCCACCAAACGGTTTCAATAGCTCTACTTGGAATCATTGAAGTTTCATCCCAAATGATAACATCTGTCTCGTGAAGGTGTGGCTTAAATTTCAGATTTATTAGATGACATGACGAGTAATTAATTATCTATTACAATGGGTAATTTAAATACTCGACGTGAAGTTGTTCCTCCAGGTAATAATATAGAAGCAATGCCTGTCCACGCAATAATAATAATTCCTTTATCATTCCCCAAAGAAAATTAATTAAACAATTATAAAAGAAAGTTTTAGCGGTCCCTCCAGGTCCATCGACGAAAAATATTCTATCTTCAGTCTTGGTTAATATTGAAGACGGTAGATGATTTAGTACATAATATAATCAATTGATCTGTGTTACATTTTTTTGCATTTCAGCTCCAAGTCTCAATTCATTTTTAACCCCCGACGCAAAAAAGAGAGGCGTTATAAGTTTAAGGTGTGTATCTGTCTGTGGCATCGTACCTCCGAAATGGATGAACCGATTTTGATTTAGTTTTTTTTGTTTTAAAAATGACTTGATCGAGAGTGCTCTTAGCTATGATGCAAAAAAATCTGTTCAGCCGTTCAGTGAAAATATGTTTTGTAAAGTATTAGGCTATTAAGTATTACGGTAACTTCTCAACATTCTAAATTAGGCAACACGCATAACCATTTTCAAATGTGGTTTTGCATTCGATGCGCCACCAACATTAGACGTATAGTTCATCGACTATATAGTTGTTAAACTCTTAATGTTGCTATTCCTTTCTTTCGCATAATAATTTTAATTCTAATATAAAATTTGATTTAAAATTGTCAATATAATGTAAAGTTTAAGAAGCATGAAGTAAAACTTAAATTAAAAATTTAAAAAACCCCCAACGCAAAAAAACTGAAAAAATAATATGTATTGGCCCTTGAAGTTTAATATAATTATAGTAATATTTTGATCTAAGCATCGTCGCGTCGGTGAAAATATTAAGCAAGAATTTTCCGGGTTGTGTCTCTGCGGTGTTGATCAACTAACAATAAGTATGAATTAAACCATTTAAAATGTTGAATGAAAAATGTGCTATTGACAGTGTCTGCCTTAAAGGTAGGCACACATTGCGGTTTTGTTCGACGAACAAGTCTGTTCGAACAAACACGACGCAAAACTGAAGTGTGTGGCAGGAAGTCTGTCGTTCGTGTTCGACAACAAGTCTAACGGAAATAATCAAATTCAGCCTGATTATGTCCGTTGATTTGTTCGACGAACTTGTAAATTGCATTAAGTCCGAAGTGTGTAGGGTAAACGTTTTTTAAAAACGACGGTTTTATCAGTAGCGTAGTAAATTTATCGAGCTGCATCGCAGTTTTCCATTGTGTTTGGAATATAAAATCCCGCGAATATAAACAAATAATAAAAAAGCCACTCCTTTGTCCACTTGTTCTTTTTTGTTTTGTTTTTAATTTTATGGCTAATGCCGCCGCCACTGCACACAAATGTAAGGATTTCATAAAGACTTCTGTCTTGATTACACCGTCGAACAAAACTGCAGGGTGTGCCCAACTCACTGTTGGCGTTCTTGTTCGAACAGACTTGTTCGTCGAACAAGTCGAACATTTTTGTTGAACAAAAACCATTTTAAAAAAAATATTATTAGTAATATTAACTCTTGAAAATATATTAAATGAATTAAAATATTGGAGTTAAAGGAACAAATCAAACATCAATCTTCGAGCTTTCGGGAATGTGGTGTTCCCTTTATCAAGAATATATTGAAATTGAAAAAAAAACCACATTCCCAAAAGCTCGAAGATTGTTGTTTGATTTGTTCCTTTAACTCCAATATTTTAATTCATTTAATAAAAAAATAATATGTATTATTCATTGGAACCATCCAATAATGGATGGTTTTGACTTTTGATTCCTCCCCATCCCGACGCTCTGGAGCGGGAGATTTTTTAATACTTGTAAAGCTACAGGCAATAAACATTTTGTAACAATCAAATCTTCTGTTTTTTAATCACGAGATTTGATTTTGGTTACGCCACTGCTTAATGTGGACGTTAAGTAGTTCAAATGTCATCCTATCCTAAGGACAGCATCTAATTAAGAAAATATAAAAAAACGAATGAATTTTAAATTACGGGCAAGTGACTTCATAACAACCAGTACTATTATCCTCTTTGGTTTACCCTAGGTTAGTGGATTATTTAATACAACAAATTTTGATTTTATACGTGAAAAAATTGATTTAGGGTCATTTTTTTTACGAAAGAACAGCGAAAAAATTATTAAACGTAAAATTTGTTGTCCTTAATAATAACGTTAAAACTTTGCTTGTGTTGATTTCAGCTTAACCTTGTAATGATATTTACGTAATTTATATTTGGCGCTTAATGAACGATTTAAAGGATTAAAACATACTGTCAAATACATATATATTACATTGGAAGTGCTGAACGTAAAACATTGCCAACCATCTAACGAAAGGACGTGAGTTGAGACACAACCAAAAGAGGTGGGAGAAAAAGAGCTACAACGGGGAGGAAGGGACCGTTAATGGCGACCGGTTAGATTGGGGTAGTCCAGCAGACGAGACGTGTTTACACGCGACCTAAATTTATTTGTTGTACTATTGTGTTATATTATTTTAATTATTGTGGTTCGGCAAATCTAGAGGTAAATATTATTGTAATATAATTAAATTCAAAAGGCACGAGTTTCGAGAAATCGAATTAAATGAACATGTGTATTAAATTTATAAACTTTAATCATCACAAGAACTCATGTGCAGGCGTGCTCACAGGTTAATGTTAGAACCACATATGGTAGATTATTATCACCTATGACTAGCTAAAAAACTCAATACTGACAACACAAGAACTGCAGATACTCCTAGATTCTATGAATGAGATTAAAGTTTGGGTTATTTTGTACGGAGGCCATTTTGTATAGGTCACTCTCAAGACTCGTGTGTTTTGCTTTTATGTTGGGGATTAAATTGTTATGTTTATCCAGTACATGATGATACTAAAGGTATCAGTTGATTCATGTGCTGACTTGCCCTGTATATTTGATTAATAACGAATTATGTATTTTGACCACATATGAATATGACGTATATGTAATTTGCCCGATCACAATGATGAATATTGAAAAGACAAACAAAAATGACAAAAAGCTAACTACAATGTGTAAACTGAAATTATACGACAATGATTTACAAATTATAACTATTTAAACTGCTCTGTGTTTTATATGTGTTCACTTTACGTTTCTCCTAACTCAATTTGCTACTGCTAAAGTTCATTCATCACTACGAAGGAAATACTACGACGTGGGGGTAATGTCTCGAGTGTAGGTTACGACGTGGGGTCCTAGCATTTTAGACGATACGGCATTTCGCGTGTGGTGGCCACCATTATTATAGCGCTTAGGAGGTTAGAGTAGGGTTTCGAAGGTTGGGGATTCGGTGGGAAATTTGAGTTTACGTTTTGACATTACAAATGGTGCCGTGACCAGGATGATTGTAGCAATACGTTTATATATTCTTTGTTAATGCTTGCATTAACCGAGAGTGTATTTACATGTTGTTGCGGTCAAGTACTTCTTTCGTAGGGAGGGATGTGCAGTGGCGTAGCTTATTGAGTCACAGCAGGTTAGAATCCAGGGTACCCGAAGAAGACATCGACACAGGATTATATGTATTATGAGGGGTTTGAGGTGGTAAGAAGTAATTTGATAGGTGTATAACTTATTATGATGACAACAGTCAAACATCGAGGTGGTAGTGACAGAAAAGGGCTGTCGAGTGATAAGTTATTCACACCTATCGCAGTAAGAACTAGTACTAACTTACCATTTATATTAAACAGGGAAAGTGGCCAATAAGTTGAGCGAATTCAGAGGACTTACAACGGAGCAAGGAGGAAATGGAGGAGCAGATGATGGTTAGGGTCTTACAATAACAGAAAGGATACTTTTCCAGATGAGCAGCCGTACAAAAAATGGTAGCGAAGCAAGGGTGATGAATAGAAGCCTTTATCGAAGAGCAGTAAGAAACAAACCAGGAGCCAAGGAAGAGTTTAAGTATTATAATGTATCGTATAATGGTAGTAGTAGTAGTACTAATTGTAGCCTCGCAAGCGAATGAATGTTTAGTAGATTGTTTGAAACAATAGAATGGAACGATGTGGAAATTTCATGCAACGGAATGATGATTTTGGAAAAGATGTATGGTAAAGTTTACAGAGTATTTATAATGAAGTGTCGGCTGGTAAGGGTAAATTTCAATTCAAGTTAGTGGGAGGGGTACAGTTTACACATGTGTAAACTCACGATCAGGGAAAAACAGATTTGCACTACTCGAAAGTATGGTGTAAAAGGTGATGGTATGTTTTCATAATTTATACGGCCATTTGGGACGTCAAAGATATATAGAGTCATGCATGATAGTTTCATCTTCAAAGGATGTTCATGAGAATAAAAGGTTTGGTTAGAGCATGTGATGTATGTTAGAAAGTCAAAAATCCAAATCGTCATCTCATAGGTCCCATGCATCCTATGGTAGTCGAGAATCCAGGTGATCGAGTGACTGTTGATTATTATGGCTCGTTAACATGAAGTCGAGGAAGATTCACATGCATTTTGTAGTAATCAATTATTTTCAGAATTCATAATACTTGATTCAGAGCATAAAGTGCAAGCCAGAGTATCAGCCGATATGATTTTAAAAGATTTTCTCAGACCATTAAGCCTTAATATTGTTTTGAATGATCATGGATCACAATTTATTTCCAAGCATTGGAAAACTGTTGCAAAGGGAAGGTATTGAGGTAACTTATTCGTCTATTCGACACTCAGGTTTATCCGAGAAGATAACGAAGGAATTAGGTAGCTTGTTTAGGACTTATTGTCAGGAATCACACTCGGGATGGGCACTACATTTATCTTACATCAAATCACTGTTCAATCGTACAACGCATCTATCAACCAAATATTTTATTTATGAAATCCTGCTAGGGCATAACCCATCTAACTATGTAACCAATTTATTAGAATGTTACATCCCACGTAGACCTGCCTCGTCCATAAGTCAAAGTAGAAAAGAAGTGAGGAGAAATTTAAAGCAAGCCGGTGAAGTGAGAAGAAAAAGCTTCAAGAGCTACCAAGATCGCTTTGCAATTGGCAACCTGGTTTTGTTACGAGAGCAGAACATATCCGATGCAGCTCGAGGAGTCATTGCAAAGTTCTATCTGCTATATTCCGGTCCTTGTAAAGTAACAGATTATCTACATCCCAATGTATACACAATAGGGGAGATGACCACTGGTAGTAGATAGAATGGGTCAGGTTCTGTATGGCACAAGTTTACCTAAGGTGGGTTTGTTAATTATTGTTAGGGGGCGTAAGACGAATTGATGGGAAGATAAGGAACAATTAGGTTGATCACTAGGAGAAGTAACTTGTTGAGATTAGGTGCAGTATAATATGTTTGTTATGTTCGTGTGTATATGGTAAATGGCTGATGTATGCAAGTTGAGATGGAATAATATGATCACAAAGTTAACCACTCTTGTTTAGTAAATAACACTGTATGATTTGTGTAAGATGAGTAAGACAAGATATTGTTTTTTTTTTGTTTGTTTCATGAACCTGTGAGTTGGAGAAATCAATCAGGGGTAAATAATCAATCGAGCAGCAGAGGCACTTAGCGCATTAAACAACGAAACTGAAGGCAAATGATTGGATGGAACAACTCGGAGGTGGAGCACAATTGAGAAGGTGGTTTGACAAAGGAGGAGTATGGCCGTGTGGTCTATTAACATGGGGGCGATTAGAGGAAGACGGTTGGAAGACAGCTGATGTCGTTCGAGTTATCCAGATCGTTAGTGTCTATCGAGATGTTTTACAATGGATTGGCGTATTCATGGTTTTATGCATATGTGGTTCAGAGGTGACAGCATTGGCATCGAGAAGAGTAGGCCAGGGCTCTCGTCTATGTAACGTCATTGATAGGAGAGAAGCCAAATTTTAAATCGTACATCTCTAGAAAGGTTTCCCAGCGTTCATGTTAATCACTAAGCAAACCTTTGGGGGCGTTCTGTAATGATATTTACGTAATTTATATTTGGCGCTTAATGAACGATTTAAAGGATTAAAACATACTGTCAAATACATATATATTACATTGGAAGTGCTGAACGTAAAACATTGCCAACCATCTAACGAAAGGACGTGAGTTGAGACACAACCAAAAGAGGTGGGAGAAAAAGAGCTACAACGGGGAGGAAGGGACCGTTAATGGCGACCGGTTAGATTGGGGTAGTCCAGCAGACGAGACGTGTTTACACGCGACCTAAATTTATTTGTTGTACTATTGTGTTATATTATTTTAATTATTGTGGTTCGGCAAATCTAGAGGTAAATATTATTGTAATATAATTAAATTCAAAAGGCACGAGTTTCGAGAAATCGAATTAAATGAACATGTGTATTAAATTTATAAACTTTAATCATCACAAGAACTCATGTGCAGGCGTGCTCACAGGTTAATGTTAGAACCACATATGGTAGATTATTATCACCTATGACTAGCTAAAAAACTCAATACTGACAACACAAGAACTGCAGATACTCCTAGATTCTATGAATGAGATTAAAGTTTGGGTTATTTTGTACGGAGGCCATTTTGTATAGGTCACTCTCAAGACTCGTGTGTTTTGCTTTTATGTTGGGGATTAAATTGTTATGTTTATCCAGTACATGATGATACTAAAGGTATCAGTTGATTCATGTGCTGACTTGCCCTGTATATTTGATTAATAACGAATTATGTATTTTGACCACATATGAATATGACGTATATGTAATTTGCCCGATCACAATGATGAATATTGAAAAGACAAACAAAAATGACAAAAAGCTAACTACAATGTGTAAACTGAAATTATACGACAATGATTTACAAATTATAACTATTTAAACTGCTCTGTGTTTTATATGTGTTCACTTTACGTTTCTCCTAACTCAATTTGCTACTGCTAAAGTTCATTCATCACTACGAAGGAAATACTACGACGTGGGGGTAATGTCTCGAGTGTAGGTTACGACGTGGGGTCCTAGCATTTTAGACGATACGGCATTTCGCGTGTGGTGGCCACCATTATTATAGCGCTTAGGAGGTTAGAGTAGGGTTTCGAAGGTTGGGGATTCGGTGGGAAATTTGAGTTTACGTTTTGACATTACAACCTAACATTGCATTTTCTTTGCTAGTTACTTATGACGACAAATTTACTGAATGATTATTCGACTACCAATTCATCCGCTCTCGCTGACATCTTCGTGAATCACGTCGAAAAGATAAAACTTTGTTTTAACTTGGCCAAAAAGCTGAAGGCCAGGTCCTTTTTGTGGACAACTTGCTGTGTTAATGGAATGGTATGTATGAGGCATTATAATTGTTTCTGAAGGAAATCGATTAAATTCACCCGAGTTTTCAATTCTCAATAGAAGTTTCACTTCCCCCGTGAGCTTATGTGAATGAGGCTCACGTGGTTTTTTCTTTAGGTTTTTCGATAAATTTCAGTAAAATCAAAATACATATATGTGTGGTTCGAGCCAAGTTAAAGGTTGGGTACAATTGAACTAGACAATGAAATGGGACTGTAATAATACAGTTTGGTAATACAGTAATACAAAAGTTTAATGAAATACAGATTATCGAACAATTAGACACCTTCAATGGATACCTATCTTACGGCGACGATTGATAAAAATTCTTAGAAATAGAGCTAAGAACGAAAAACATCCATACTTGCTTAATACGCACAGAAAATAATATGAAACTTAATGGATTGCTGTAGGATGGTGAAGTTTTTCTGGTCCTCGGATTTTTAATATTTTCCATTTTTTGTAACGACTTTAATAGAGAGCCGGCCGTTCCCTAAGTATTTTAGTGAGAGTACATCACAAAAACAAACAGGCACTAAAAAGTACTGCAACGTTTGCAATTTAATGAACATGATACCTCGATATAACATAAACAAAGTTGTTACATGCATAAGACCACCGACAAAAATGCAAGCCTCTTCTTCACATCAGGGATTAGACCTTTAGACTGGTCCAACTTGTTATTGCCATCGCTTCCGGGGTCTTCCTTGGTCTCTCTTTCCTCTAGGACGATATTGATATGCGAGTTTTGGCCATCTCTGATCGTCCATTCGGTTGGTTGGTTGGTATCAATCGAATCAACAACAGGTGCCACCAATGTAAATATTAAAAAGTGTGAGTGAAATACGACACCCTTGTCTAACTCCTTTGTTTGTGATAAAAGGTTTACTGCAGCGGCTTTGAAGACCAATTGCCACTTGGGTACTATTGTATAATGATTTTATGCAATCGATAAGATGTTTATGATTTCCCCGGTGTTCCATGATGTTCCATATCTTCTTTCTGTTTACATTATCAAATGTGGTTGTGAAATCGACGAAGGCAATATGCGTTTCCAAGTTTTATTCTCTTTGTTTCTCTATAATTTGCTATATTGCAAATACACCGTCAATGCACGAGCGGGCCTTTCCAAAACCATGCTGCTTTTCTGATAACAATACCTCACATATTGTCTTGAGTCGGGTATTTATAATTTGACTAGATATCTTGTAACCGGTGTTTAGGATGCTTAAGCATCTGCAGTATTCTTTGTTAAGGTTCGATCACCTTTTTTTATAAATCGATGACACTTTCGCTATTTTCGCTAACATTTGGGAATAACACTTTCCTTACAGCGTGCATTCAAAAAATGAAGAAATCTACATTTGAGAAGTAAGCCCCATATTTTATGAGGTTTTTTATGCAAGCTTCTAGAAGCCTATTATTTCTAACACTAATAAGAGCAACGCCCTAACAATCTGGTTAGTGAACAACTAGAAACGAGTACGCCACTGCATCAACTTAACGGACTTATGAAGCGATTGCTAATTTTCCCTTTGATTGTATATTTTCAAAGTTTGTCTTGTTATTTTCGCCTTATTTGACGTCCAGTCTCCAATTTTCTTTTCAAATGAAAATGTATTTTATGTTGTTTTTGTAATTCATTTTAAATTTAACTTAGAAGTTTTTCGATGTTTTGTAACATGATTGTTTTTGCATAATCGTTGCATTGTGACTTATATTATTAGACCTGTAAACCGATTGATAGGCGTCGTCGTAAGTAACTAATAAAGAAACAGCAAGAAAGTGCAGTTTTTGAGGCCTGTCTCGACTATGTTTGCAATTAAGTTCGTATATTGTTTAGAATTGGGAAAGTTTTACCTTCCGATTGAATTTTAGCAAATACGCTATAATAATTATCGAACAACATTGGTCTGCACAAGTTAAATTGTTAGAAGCAAAACATCAACATCGGATTTTGAACTCAAAAGTTTATAAATGGATCCTAGCTTGCCCTAATAATTATTCTTGTGTAAGCTTGAGATACTACATTTGAAAAAAAATGGAAAGAGTAATTTATTAGCATCTCTATAAACTTTGAATTCCAGATCCCGGTGCGGTACCGATTTATTGTTGTAAAAATATAAGTGTGGATTCACAATGAGCATAAACATAAGAAATGATAACGCATAAAAAATACTAATAAAAGTTTAATGGAGTTCAGCTTAAAATTTCAACATTATTCGATGCTTGATTGAACTTTTAAATTTTTCTAATAACATTTCTTGATTTCAGTTAATTATTATAATGTCACTAAAAATATTATGGGCCAAAGGTGTACGTACCAAAGGAAGTTGGATAAAATATGAAGAAGTAACTATGGTGGTCGTGGTCGCTAAACTAACGAGGATTTACATCGATAGCTGAAGTTGCTACAAAACTTCATATTTTGAAACCTGGTTTCAAAATATGATAGAAATAAATCAAGCTGATGACATCATAAATGGTATGTTGTGTCAATTGAAATTTAAAAAATTTTCTGCTGGACCAAGATTTTTATTTTCAATTACTTTTATAGTAATATTCCGCAAAGCCGAGGGGCGAATTATCTAATTTAAGGTTTATTTCGTATGATACGGCTGCTGCAAACGAAACAATAATAAATGTTTTTGTGTGAAATCAAATATTTAATCCACTTTTATTTTGGCAGAAAATCATTTTTGATTAGGTATGTTGGTTTGTTACACGAAGTGTGATGGTAAGGTAATTATAAATCAAGTACAGTAGAATCTCTACCAACCGAATCTGTCATATCGGAAAATTTTGAGAATTGCTCGCTTCATCCAGAAGACCCTTGCAAGCACGTTTCATGTAACATGATGCATGTTATTTTTTCTAAGCACGTAGCGACTCGCAGCGAAGATAGATTGATACGAATACTTAGAGTAATCAAGAGTAACATGATATATATGGGGCATTCCACGCCAAATCGACCACTTTTGAACCCGACCCCTTTCGATTTGCCCGAAACTTTTTTCTCGTTTTCTACCCCACTAAAAATATTTCACAGAATTTTTTCAACTTTTTTCACCCAACCCAAAAAAAGTTATGAATTTTTAAAAAATTTAGCTATTTTTTTTTTAAATACCCATAACTTTTTCAAAAATTAACTAAAACCAATATTCTTTTTTTTAAATTTTTCAGTTTTGAATGTACTGTTCAGATAAAAATATGAAAACTCTTTTCGATGTCATGTTCCATGAAATTTTTCAGTTTTTTGAGAAAAATCATCAATTTTTCAAATTCCGACACTTTTAATTTTTGATTTTTTTTTTCTAAAAGAACTTCGAATTATTCTACAGTTAATGCCGCTAAACCCAGAATGGGCCGACTCTGTTTACTATTTTTTTTCTTCAATTGAAAATGTTTTTTGTTTACTTTACCACAATTTAACTTTGTTTTTATAATAAATTAAATTTAAATAAATATATCTTAAATTTTTTAATCTTAACTAATGATTTATAATTGAAAATAATTTTTTATTTCATTATTCTTGGTCGTTTAAATAATTTACAGACTGTACTCTTCTGAATTATAAAAATTTCTAATAAGAAGACAACCATCTGTCTAGTATCATACTGTGCAATTGCTGAGTTCCTGCAATAGTTTTCGTTTTTGAAAATCTGTCATTTAGGTCGCTTACAGCTTTATTATAATCCTCTTCTGGCGAAAACTTAAGATTATTCGGTGCAGAAGCCCATGCATATAGCTCGTAAAGTGTGGTTATTTGTTTATCAACTGCTAGTTGAAGACTTGCTCTCGCAGCTGCTCTTTTGATCGTACCACCAATTCCATCACACGAACCTTTTCCATGAGCAGTCGCAAAAAAATGCCATTCAGCAGACTTTCCAAAATCACTGTTGTACATGGTAGTATAAATTGGCAAAAATCTCATCAAATTTAAAAAAAAAAAAAAAAATAATTTAAAACTATTCAAAAATCTTCTCATTAAGGAAAATTTGCACATTTATAACATACTATAGATATATTTATTTAAATTTAATTTATTATTTAATTAATTAATTATTTAAGTTGGATAGTGGTAAACTTAGCAATTGCACAGCGTGATACCAAACACATTGGTTGCCTTTTTACCCGGCTGCGGCAAAGCCAAAAAGGAAGGATTATGATTATAGCAGGTTATGTATGTTTGTTAAAAATTTTTCTAATTCAAAAAATTTCATAGTCTGTAAATTATTTAAACGACCAAGAATAATGAAATAAAAAATTATTTTCAATTATAAATCATTAGTTAAGATTATGAATAACGCAAAAAAATTTAAGATATATTTATTTAAATTTAATTTATTATAAAAACAAAGTTAAATTGTGGTAAAATAAACAAAAAAAAAAAATTTCAATTGAAAATAAGAATAGAAAGCAAAGTCGGCCCACTCTGGGTTTAGCGGCATTAACTGCAGAATAAGTCGAAGTTTTTTTAGAAAAAAAAAAATCAAAAATTAAAAGTGTCGGAATTTGAAAAATTGATGATTTTTCTCAAAAAACTGAAAAATTTCATGGAACATGACATCGAAAAAAGTTTTCATATTTTTATCTGAACAGTACATTCAAAACTGAAAAAGTTATGGGTATTTAAAAATAAAATGGCCAAATTTTTGAAAAATTCTGAGAAATATTTTTAGTGGGGTAGAAAACGAGAAAAAAGTTTCGGGCAAATCGAAAGGGGTCGGGTTCAAAAGTGGTCGATTTGGCGTTACCAATAATTAACCTTAACAAAATCATTTATTGTCGTTGCATTCGCGTTAATCACAGTCGCATAGATAACGGATCTTTAATTTACGATTTAAACAAAATTTTATATAACAAAGATCTAGCAAAATTTACCGTTTAGTCGATTGATTCTCGTACTCATAGTCGTTCTTTATCTGCATCAATTACTAACTCATATTATGTAAATATTTTTTAAGCAAAAAAGTCATAACACATCAAATAAAATTATGAAAATGAGCGAAATGAACCTCAAAAATTCAAAACCGTTTACCACAAAACACTTTTAACAGGTAACTTAAAAAACCGATTAAATCGAAGAGAATTGTACAAATTTCATTCGAATCAGATTCGTCACGTTGAACAGCTCAAGTGAGACGATTCATAAATTTAAATTGATTCAACCCCTATTTGTGAATAAACATGAAATTGATAAAACGAAAACATTGTAATTAGCGGTGAGTAACCTATTCTTTTGTCAAATTACAAATTTGATTTTTATATTTAAAATCTCGTTGAAGAATTATTACTATTGGAACGTACTTCGGTAAAGTTACCCGATTTTATTGACAATACCGGTTTTCAACAAGATTTGAGACCAACATTCAAAATACTATTAGCGCGTGTATTGCAAAGGCCAAAGAAAAGAAAATAATAAGAAAATTCTACCTTAAACTTATATTTTTGGTTTCATTTCTTGAGTTTCACCTCCAAAACATCGCACACTTTATAGAATGTTTTACACCGAATCCGAAACCCAAGTTATTGTTATAAGTTCTCGTTGATTTCAATTTTCACAATAACTACACTTTCCGTTAATTTCAATGCCATCAAAGCAGCATTTTAAATTTAAAACGCGAACAGTACGACGCTACAATGCCGGTAACGCCTAACTAAAACAAATGCAGGTAAGCGTCAGTGACGTCACTTTAAAACAATAGAATTCGAATTTTAAACGTTAGTGACTTTTTTCTATAACTGAATCATCTTTATAAAATGAATCAATATTTTAACGAATAAGTCCGTGCAGGTTAACGTTGGAGACAATTTTCATTATTGAAATTCAAAAAACTGCATAATTACAGCAACAGATGTTTTAATAAATTTCCACACTTTCCACTAGTTTTAATGCAATTAAAAAAGTCAAATTTAAAACGCGAAAACAGCGAAACGAGCATGCATTACTACAAAAACGGGAACGCGAAAATAATAACAACAAATGAAGATCAAGCGTCAGTATCACCACCCCCAAAACAATTTAATTTCAAATTTTAAACGTTATAAGCGACTTATTATTTTCTAAAACTGAGTCATCTTGATCAAATGAATCAATCTTTTAGCGAACGAGTTCGTGCAAGTTTATCTGGCAAATAATTTTGATATAATTAAAAAATATCACAAAAAATACATCGTTTGTATTTGATAGGGGAGGACGTTCAAAACCAATACTATTTAAATTTTAAGTTTAACCCCGTCTCCATCAGTTACCCCTACTTCGAAAGTTTAAATAGCACTTCCTACCTTGCAATACATCATTTTAAAGGTTGAAAAAATCCTCTTTCATCCACGATAAAAATAATTGGATTTAGGATTAGAAAGATGAAATCAGAAATATTTCAACACTTGAAAACGAAAAACCCCTCGCCAAGTGTTCAGTATATTTCCATTTTAGTGATGCTGCTGATGTTTCCACTATATCTCTTACTTTAGTGTTGCTTCGTATCCATTTGTTAGTCTTACGGTGTCGCAATGAAATCCCAATCATGGTTCGTCATATTTTTCTTTGTTGTGGTTTATTTCTCGGCTCCATAGCTCATAACCGAAAGAACACACATATCGAACATTCTTGTCTTTAAGTGCAATGGGAATTTCTTGTTCTTTAAAATATAGCTAAATTTTCCGAAAGCAGATTGTCCCACTCGTCTTTTAATTTTCCCATATTGGTTTTCTGTACCCAAAGTAAACTCCTGACCTAACAGGAGCTGGGTCAAACGTGTGAAATTTTGTTTTACTTTATACTACGGGAAGGTTAAACCCAAGGCATTACGTGAATGAAGTAGTAGCGCTCTATATTCAGCCAATTTTGAAAAAAACGAATTAAATATAATTAAATTATAAATAAACCAAGCAAACCATTATAGGTTCCAATCCGAACACAGGTAAATTTTGTTATTATTATTACTTAGTAGGAATTTCTTTTTTAATTTTTCGTCTACCGCTTCTGTTGTTCTATCTTCTTTTATGAGTAAATCTACTCCACACTTGGTTATTTCTTCGATTTGGACTCCAGACCAACCCATCCAGTATCCCTTGAACAATTTTATCCAACCTTTGCCGTTTTTCTTTATTTCGGTTATTCCTGAAAAGTCCAAATTCGCTTTTTCATTTCTTTTGTTAATTCGATTTCTTTCCTATTTATGCTTCGTATGTTCCCTGTTATCATTTTTATATACTACTCGTTATTCTCGTTTTTCCATGTTGCTGACTACTCGACTCATAAGAACGCGCCTTAAGAAATTAACCCCTACTTGACACTGAATCCCGAAGATAGCACACTACTGAACTAATTTCTACTAAACTAACCCCTAAATATAATAATAAATAGTGTAACAGTTTTAAAAAATTTGAAATACTATTGAATTACGTGAATTTTGAAGCGGTGATTTGGATATTACTGTAAGAAAATGGCGAAAATAATCTAAGAAAAATAAAGATTCTTTTTTGAACAAACTGTTTTATTGCTTCCTAAAATAGTCGTTATTGAGATTTGTGCACATTTGCATACGTTCAAATCAATTCTCGAAACATTTTTTTTAATCGGAAGATGGTATTTCAAAAACATGATTTTTGCAGTCTTAAGGTGCTCGAGGTGGATTGTTGTTTAGTTTCCGGTTTGCACGAATATATCCAAGTTTCGTCACATGTAACAATGCTGTATACGGATTTTGCTGTTCCTTGGTCAAATTTTTGAGAATTTCCTTACACTAATCCATCGGACACATCTTTTTTACAGCTAAATGTTCATACAAAATCGAATGTATTGCGGTCTTTAGGATGACTGTCTATTTCACATTGTAAGTCACATGTCGATCTTTTTTAATCATATTCTTTCTTTCTTTTTTACAAGAACGAAGTTCAAGTACAAATAATTCTTATATATTTAATAATACTTCGCTCAAACGTTATTCCTACATTTTTTAATCGTGTTGCGCACATCATCGATTCTTTCTAGAATAACAACCGATTTTGATCGACCTTCACGAACTTCATCACTGACGTCGAAATTTTGCAAACCAATGATAAACAGTCGTTTTTGATAGTGCTTCATTACCAAAGACTGAACGAAGCAATTCTATGCATTGTTGTTGAGTTAGGCCTTTGCAAAATTGGTAAAAAATCATCCAACGATAACCTTTTTATGAAATTTCCATTTTCCCACAAAATTAATTTTTAATTAAACTGCCACTAATGTCCCAATAAATAATGTAAAATTTTACGAAAATAGTAATAACATAATTGAATAGCGCCATTTAGTGCTCGTTGTAGAAACTTAAAAGTTAGCTCTCATAGTACGTAAACAATTTCTCAATAGCTGGGTTTTTGGTATGTTCTTGCCGAAATTTCGAAATAATCTTAATCTTGCATACGGAGATAAACAATTTGTTATTTATATTTGACATTTTAATTAAAGAATTTTCTAAAATCTGGTAACCCTTAAAAGATATTTGTGATCACTGATCATGGTAAGAATTCACCGAAATTAGTTAAATAAATTATATTATTACAAAAAAAGTGGTTAGATTATTTAATATTGTTTATATTTAGATTTTCTTTGAAATTTCTTTTTTGTCGACTATTGTTTTACCTATTGATTGATAAACGCTTGCCGCTGCACCAACCCTGTTGTTTATTTCACTCTCGTAGCTTCCATTTTCCTCTATCAGTACACCGAGATATTAAATCGTTTAACCTGTTCTATTTGTTTCCCATCTATGTAGATTTTTATCTATTCTTCCGATCTCCCTAATGTCATTACTTTGATTTTAGATACATTTATTTTCATATTTGTGATATGAAAATAATCAAAAAGTTATGTTCGCTAAAATGACAGTTTACAAAGCCATTTACTTGCCGACACTAATATTTGGGTGCGAGTCATGGAATCTAAATCAAAGATTGAAAAGTAAGATACAAGCAACAGAAATGAAATACTTGAGAAGAGTGGAGGGTGTTACAAGAATGGACAGAATAAAAAACGAAGAAATAAGAAATAGGCTTCAAGTAAAAGCAGCAAATGAAACAGTAACATGTCAACAGTTGAGATGGTTTGGATATCTAAACAGAATGTAAGAAACTATACCGGTAAGAAGAGTGTGGCAATCGAAGACAAAGAGAAGAAGAAAATGAGGTAGACCACCAAAAACATGGAATGATAACATGGGACAAAATAATATTGAAAGAAAGAGGAAAAACGTGGAAAGAGGCAGAAAAGGCAGCTTTGAATAGGAAAGAATGGCAAAAATTCGTAAACAAATCCAAATGAGAGAGATATAAACTACCTCAACACCTTCGGGTACAAACGAAGAATTCTGATTTTGATTGATTGATTGATATATTTAGATTTATAAAACTAATTGTAATCCCAACAGTTAAATTTTGTAGGTACCTATCAAAATCTAATTTTACACTTTATTGCAACGCAAAGTTTCTAATTTTCTAAAGACCTACATTATTACCTACACTTATTTTGTAATATTATAAAATCATGAAAAATAATAAATTTATTAGAAATAACTAGACAAAAAATTTCGATTAGTCCTATATTGCAGTATTTGTCGCTTGCAATTTTAGTAGACCCGAATCATTTGCGATGCGCTAATCAAGTTCGACAGATAACGCGGAATTGACGATTTATATTAAACTTTCCTATCCAGGGTTATATTCGGCGCGACCCGAAATGCAGCCACGGTTTTCCGCACACTAGCCCGTCGGTGCGTGGTACTTGACGGCACTATAAACTGTAGTTCTTTAACTTTCGTACGCAACTATTGAAAAACTAAACTATTAAACTACTTTTAAATATTTCATTTTTTCTAAAATTTGTGTGAATTTCAGAAAATTACTAGGCAGCCTGATGAGTCCCCGAATAATTAAACACTGAAACATTTTTTTGGCCAAATTCGATTTAATTTCTCAACATACTTTCATTTTAGTTCGATACGAGTCCAACGCTTTTATAACTTTTTTTTACCGTCCAAATAGTAGTCGATCGGAAGTTCCTCAAAATAGGCCTCAGTTTCAGCTATGAGCTCCTCATTTGAGTAAAAACGTTTACCGGTGAGCCATCTCTTCAGGTTTAAAAACAGGTAGAAATCTCAGGGGGCCACGTTTGGCGAATACGGTGGTTGAGGGTTCAGTTCAAACCCGATTTTGTGCAATTTCGCTTGTTCAACTGACGATGAATGAACAGGTGCATTGTCGTGATGATAAAAGATTGTTTTCTTCTTTAAATTTGGCCGCTTTTTTTGGCAGTTATAGTTTTACCTCTTTCAAGATAGTCGATGAAAATTATTCTATGCGTATCCCAAAATACGGAGGCCATAACTTTTTCAGCCCATTGTTGCGTTTTCGGACGCTTTGAAGCACTTTCGCCCATTGTTTTGATTGTTGTTTTGACTCGGGTGTATAGTAATGGATCCAGGTTACATGAATTGTTATAAATCGGCGAAAGGAGTCTTGCGGATTACGCGTAAACACGCTCAAATTCTGCTGGGAAGTTGTAACACGAATTCATTTTGGTCCCAAAAACGCATGTACGATATTGCCCACACATTCCATTGATATACTTACAGCCTTAGCTAGCTCCCTTAATTTCTCGTTGGTTCATTCAACATCGTATCATGGATTTTTTTGATATTTTCTGGTGTAGTGACCTCATTTTGGCGTCCAGAACGTTCAGCATCGTCGGTGCTCGTGGGTTCACAACAAAAGCAGTAAACCATTTATGAAACGTTTCAATCGACGGTACAGAGTCCGGGTAATACTTATTCAGCTTGGCTTTGGTATCGGTTATCGTTTTCTTGCGTAAATAATAGTGTTTAATCAAAACTCGGAACTCAATTTTTCCATATTAAAAAATACCGATTGGTTGGTCTCTTCTAGGTGCTGTAACTTTTAAATGAGTAATCGTAAATGGCTGAAATTTTCATAGACGTCATTTAAAGGATGAACATTGCCAAAATGGTTCAAATTAGTGAATACTAATGTCATCTAATACTAACAACATCATCCGCGTATGCCAGTATTTGACTTTCTTTAGTTACATTGTTCCTTTGGAGTTAATACCTCGGGTTATCTTTTAATATAGTGACCTGTCTGTTAATTCCGCCATTTTGTAATGTCTTCTCAAGTTCTAAATTGCACAACACTGCCGAGAGTGGGTCTCCTTGTCTTAATCCTTGTTCTACCTCAGAATCTCTCGATAGCACCCCGTTTACTTTTACTTTATTTTCTGTTGATTGTAGCGTCATTTTTACCAGTCGTATCAATTTTGTAGAGATTCCAAAATCTTGTAGTGCCTGGAAGAGTTGCCTTCTGTTGATGCTGTCATAAGCTTGCTTGAAATCTACAAATTTTCAGCTTGTGTTCGTGACCTGCAGCTTGCAGAAAATTATTTATTGCACATAAATTATTGTAACACGTCATATTTAATCACTAATTTTTCCACTGCTACACTGCTACATCACAAGGAGAAATAATTTTTCACTAACCTTTTACCTCCTTTACCCACGAAGTTGAATCCTACCTGAAAACAAAGAGAGAAAATAATTAATACTTAATTAGGATTACGTTGGCCAAACAAAACACATTCAAAAGATATTTTATGAACTTTTGTAAAAATATTTGCCTTTGCTTACCTTTAACACTGTAGTCCTTTTGCCAGTTATGTTGTCCGAGATCAGCTCTCCCTCGCCATGAAGTCAATCTTAAAGTTCAATTCCTCTTAACACACTCACATATTATTTGTTATCGATTTCGATTAAAGAAAGTTTTAAAATGAACACTTATAACTAGAGCTGGGAATTATATGCACTGGGTCCCCGATATCTGGTATGCGGCATATAATTTATGCCGTATGTTAATATCTTGTATTAATGCATAAATTGTTCGGCGTATACTAGATATCAGGGACCCTAGTGCATATAATCCCAGCTCTACTTATAACAAGAAAATTTGACCTGCATCGGTCAAAATTTAACACACAAAATTTCGTACTCGTCACCACAAACCGATCGCGAAAATATTTACTATTATTGATTACCGTAACGCGCACAAGATTGATCTGTTTATCTGCCAATATTTCTGAGACGATGTCCTGAAAGAAAAAAGATATTGTAAAATTATGGTGCGGATAAGTTATTTTTGATTTAAATTCTTCAACGGCTGAGAAGGGAATAAGTAGTATGCTAGGATGCCGAAGGGTCGATGTAGATGTGTAGATATATTTAATCCTTACGGTGCGATAAAAATTACAGCATCTTTTGAAATATTAGTGGAATTTAAACAAGTTTTTACTGCAACACCAGTTTTGTAGAGATGTTGCAAAGGAACAATTACCTTGTAGTAAGCATATGAATTGATCTCTTGATTGATCTGTTAGTTGGACTGAACGAGTTTAAAATATATTTATTTCTTGTGCCACAGAAATGACGAAACATTTTAAATCTTGTTAATGATATGTCCCGGCATTATATTTATGAAAACTTGAAATATTTACATTTAAAATATAATTTTTATTTGCAGAAACTTGGAAAATGACTGCATTGCTTGAACATTGATGAAAAGAGCTTCGTGTATGGAGCAGTCAACGACATGGTAACTCAATAATTTACTAACTCGAGATGAATGACGAGGACACCAAATTGTGGTTTGCTAAATTCCAAATTAACGACAAAGTATGGTGTGTGCTGTATACTCTCCTCGCGAAACAGGGACTAAGTAGTCACTTTCTGATAAGAATTTTCCACATTTTCTCCAGAGAAATACAGCAACAAAAAATTATGTCGAATTAATTTTTGTAATTTAATTATTTGGTCTTTTGTGCTATGCCTCTCGCTTGCTGTAGCGGTGGAGAAGTTTAGAAAAAGGTGCAGTTTGCTCGTCTGAATTTGACGAGAGTTTGCTTCTTTGGCACTTGTTGACTGGATCATACCTGAACAGTTTTCGAAATACTGTGGTAAGTTTTAAATACACAAAGTGGTAACATTAAAATCTTACCTTTAAAAGTTGCCGAATGCTTTATCCATCATCTATTTTTCTCCAGGAATGCGCATTTTCATAATCGTCACTAAAATTTAAACATTCAAAAGTTAATTATGAACGAATTTTAACGCATGCAAACAAAAACTGAAAGCTTTTTGTGAAAAACAACTACGTCTATAGCACAGCGTAACGAAACAAAGTTAGTTGTTCAACTTGTTACTGACGATTAATACGAAAAATGTACTATAGCATAATCTATAAATAAATGTAATCAAATGTAATTCCACTGGAAGTTTCCTCATATAAGTTCACCAAGTACAATAATTACAAATAAGTTGGTATGAATCTGGAAGGGGAAACATCAAGCGGTGCAATAGAATAATTAATTAATTAACGAGAGTTACGAGTGTGCACCGCAGGAGGTCAAGATGTGACCTGGCCGCTTGATGGTTCCACCCTCCTTAATGGTACAAATAGACTAAGTCTTAATTATGAGTATGTAAACAATTATTAGCATTAGTTCATATTTTAATTTAATAAATATATTTTATTATTGTTACACCTGTGCTTATCCTCAATTTAATACCAAATAAAACCCTACTTGTCAAAATCATAAATAAACCATCTGAGTTACGCAACCCCAGCTAGAAGAGCAATTCTTTTCGTGGCAATCAAACCTTAAAAAGTGAATAATTTTAGGTAACCTTAACTCAAAGTTAATGTTATAAATCACATACCCTAAACTTGAAGAACCTCGAAAATTACAATAATTTAGATTGTTCGCGATGCATTTTGCAATTATTGTAATAAATTCACGATTATTATGTAAAAAACAATTCTGAATAACTAAATAATTTTATACTCACTGACGCCATACTTAAAAAACAAAAGCCAAGCGCGTTCTTCAATGTGGAACTTTACCGCACGCCTTTTGTTTTATCTATTATGACGCGATATATTCAACAAGTTAAAAAAACTTTTAAATTATGAATAACACTCAAAAGCCGCTAAACGTTTTTAGTTACACGAAATTCAAAATTATTTAACATTTACTTGTCTTCAAACAATAATCGCGAAATTCCCTTTGAACTAAATCTACTTTTCGATTTGTATAATTTTTCTTCGTAACAAATTCTAAAAGCGGTCTTGACCATGGACGATGTCCTTTTACAATATTTAGTAAAATAATAGAAACGCATGGAATTTGTAGATTATCACGATTGTTTCTCCTTTGAATTACGCACATACGCAAATAAAATAAAATTCACGATTATTACCTTAAAATGCACATAAAAAACTTCACAATTTTAGATGACTAAATTTTACTACCGGCTCTGTTTAAAACAAATGCCAATGTTACGCGTTCTTTGCAATGTGGAACTCCCAAGTCTTTTATTTTAACTAACGATGCGTTGTAACAAATTAAATATTTTTAATTTATTAATAACACACCCCAAACTTTATAAACTCGACACACTTAACGTAATAATCAAGGTTAGAAACGATTTAACTTGAAATGCGCTCCAAACAATCACAACAGCCGAGCGGCGAATGTGAAAACTAAATTGATGTTACTACCCGCTAAATATGAATAATTATTATCGACGGCGAGGCGACAGATAGGAAAGATTTATAATAAATTTGCTTTAAATATATTAGTCAAAAATATGTTTACAATTAATTTACAAAAGATTTTAAAATAGTATTAGTTCAATCGTTAGGAACTTTTTCATGAAAATAACTCAGGTAAACAAATATTTCTCTTTTAGAGAAAAACAAAGAGTGTGAACTTCAATGCGTGGATGTAACGGAGATCTTAGCTAAACTTACCATATATAAATCACATTACTACAACTTAAATTTGAGATTTGAAAATGAAGTACATGATGTACTCCAAGTTTAAATCAAAATTCTGTTTTACAACAGGTCACTCCTCATGGTCTTCCATCAGAGGAACACAATCATTGCAAACTGACATCTCAAATTTGCTATTAAGTGAAAGTTATAACAATTTATAAAATTTTATTCTAACAAAAATATCGGCATTACAAAATACTATGAAAATTGCACTTAAATTACCCCATTTCATAACCCAAATCGATATAAACACACAAAAATCACTTTGTTTTTGATGCAGGCTTTGTGTTGGAAGTGCCCAATATTTTTTTCCGTTGTGTAAACATATGCATGTACATTGGTGGAAAGACTAAAAAGTTAGAAAGCAAAAATTAAATAAATTATATCATTTAAAAATCGATTTAAGTATGCTTACGTGGTACATATAACAGCATAATACCCATTAGCAGGTATGCATAATGAAACGAAAAATTAGCAGAGTTGGGCAATTCCATCGTCCATAGCTTTGTTTGTGTGACTTCCCTTTGAGCAGCATATAAACACAACAATTCGCCAGTAACTCCAATTGGATATAAAATAATAAATGTTGTGTATCTGAAAAAAAGCTTGTATTTTAAATTTAAAAAATTATGATTTGTACTAACGCTAGTCTGAGAGGTTAGAGGTCAAGGGGAATTTAAATTTTACCACCTTTGGTAATTTCATTTCCATTCAAAGTTTTATTTATAGTCTCGAGAATACTAACAGCATTCGAAGGTCAATTGTTAATTGTAATAGTAGTAATTATTTTAATGGCACAAAAATTTCTAATTTCTACCTATACCACCCCACATTTCAATATTTATTATTACAAATATCACACCATGTAAAATGATCTCCATGATACAGATAATGACCAGTCAATTACTAAAAATAGTCCAGTAATAATTATAAATATCATTTAGAAATAAAGCTTAAGCAGCCGGATACAGTTGTTTAATTCCACTTTTAGGAATTAGTCAGATACACTGCCATGACTTAAGCACAAAATCACAGTGTGGACTACATGGAAAAAGAAGCGGAAAACTACCCCAGTCAAGATGATCGCCTACGCACTGCATATTAGTGTATAGCAGTCCAAGAAGAAATGCTTAAAGTTATATGATGTAATTTATGGTGACCCCTTATGTAGCTTTTATTAGAGTGACTTTAGCTTTCACATAGAAATAGCAGTCTTCAAGCACATTGAAAAACACGATGAAAAATTATCGACCCTAAAGCTTAACTAACAAATCAGAAGATGGATGGACGATTTGAGGACCCAAAATACCCACAAAAGAAACCAGTCCCTCTTCTGATTTATTAGTCAAATTAAAAATATAAAGGAATGGAAGTTTAGATTTAATTTTCTCCTACTTAGAGGAGGTTGTGGATCAGCCACTGCTGCTTTATTTGAATAATTTTTGCAGCTTTCTGAGGCAAAATAGTATTTAAATGTGCCTTTATTTCAACTAAGATTTTTGCTTGCTTATATTTTTTATAATTTGATTACTTTGGTTCAACATTTACATTAAATGTAAAAAAACATTTCAATTTCTTGATAGGTATGGTCAAATAAACTATAAAAATGAAAGTACATAATAAAAATTGTCAACTTTCACCTCAAACATTAATTTATTTAATCTTGCTTTTATCCTTGAAATAAAGATCACATCGTAGCAATTTTATTGAATATTCATCAAAATATATTATTTGATAAGATTACTTGTTATTAACGAATACACTTACCTAAGCCAAATCAGAATATTTGGAACAATATTGATTAAATTTAAGGTGTAATAACCGTAACGAATTATTTCTGTTACGGACCATGCAATTAAAGCTAGAGGAAGCCCATACGAATTTTTGGCAGCTACAGTAGGTATGAGTACACCACACACCAACATAACTCGAGAAAACACTTGTTGGGTAGTTATGACGGGATTAGATTTTACAATTCCGGTTGCTGCATGTAAAATTTCTAAAACGGCCGCATTTTGGAAAATTAGAAGAGACCATTTCACATTCTCGTACAACGAGTCGTTATTATCTTGCAATCCAAGTGTATAAATAAGTAACTTGCATAATACCACGGACCAACTAAAATTAACATAAAATCGGTATATCGAATACAAACTTTGTCAAGTTATTTACTCACCCCACAGTTTCTATAGCGTTATATAGAAACAAATATATTTGAATCAAGAAGTGAGATTCTTTCTTTTTGTCTGCCATTGATAGATTATACAATAAATTATTCTACCAAAAACTTGAATACAATACTCCTGTGTGACTTGCAATAATTATAGACTGTGAGTGTTGTAGATATGCGCGCGTAGGTATATAATATACTGGTTTAATTAAAGTTTCCACACCTGCAATTTTGATGGAAATTTCTACAACCTTTGTACTTTCTTTTTTAAAATGTTGGTTGGAGAGATTTGTAAATTTTCGTGGTTATGTTAAACGTCAAACTTGTGTCGTTTTTGTGGTTATGGTATTTTAACCCTAACAAGTAAACAAGTTTGTGCGATTTATCGAATAACATAATTATTATGTCTCTGTTTAAAAAGCCGAGAAAGTCTATACAACGACGCGTTTTCACTGAGAACGACGACGACGACGAGCAGCCGGTAACAAGAACTGAAACTGTTTCGTCGGAAAAAGAAGCCAAAAAGAAAGACAAGTCGAAAAATGTTCAGAAAAAGCAATCGTTGCTTAGTTTCGAGACCGAGGAGGAAGGCGAAGTCTTTCAAGTAAAAAAATCATCTCACAGTAAACGCATGATGCGCCTGTACGAAAAAGAGCGTCAAAAGAAGAAGGAACCCAAGGCGGAAAAGTTGGACAAAGAAATTGCTAAACCGAAAGATTCCATCACTCAAATTGTTACGGACGATTTTGTGGTGAAAGTAAATGCAAGTCATAAGGTCACTCCTCCACCTCCACCGATATTAAGTGGAAGAGCAGCTCTGTGTGCCGGAAGGGACGATATGTCGGACGAAGAAGAGGAAGACGGTGGGGGCGATGCTCATAGGTTTTCAAAACCTGAACGCGTTAAAATTATTTTAGAATCGGGTGTTATTCCCGACGCTGCCATGATTCACGCGGCCAGGAAGCGGAGACAAAAAGCTCGAGAATTAGGTAACGAATATATTCCTGTGGACGACGAGGAAGCCGAAGACTCGGGTCGAATGCGTCAGGAAGACGATCAAGACGAAGCGAGTGACGAGGAACGTATCGATATGGACGCAAATCCTGTAATTCGTGATCAAGAAAGGAGAAGAGAACAATTTTTAGCAGCACAAGAATCGGAACAAGAAGACGATTTGGAATTGGACGAATGGGAGAACCAGCAAATTAGAAAAGGTGTAACCGGTGCTTGCCCAGCCAATATTCAACTCGAGTATACATACGAAGATTACGGAAGTGTTGCACCGCAGCCTCAACCTGCTCCACCTGCAATCGATCTAAATATTCAGTGCACACCTCAAACGATAGTTGCCAAACTAGAAGAAAAATTCGAGGCCGTTTGTTTGTCTCGCGATTCACACGAAAAACATCTGCAACAAGTGCAGAAGGATTTGGTTCGAACAAACGAAGAACTGGAAGATTTGAAAAGTCGTGCGCCGAAGGCCGCCGAACGATTCAGGTTTTATCAAGAATTGCGCGGATACATTACCGATTTGGTGGAATGTTTGGACGAAAAGGTGGGAGTAATTAGCGATTTGGAAACTCGTGCTTTAACTTTAATGGCAAATAAGGCGGAATGGCTCATCGAACGTCGACGTCAGGATGTCCGAGATCAAGCTGACGAAGTTACTAATTTAGCAAAAGGTGTCGTGCGTCGTGGTTTAGAAGACGAAGAAAAGGTAAGGCGTGCGGCAGAACGAGAGGGTCGACGCTCTAGGCGGCGCAGAGCGAGAGAACAACAAAGACAACCTCGTCATGTTGAGGGTATGTCTAGCGACGACGAGATTATGCAGCAAGATTTGTTAAATTTCGATAAAGAAAGGGAGCTAATCGAAGGCGAAGCAGAAAAGGTATTTGAAGATGTCGTCGACGATTATTCATCAATCACAAATATTTTAATTCGATTCGAACAGTGGAGGGAGACCGATATGGGTACTTATACGGATGCTTATGCTACTCTATGTTTACCTCGTGTGCTAGGTCCTTTGTTAAGGTTACAACTTATATTTTGGGATCCTCTTGCGGATTCTGTGGAAATCGAAAAATTGGAGTGGTATCGCACATTGGCTCTGTACGGTTTACACGATGACGAAACCGAAATCGATTTAAGTCGAGATCCAGATATTAATTTGTTACCTACAATTGTGGAAAAAATTATAATTCCAAAATTGGAAAAATTAGTAGATCGATGTTGGGATCCTTTATCCAGCTCGCAAACTTTACGCCTAGTAGGAATTTTAAGTCGCTACATAAGACGATTTCCGACTTTGGGCCCCGCTAGTAAATCGTTGCAGGTTTTATTTAATGCAGTCTTGCATAAATTGAAAAGCGCACTCGAAAACGACGTGTTTATTCCTATAACGTTTAAGTTGTCCGAGAGTAAATCATCCTTTTTTCAACGTCAATTTGCAAGCGGTTTAAAATTGCTTCGTAATATTACCAGCTGGCAAGGAATTTTAAACGACAAAACTTTGAAGGATCTAGCAATTCACGCTTTGCTTAACCGTTATCTCCTCAGTGCGGTGAAGGTTTGTCAAGTAACAGATGCCGTATCGAAAGTTGGTTTAATAAGTCACATTTTACCGAGGATTTGGCTTCAGGGAAATATTCCTCAATTGCAAATGTTCAGCACTTGCGTCACAAATTTAGCCCAGCAGCTCGACAAGGAAAATCCATTGCATTTGGAATCCATCGAAACTCTGTCAAATGTTTTAAAATCACTCAAAAGTAATTAATTTGATAAGTTAAATCTTTGTTTTTAATATTTATAAAATTTGTTAACTGTTTTAATTTAAATAAACAATATTTCCTATATTATTATTTAATCAACAATATAATATTTTTCGTAATAATTATGTTTCAGTTTCTGTTCCAAAAACCTAATCTAATTTGATACGCTTTTTTAAATTCTCGTCCATTTTGTGTTGGAAGGCAGTTGCGACATTTGGATTGGAGATTTGAGGTTTAAAAATAATTCTTTGTGGCGTCAAGTTCATGGGCATAGGCATATTATGCGACATGGACGGTCTTAAAACTGTCGAAATACCACCTTGATGATGTTTAATTGTGTTGAGCGTAATCATTTGATTTTGTCTATTTGCTACGTCCATTAGTGGATAATTGAAGTGATACTAAAAAATTAATGTTACTTAGAAATTTCTGTACAAACAAAACTGTAATTATTTGTACTACCTGATATGGAGACTTTAGCTTATAATTTGATTCCTTAATGATTGTTCCTTGTGGCGGTATAGCTATACCTTCTCTAGGAGACATTTTTGGCAATTCTGATTTGTTATGCTCGCGTGCTAGTTTTATAAGTTCCTGAAAATTAAAAGTTAATTTTGTCTCAAAAGTATGCAGTACTTGACGTGCTCTCACTTGGTACGGTAATCTTTTTGGAATAACTTTGTCGAGCTTTTCTAGTGTTACTTTAACATCCGACTTGTCGATTGTTTGTTTCTTTGCGTGCTTTGCAAAAGTTGCGGCTTGGTCGATGAGCGACATCGCATAAACTAGAATATTGAAAATGTAGACCTAACGTACATTAAAACCTGAAGCTGGTATCGATGGATAGTCTGGCATGAAACATTTGGTACTAGCAGCTTCGATACTTGTGCCAAGGTACGAGAACTTACAATTGGTGAAATCAATTAAATGAGTAATAACTTCACGGTCGCATTGAAAAATTCCAACTTCCTTTAAGATATTTTTAATTGCTTCAACATTTACCAAAGTATCGTCGCATTCTTTAGTGGAATCTTTTTTATCTTCGATTGAATCTTCTTTGATTGTTATTGTGGCGAGTTCACTTTCACTGTTTTCTATTTTATTCATTAGTTAGCTTATTTTCTTAAATTATTTAGTTGAAAATCTTTGATTTTTGCATTACAAAGTTGTTTTGTTTTTCTTAGCAATCTAGATAAAATGAAGAAAATTTGAAGTCGTGCAAGGAAAACTAGGCTTGTCCTTAATTTATTGAAAATCTTCTTGTTGCAGAACATAAAGAAATAATATGCGAGATTATTAGCATAAAATTACAACAAACTAATGCAAGTTACATTATTTGTTATTCTTATGCTATCCGGACACACGAGAATCTTCAAATTTAAATTGGGTTTCAAAACAATAGATCAACTAATTTAGCCGATTTAAATTCAAATCTTATTACAAAAATATATTTCTTTTAGTAATTCATTCTTACAGATAAAGCTAACAATTATTATGTCGAGTATAAAATTTTTCAAAAATGAAATAGGCTTAGATACGAATCTTAAATCGAATTATTAAAATGGTGATAAAATGCAAAATACATTTATAAGATTAGGTTTGATTATTCCAATAAACACTCAGGTCCATTAATATAAATAAAATAAATGTACATAACCAGAATAAAACACAACAAATTTAAATGAGTAAGGAGTCTTCGGTGCTCCACTGCGACTTTCTAGGTATAACTTTAGGGTCTGTATTTTCGCATTGTATACCCTTTCGTGCTGGCTTTTCTTTAAACACAGGAATTTTACTTAACGATACCTTTCCTCCTTTGGTTGTTGGTTTATCGCTAACTTTTAAGACAGGTATTGATTTGCGCTGATGATTTACATTGCGATCGCTTAATGGGGTACGAGTTTTTTGTGGTTGTGATGACAGCAGTTTTCTAGTTCTCGGACTAGACTCGCACTGCCGATCTTCGTAGATCAAATTCGATAGTTTCCTATCAAGTTCATCAACTGCAGCTGTAGCTCGCGTAATTTTTTCTACTTTTACCAAAGCGATGTGTTTGGCGGGCAAGATTTCGTTTGTACTGTTAACATTTGGTGTCCCAACTTTTTTTGGTGTTGTTATTTCAGGTACTTCTTCTTTTGCATGAACTTGATTCAATTCATTCTCTTGTACTTTTGGTTCAATTTTTTCACATTTTATCGAGAGATTATCGTCTGTTGTTTTAACACTATCACTTGCACTCGTAACATCATCATTTATTTCCATAATTTTAGGTGGCGACAACTCCTCTTGGTTTTCAACTTGATCGACATTGGTTTCAACTTTTTCGTGTGGTAACTCTTGTTCCACTTGGTTTGGGGTATCGAATTGTTCGGCTTCCTCCAACAATCTCCCTCTTTTACTTTGCATCACATTATCCAAATCAGTTTCTACAAAGTCCAAGTTTGTTTCCAACAAACCCACGACAGAGTTACGCTTATTTATTGCGGGTACGATAGCGATAGGACTGCTGTCAATCAATTTGGGCGGAATAGGAGATTTGTAAATTCTTCTAGTAACGTGATTCAAATTCTTTGTCATCTGAGCAGGAGTTCCAACGACGTCTCGCCTACGAGCGTTATCTAAGTTCTTGTTATGTAAAGTGATTGGTTTTGATTTTGGACTTTGTTGTACCACAATGGGAGTTCTGTGAAACTCCGTGGTCGGCGAACGTGGATCGAAGTTGAGTTGAACTAATTCTTCATCATCGGTAACATACAAATCGTCATTCAGAGAAGTTTTTTTACTGCTGCCGAGCGGGGTCCTCAACACCTACGAAATACAATTTGTATATAAATAATAAAATTCTGTAAAAATTAACACTCTCACCTCTATTGGGGTCCGTGCAATATCACAACTTGGAGATCGTGGATCCAAATCGAGCCTATTAATTTGTGGAGTCGATATAGCGACTGTTGGAGCGACGTCTTCGTTTGGTAATCTATTGATGGGAGTCATCGCTTTGCTCACCGAACTACCCATATTTTAAAATACGCAGCAATAATTTTATCAAGTTATTTAAAATAAAACACGTTAAAAACCCAATTCGAATTTGACAACGAATTCGTTCAAAACCGTTGATGTTACTTACCGCGCTGCCAACCTACGGTTTAAACTTCCCTGTCCACGACGCCATGTGTTGTACACCGTGCGTAATAAAAATAGTGTCACCGAAACGTTTGTAATGTTAATATCAGTTAAAAATCACTGTTCGAGCTTACTATTATTTTATGTAAATTCAAAAATACACTTTCCTCAATTAAAATTTATTATTTATGATGGACTAGTTTCGACTAATTATGATGGACTAAACTAGTCCATCATAAATAATAAATTTTAATTGAGGAAAGTGTATTTTTGAATTTGAATATATCCTCAATGGGTCATAATATTATTATTTTATGTGTTTATATTCAAATGGAAACATATTAATTATGTAAGTGAAACTAAATTTTTTGTATTAATAGAAATTATTATTATTAATAAAAAAGTGAAAATGTTAATCTACACTTTAAGATTCAAAGACTAGAATACGCTTTACAAATAATATGACAAAATAATTTAGATAAAATTATTGCAACATCTACTAGGCGGAGAACTCCAATCGTATAAATATGTGGGCCTGTCGTTGGTTTCGAGTTCGCACATACTTCCAAATTTAATAATATTTTTGTACATAATTTCCATTTGTTTAATCGATAAGTTATGTACTATTAAGTGAGTGTTTTGACATCCTCTGGAATGCCATTCCGTGTCGAATCTTGCATCGTGAACCCTCAGTACGTTATCGACATTCGATAACCAACTCCCGATGCTTACATCTTCTGATTTGTAACATCTAGAAGAAGAAATTTTAACGGCTTTGCAAACAATGGTATGTTTTTCACCTTAAACTTTGTGAATTATTAGCTAAAAATGTGATCAAATTTTTGGACAACAAGTAGCCTCCACCCAAAGCGTAAGGTAAATAACGATCACACAAAATCCAATTATTTTCTTGCCACTTTCCTTTTGTCTTTATTTGGGCTTTTCCGTTAAAATATCCCCAGTATAATTGTAATTTATTTATGCTCGTCAAAGCATTAGCTTGCACATTGATTCGTAAATAAGGAGAACCGTTGTAAATCAAAGTTCTCGGATCGGCTTTCAAATAAATCAGTTCAATGTGATTCAATTCGTGAATCAAATTATCCAACCTAACGAAACTATCGTCGTCGCACTTTAAAGCGTACTTAAAATTAAAACCGACATCTAATTGATCTCGCAACCACACAAAACTTGTTAAAACTTTTAATGTCAAATTAGCATAACTGTCCTGCATGGGCAGTATTAGCAAGTCGTTGTACTGCGATTGTTCCGAACTTAATCGTAAAATGTTATCGGCATTCGAACTCCAACTTCCAATCACAAAATAATGTTTAAATCGTTTCTCTTTATTTTTTAAATTATCCAACTTGAGCCACGTACTTCTTATGGCTTGACGTTTGTCAAAATTTGTAGGCGAAGACAATACTAAAATTATTAAATCGGGAATTTTTAATTTGGAATTTTTCATTATATTGTATTCCCTATCTACGTTGTCCAATTGGCAGGTTTTATTTATCGGAATTAAATTAACCGTTACCATGCAACCCAATAAAAATGAAAATAACGTAATTGTTAATAACTTCACGTGCCGCACATGAAATTTATTTAATTTCTTCATTTTTTTCTTTATAAACACATTTCAGATGTAAACAGTTTTGTTTGCAAAGTTAAGGTTATGTCCATTTTTGAAAGTGTCACTGTCTGACGTGCGTGCGTTGTAGTTTAGCTACACTGCAATAGGTGGCGAGCCCCGCAAAAGCGCATAAATATTTTTTTAAATTTGAAAAAATAATTTAAATAATATAACAATAACACTAGCAGAGATATACCTGTGAGTATGTAGCCCATTATATGTAAATTTTTTTTGAGAAAACTTGAAATTAAAATTTGTCAACCTTTTTCTTATTAAAAGCTTTTATTTAATTTTATTAACAACGTCGTGAACAACTAATAAAATTAAAAAATTATTATTACAACAATCAATTTTCAAATTATTTATTCTGCAACAATTTGAAAATTTGGAATACAATCTTGTCTGTTATTTGTAAATAGATATGTAGGTACATTTTTGTTTTATTTTTTACAATCAGTCATAATATAGAAATTGTCATTTTCTTCATAAATGACAATAATATTCCTTAGTGTTTTTAAATTATGGACAATTTATCCCATATTACCATTTTGAGACCCAGAGACGTACGTGCGACCGTAGGAATAATTAAATCCACATTTAATTTTTGTTTTTAGCCAAACTATGGCACTTCTTCGAGATTAACTACAGATTTTCTTTTGCAATTGGAAGTAAGAGGATATTGGTAAATTTAATTCAAATATATAAATTGCAAAATTTGCAGACCACAATCGATAGAGATAAATGGGAAAATAGAAAAGAATTTCTTTATCAAACTTTAGCGTTTTGCCTAAGTTTACCAAATTTGTGGAGATTTCCTAAGGAAGCTTTCACCCAAGGACAGGGTTAATTCAAACAATTTGTTGTTCAATAAATAATGTTATCTAATAATTGATAATTAATTTAGGAGCATTTGTATGGATTTACATTTTGTTAATGATCAGCATGGGAAGCGCTTTATTATTTTTCGAAGTCGCCTTAGGCCAATATTCTTGTAAAGGATTTGCCAAAGTGTTTTCTATGTGCCCATTGTTCGAAGGTCCAAAATCCACTAAATTCATTTAACCAAGTACAAGAATACTTTTTAGGGATCAGCTACTCCATGGCCTTCTATTGTACAATCGTATCCATTTATTACAATATGCTGAATGCATATTCCTTTATTTATATTTTTGCGTCCTTCAATAAAACTTTGGAATATTCGACGTGCGGAAATTTTCCCGAAACCATGTGTAGCAATGTTTCCTCGAATCAATCTTTATCTCCAGAAAAAGTTTTTTTCAAGTAGGTACACACATATTTTTTGTCGTTCTAACGTCTGTTGGATTACTAATTTTAACTTTTTTATAGCCATCGAATTATTTATTATTCGACAGACCAATTTGACGAAGTTGCTACTTTAGACAAACTCAATTGGCGAAATATTGGAATTTTATTTTTCTTGTGGATTTTAATATGCATCGTAATTTTAAGGGGGATAAGAACTACCAAATGGGTAAAAAAAAATGCGATAAAATGAAATTTGCCGAGAAAATAACTTTGAAACATTTTAGCCCGCCATGGTGTATTGCCCCATACCTTTTATAGTTTTAACTTTAACTTTGATATCCGCTTTGACGCTTAAAGGATCCGGCGCTGGTATTAGAGCGATGTTCACGATGCACGCTCACGATTTTTTCAACATACGGGTGAGTAAACGACGCCAAATTATTTTGTCTCTTCGCGAGAGATCAAAGTCCCATTTTTAATTTACAGATATGGCGTTATGCCCTAGAACAAACAATTGTAGCATTAGGATTAGGTATGGGCCCTTTAATCACGTTAGGTTCTTATTCAAAATTTCAAAGTCCCGCCGATCGCGACTGTTTTGTGTTATGTATTTGCACGCTAATTGGTTCCCTACTCTCTGGGAGTGTATTTTTTGCCACGCTCGGTGCACTGGCACACGAAAGAAACCAAACTATGAGCACGGTTTTAAATGGAAAGCATCCCTACGGTTATTTAGATGTCAGTACTCACGTAATTTTTTCTCAGTTATTTACTCGTTTAGATAATGGCGTATCTCACGTGGGATCATTTTTGTTCTTCCTTACATTTTTATTGGCAGGCTGGTATTCGTTGGTATTTATTCTCGCGGGTCGAGCGTTTATTAGCTTCAAATTTAACTTTTACTTTTTATAGATAACCTATACCGAAACGTTCATCGTGTCCTGTTACACTTTTTTTCCTTCGAGTTTGAAACACAAAGTTATCACCAACTTGGGATTATGTTTGGTCTGCTACATATTTGGATGTACGATGGCTAGCAGGGTGCGATTTCGTTGGTTCTAACGCACCGATGTTTTATAATAATACAATTTATTATTTCGCCAGACCGGATACAATATTTTGATGTTACTCGATCGATATTTGGTTGCTTCTGGTTTGGCGGCGATCATTCTGTTCGAACTATGTGCAGTTATATATATTTATGGCATACACGATTTTTGCGACGATATCGATTTTATGCTGGGCTTTTATCCAAATGTGTATTATCAGTTTGTTTGGATATGTACGCCGGTGATATTTCTGGTATAATAATAATCCATGCATTAGAAAATTTACTGTAATCCAACTTTTTAGGGTCTTTTAACTCAGTTTTTTTATACTGTCTCAACTGAAATTACAACACATACTGAAAGATTGACCATAATGGGATCAGGAGCTACCCTAATACTTCCCATAATTTGTGTTGCTATATATAATAGCTACGTCAGTATAAAATCTGGTGTAAGTATCTACGATTTACATGTTTTGCTGCAACGAAATTAAGATCAAGCTGCATTGACATGAGTAGTGAATCACGATTAGTGAGTCACACTTGCGCGTACAATACGCACAGTGTAAACTGCTCATTCGTGAAATATGAATCGTAATGTTTCGCCACGAATTGATAAAAATTATCTATCGTATCGCGAAAATTAAAATTTGTAAATTCATGCATCGTGGAACACCATGTCAACGCAGCTTAATAGTTTAAATCTAATAAATATCATTAATTTTAAATAATATTTAATATATAATAGATTTAAACTACCTAATACGATTTGGTGCCAGACACAGGCGCGAATACAGGATTTTGCGTAGGGTTTGGGGAGAGGACATTTCTGTTCAACTTTATTTATCTTCTAGAAAATTTGTTTTAAACAGAATCCAAATGGGCAATTGCACCCATTGCGCTCTCCCTGTATCCGCGCCTGGCCAAATCAAGGTGCCATATTTTTAAGAGGGGGAGCATTTTTGCAAAATATATATTTTATGGTATATATTTATAGCAAACCTGGTTTAGAAGAAGCCATGCCTCCGCTCCTCTCCTGCGATTATCCTTAACAAGAGCGCTCTTGGGATGGAAATCGCATTTCTACAGGTCGCCGCCATAAAAATAAAGTTGTACCATATTTATTAATTATGGGGAATGTACCATCGTCCCTTCCCTTTTCTTTTTTCGGTTTAGGAAGTTATTAGCAAGGGAGCGTTCATAAACCACGTAGTTTGATTTTGACCTCTTTAGAACCCCTCCCTCCCATCATGTAGCTTAACGTAGCTTTTACCATGATACCCCTCCCCCCCCCTTTAGATGGAACGTAGTTTTTTTCCTATAAAGTCCAGAAGACATGTTGTGTCCTGTTTAAAAGATTTCCATAACTCATTAACATCATTTTGGATTTTGGCTTTTGAAAACTCGTTAGAAAAACATTTCCGATAAAGATTATTGTACAGGGTCATTTCACATCAATTGTTTGAAACTTTAAGTGACACTTTAAAGAACACTAGAATAATTAAAGATGCGCTAATATTCACTTTAATAATACAAAATTAAAATTATTTTTTCGCCTAGTCGTATAATAGTGACAAATAATAAAAAAAATCCAAATACGGAAATAAATATCCATATTATGTTGTCGCTTATATTCTGAAAATTGCTTTCATAATAAATGAAGAAAACTACGTAGCTTGACTATAACTCCCCCCGTACCCTCACGTAGCCCTGCGTAGCATTCTACCTAACCCCTCCCCCCCTTGGCCAAACCACGTAGTTTATGAACGCTCCCCAAGAGCAAAATATTAATGAATATAATATATTATTATATGAATTAATTTCTTGAAAACTAAGCGAGATAGGGCAAAACTCTAGATAATTTTTTGTAGAGCGTAAAATTGTCTACAATAATGGTTAAAATAAAAAATGGTCGGCGAAGTCCTAAATATGGAGGAGAATATGAAAACTTTCTATATCTGCCTTTCTAATTCGAAATTTGGATTGGTTTATAATAAATTATATTAGTTATTAATCTAAATCTGTGGTTTGTTTATGCAGTCGTATATAGTACATCTCGACGAGATGGTGAATTTTGGAAACCTTAAAATTTCAATTTCTTTATCAATTTCAAACAAGATTATGTTTTACCCCTTATCAGCGAGGGCTGCTGCGTTTTGCATACTTTGGCTGTACAGCAGCTAACGCCATAGTGAGAAATTAATGACACCACGAACGGATTAACGACATTTTCACACACAGATTTTGTGTAGTTGAGGAACCTAATTCGTCATTGTTAATAACATTTTAAGCCGAAAAAAAAGTGGAGGACGAATACCCCATAAAAGGATACTATGGTACAATTCGATATTTTGTGACAGCGACGTCATTCACAAAACACATTTTTAGTTTTTTGGCCAAATCTGCATTATTGATTTTCAGGGCTTTCAAAACGTTTTCTCGCCTCGCGAAGTTGCTATCCATATGGGCGTCGATGACGACACTACAAGTTTTTATGGTAAACCGGGTCCTTCGCGTGTATTTAAAGAAATCATACCAAATACTTAGTCATATTGACAAATAAAAGTTTTAATGTTTTTAAAATGAAATTTATTTTTTATTATAGAGCCTACATAAAAGGTAAAGAGCGTTATACGGTTTTTTGAATTTGTTTCGGCTGTCGAATGTATAAACGATCAGTCAAATATGATAAACGATTTATGGACTTTGCTTTTTACCATTACAAAACAGAACTTCTGAATGGTTTGAAGACGCAGTACTCAAAGTCTAATGAAAGCCATTTTTCTAAAGAATAAGTTTATTTTTTTGTCAGTTTTGTGTGGGTTGGTGGTTCTTAACAGATGACTTGCATAAAAAATGTACTTTTGCTATGAAAGCATTAAGAGATTGATTTCGAATAGCACAAAGCAGTTTGAAAAATCACTGTTTTGCAATTTTTGGTTAAAACTTGGAAATATATAATAAATTTCGTGCGAGTATGTAAAGTAGAGAAATGTTGGTCGTGTGTGTGTGACACAAAAGAACCATTTTCTAAACATTTTTGTGTAATAAAAAGAGGGTCTTTTAGTTTCCCCTTAGTTAAAAATAATATAAAAAGGGAAGTCGATGGGTTGCGCTATAAGCGCGCGTGTAGACCACGTTCCAAAAAGAAGTAAGAGGGAAATTTTTATATAGCACAAAAAAAGCGAGGGAAGGTTTTGTGCGAGCGCATATTTATCCTATTACATAGGGGCGCTTTACATGGGGATTTTTTTTCAAAAAAGTCGATAATACCTTCGATACACTTTTTTTAAAACGTTTTTTATAGGCGTAACCAAGATTATTTATCTAATAGGGAAAGCTTTTTAGGGAAGTAACAGGTTTGCTGTTTAACAGGTGAATTGTGTTTTTTATTTAAAAACTTTTCGATGGGATCATATCTGCGGTACGATGGTGGTAATTTAATTTTTATCATTAAAAATTGTTATTTTCAAATGTAAGACCACATCCTCTTTTCGTCCTCTTAAATTTATCATAACAATATACTTAATAATATTAATTTATAAATAAAAAATCTTTTTTCTTTAATTTTGTCTTGAAAAATTTAGTTTCGATTTTTTTAAACTTTGAAGTACGGTAGTTACTGTTACTAATCCTTGTATTATTGAGACCCACATTTTGCCCCATATTTAAGCAAAAAAATCGTTGACCACGCGTTTGAGGGTTCTTAAAGCAACCAACAACCACCTGGCCGGTATGCAACGTTTTTATAATGTGGCCGAACAAAAGCTGTGATCATGACAACCTGGCGAGTGTCACTGATATTTTATTTATTGGTTTTTTTTTTCGGACACGAGCTACTTTATATCGAACTTCTTGATACCTAATCCCAGAAGCTTTCACCATTCACACGTCCATCATTTCACATTCGACTTAATAATTTTCCAGTTATTAAAAAATATGTTACGGACGACGTTTGGCCGGTTCTTTTTGGAATATTTTGTCGTCAAAAAACTTCATAATTTGCAAATTATTTGAAAGATCCAATTTAAATTCTTCCACTTGAAAGTCTTACATCGAGATAAATTTTCTTTCAGCTGTTTAGCCATTGTTAAAGAAAATCAGATACACAGCACAATTTGTGTATTTACTTGCATGACATTTTTATTTCGGCCATAACATTTTGATTTCAAGATTTTCCAGCTCGATAACAAACCATGTCGACGCGCTAATGTTAAAATTAAAAAGAAATAATAGAGATAAGTTTTAAAGGATTTCGTGTTATATTTTAGCCGAACAAAAGAGTTTTCAATAATGGCATACCTCCAAACCGACAATTTCATTTCTTTTTACTTATTTCTTTTTTGAGTCGCCAAAAATGTGCATCGACTACTTCAGCGACCGTACCTTTTTTTCATTCATATCCACTAAGTACCTCTTGCGTACGTACGGATTAGTAAAATACAATAGAAAGAAAAATGTTAACTCCAAACTCGGGATGTGGAATTTTTTACGATTAATTCTTTCGAAGACAAAGTTTTTTTTAATTTTATTAATTTAACGTTACTCTCACCCACTAGATCTGTCAGAAAAATATCAAAATATTGCTGTCCATCATGGAATCGGTTTTTTTTACGAATCATTGTTGACTTATCCTTCCTATTCGTTCCTTTCAACTTATTATTCACAATTTTGTCCTTCCGTTTAGTTTAACTAACGCAAACCAACATAAAATTGCATCGACGCATGCACAGTAAAGGTAGCATAATTCATTGAAAGTAAAAGCTTTTCTATGATGAAACGAACGACAATCCATCTATCAAAGAACTGTCCGCCTTCGTTTTACATAAGACTGTGTTCCTTGTCGATTAAAAAAGAGCTTCTAGGTAAAATTCTAACTACAAAGTAAATAGTTGAATTTTTTCACTATTATTGAATAGTTTGCAAAACTCGACCACTTTTCCTTTACACTTTAAAACTATTTTGAGTTTGTTTTTTGTATGATGGATTTCGGTGGCGTCAGACATATGGCACTGAAAGTTTATAATGTTAAGACCTCACTTCCTTTTATTTTTTGGTCTGTGCGGTTGGCCAAGTACTTTCTTCAACTAAATAATATAGACATTTCACGGTACTTAACATACTCAGATTAATACCCTAGATTTTTGGTAGCTCTTATTATAGACGATTATGTGAATTAGGACAAATTTTTTCTTCTTTAATTCAATATTTTCACGTCGAATCTACAATTTTCTTAATTAATTTTCAGGAATATTAGTTCGAGGGTGGACGAATAAATCTGCCATAGCATGTATAATAGCAAAAAAATGTATAGGAACTAATAAAAATTATGCACCTGTCTATTTTTCATCTCCAATAATATGTAAAAAAAAAGATATACCTACGTACCCTCCAATTTTTAACAAAAAATAAGCCGACCACCTTTATATAGACTTATTAGTTTGTTAATAGCAGCAAATCTCTTTGTAATAGGAGCTTAACAAAAAAATTGTTTACATGGGGGGTTGCTTTTTTAGCATGGGTAGATTTTTTATTAACTACTGGGTATAACAAGTGCGCCGACGACGACGGCTTTATCAATGCACCGTGTCATTTATTTTGTTAATTTAACTATTTCGTTCACTTGTTAAGTTAGTTAATGAAGTTTTTCCTTGCTTCGTACAAAAATAGCAAAACACGGAACAGAAGTTGTGAAATATGGAGAACTGTCAGAGATTTAGTTTTATTGACCGCAGACGTCGATTTTTTTCTTACGGCAGCTGCCACCAAGTTCCAAAACCGTTAAAATGTCTAAGAAAACCGAAATGAAGTCTATGGATTTGTTCGATTCCCCTTCAAGACTTTAAACGAGATGTGTCGAATGTATATTATGTATATATTATTGTCACATAGCGCATAAAAGTATCTAATTTTTTATATAATGCATACTGACGGCGACCGACGCGACGACGCACGTCGCAAACATTTATTTTTCTTTATCAATCTTAGATTTTGACCTATGTACTGACTATTACATAATTTATTGGCGATAAAAACGTTTACCTTCAAAATAATTTATTACCAAATTTTTTAAAATTTCTCAAGGTGAAGAATTATTCACTAATTTTTTAAATTGATTAGAATTTCGATTATTGTAAAAACATGCATAGACAAAATTTTTGTAATTTAACTTTCATGATAATGCTGTACGAGACGGGGGTCATAGTTTGGCGATTGTGCGCTTGTTGCTTAATATTCCAATAAATTTAGATGCCATTTGATATCTATTTGATTTGATAACATAATATCATTAAATAACAAAATATTATGTATTCGCTTCCTACGTAGATCATAAAACTACCCTTTATTGTTTAAAAACAACGGCTTCTGAGTGCTTGTTCACAATGAACATAAGACATAAGAAATACATAAAACGTAAGAATTACAAATACAAGTAAGATCTTAACCGAATATTGAATAATATTGGAGTTACTCGATTGTATGCAAAGAAACATTCTAGGTCCTGTAGTTTAAGATTTTAATATTATTCGATATTCTATTGAGCTTTTATTTGTATTTATATTTTTAAGTCTTATGTACGTCTTACGTCCAAGTCTTACGTACATTGTGAGCAAGCACTGAGTTGTAGATCAAATTAAGAAAAATTTAAAGTTTTATTGTTTTTTAAAACTGCAAGTATGTCTTGAAAAAAAAAACAGAACGGTGACTTGAGTCGAACAAACTTTTTTGAAAAATTAATTTATTTTATAGAAAATCTGAAAACAATAAACGAGAAAGGTACAAAACAAAACAATAAATTCAAAGAGTAATCAAAATTTGATTTTTTTTGTTTAACAAAATTAAACTTGAAATTTATTTTAGTGAATTTTTGAAATAACTAAATTGATGTAACTAATTGGTGTAATTTTATTCATAAAAATTCATAAAATTGAATTTGATAATTCGGCAATTTTTTTTTGTTTTGTACTACCTCACCCACAAAATTACAAAAAGTTTATAGATAGTTTCTAAGCGATAATAATATGACCAATTTCATAATTTTAATTATAGAGGTTTATTAAAATATCAACTACAAGTACTATTTTTTATTGTTAATTCAACAGTGTTATTACTAGCCAATAGTATTTTTTAACATAATATAATACATAATAATACTAATATTATTTTCAAATTATTTTTTCAATGTAGTACAAAAAAAAAAAAATCAGCTTGAACGAAAATAATTTCTTCTTCTTTTGTCAAAATTATCCAGTTAATAGCAGTTTTATTCGAGTATATGTTCTTCGTGAGCCATCGTAAGAATACAAACACAAGTTGTGGTTGCAGATTCACACAAGTCATCACTTGTTGGCTGCTTGCATTTTTTCTCAACTTTGTCCATAAATGCTGGGCTCGTGGCTTTCAAGAGCGATTGCAACGTATCCATATTGACAACACCTTTTTGATCTATTAAGTTCGAAGATTGAAACGAACACTTGAGGTAACATTTAAATCTTTTATCATCGGAAACTTGTGCAGTTTGTTCTGTTTTTAATACGACTTCTTCGGGAACACCGGATTCCTTTATGCAGTTTGCTCGTAACTCTTTACCACTACTGGTCAGATAATTTTCAATCGTTAGAAATACACTCTAAAATTGGATCTAATTTATTAAAAAAACCAAAAATTATTATTGTATATAATAAATACCTTTTCCCCTCCGCAATTAGCCAAAACTACGACACTCAGCAAAATCCAAACGGCGGAAAAGTTCATTATAAAGTTTTATTTAACTATGTGCATTCCGTCAGCTCTTGCATCTTTTATGTACTCGTTTTTCTTTACACGTTACGAGCGTTTAGTTTATTATATTAGTAATTGTTGTGTAATAAAATTAAGTATTTAAATATTCCGTATAATTCTGCGATTAACTTTTTATGAAGAACGATTGTGTAATTATATTTTTGCAAAAATCTTCAATTTTTATGTATCTCTCGTCCAGTTTTAAAATTTAATTTTAAGTTTGTACATTTGCAAAAAATAGCAGCATAATATTACGTAGACAAGTAAATGAAAATTCAGTTTAGTATATTTTAAAATAAATTATGGTATATACATAATATTTAATATTTTCAAAATAATCAATGGTCAAACATTTCTTAAATTTACATCTGCGACCTGTGGGTTTACCAACAGCAATCTCGGTGTTTTATTGTCGATGATGGCAAATCATGCCAATCATGATTGTCGGCAATTATTCAGCTAACATAATAGTGTCACAGGAATATCGATCACACTGTATATAATTGAAATTATAATTAATAAACTAAATACATTTGGATATCCGGTGTGATCGAGATGATTATACAAAATCAGAAAGAGAACGTTGCCCCGCTGATCTAACACGATCGATAATAATAAGATCAAAGTGCAATAAATAATAAGAACCAATAGAGGTAATTATATTAGTAAATTAAGATTTAGGGGGGAAATAGGCTAATGAGTTAATGACCGTTTCGTAAAATTATTACGATCGTAAATCTCTCGACTTAATTCTTACGGCTAACTTCCTAGAGCTTCACGTATTCCTTGTATAGTCCAGTCGCTATATACAAAATTTATTGTTGAAATTGCAATAATTCGATTCTACAATTTTCTTTTTCTAATCGTTAAGGAAGGTCAGGGGGTAACTTAACCATTTTTCGGGAATTTCAGTTAGGTATTATTCTCAATCTTGAATTTCAAAGAGCATTGGTTTTTATTAAATAATTTGTTCATTTTCAACTTTTGACTAAAAATGGCCTTAATCAAATATTTAGGAAATTTAATTCTCTTATAAGTTTGTTTATTGCCATTTTTCGCTTACGGTTGATATTTATTCAGTTTAACTTGAAAAGTGGAGCAAAATTTAAAATAGCATAATTTAATTTAATTTCGCCCCATTTTTCAAGCTAATCTCGATAAATATCAGCCGTAGACGAAAAATGGTATAAAAACCAAAATTATAATTGATACATTTATATCTAAAAATTGAAAACGAGTAAGTTATTTAATAAAAACAAATTTTTTTTAAAATTTAAGATGATGGCCGAAAGTTTCCAAAAATCTGCATTTTGACTGACCGACTGCTAATGAGTATGATTACCAAAAGAAAATTGTGGAATCGACTGGACTGCGTATAATATAATATTAAAATTTAATGAAACTTCGTGATGGAAATCGGATCCAAGGAGGGCGAGGGGTGCCGAATATTAAACAGTTTTTATAGAATTTTTAAAGTTTGGCTAAATACTTCTGTTTATTATTATTTCTCTGAAACGCAGTTAATTTGATATTAAGATTTAAATGTCCGTCCACTCACTGTAGCGAATAGGGCACAATAATATCAAAGGGACAACAAAAGAAATGGGGTGGACATTACTATTATTTCCAACGTTACATTTATCACCAACAATTGTAAAATACAATTTTGACCATTTGAAATTTTGTCATTTAAAGAAACGAGCATAAGCTGGGATTACGAGCCAATTTAATGGCTTAATGATGAAACTTTATTTCAAAGATGTTAAGGGTGAATATTGTCGACGTATGTAACATTTTTCAATTCTTTCTTTGTATTTATGCGTGGGATGTTTGTCGAGTGCAATAACGGCAGTTGTAGGATTAAAATGAATGGTCAATGACGATAACTGCCAATTGTACTATGGGAAAAATCGTAATTATATGGAAGTTCCTCGATCGGACGAAATCGTACAATTCCTTTTCGCTTTTATTGATGGATTCGAAAAAAATCGGCTACCTGAATTTACCTATCTATAAAAAATGGCGCGTGCGACCCTAATTTTTTAAACGAAAGGTTGAGTATTTTTAAATTAGGGGAACATTTATAGATTACATGATAGTTTCGAGGGGTTTTTTATGTGCCTTGCAACTAATAGTTTCGACTTTAAAGATTGGGATTTCCCCCTTTATTATTTCTTTTTTTAGTTTAAGTGGGCTGCGGATAAAAAAGCGTGAATGGGGCGACGAGTTGACTGCGAGGGTTAAACGTTTGGGGTGTTTTTTATGCAATTTTTAACCACGCCTTTGAATTTTATAAAATGGACGCGGATTAAAATTAAGAAATCATCGCAACATTATATTTTCTACAAATTGACTAATACTTAATTTTTAATTTGTTTTTTTTTGAATAAGTTAGTGGCAGTGCACATCTTTTTATGTTGATGTGGAATCGACGAAAACGGTGCTCAGGACTTGGGCTAATGGTTTTATTATGTATGGTCAGTCTGAGAAAATTCGGAACAAAACAAAAGAATACAATCGATATGACCTTATGTCCGGCAATTTTTGTGCACCCTTCATTTCGCACCCCCGAATAAATATCATTTATTTATCGTACTTACAACAAAGTGACCGCCATATTTCTTATTTCTACACTATGGCATGAAGTATTGTTGAATTAATACAAAATTGTGTTTTGTAGACTGGGGAACTTTTAGGGTAGAAATCGGAATTTTTGTAATGAGAAAATACGAAATGAGTCATACTGACCAGTGGTCAGTTGTGCGAGGGTGAAAAAATAATTACTTATTCCACAGCATCTCTACGATTAAACTTCAATACTAGTTACCTAATATACTCTTTTCTATAATTTGGTTTTAATGTGTCTAGCTCGATGGCAAAATAGACACATTTTTAAGCTAAAAACAATTCCAGATGGTGTTGCAGAAAATCTATAATTATTATCGAAGGAATTGGGCGGTTTACGGCGGCTCTACTCTTGTCATGTGCTCAGGTATTTTCGAAATGATTGATTAGTTTATTAAAAAATTTTAAATTGCATTTATTTAATTAAGAATAGCGACGACACTTTCGAAAAGGTTTTATGTTTCGCTAAATATGGGCGTTATTGGTGGTAATGTGAAAACATCGAGATCGCATAGATCCACGTGCTGAGGGGGTCAAATGTCGAGTTTTGTCACATCAGGCGGAAGTAACTAAGAGGTTTTGAAAAAGAATCTCCCACGTGCGTTCACGAAGTTTACTCAAAAAAGGAAACATTATAAGAGGGGCCATAGTCCACCACACTTTGCTGTACACACATGAAACTTTTTTTGTTAGTTTTTTTTTTATATATAGGCAGCAAAGTACATACTATATATGAATGGTATGGGGATGGATGCACACACTTTGAAAAAAAAAGGTTGGTTTTCTTAACTGCAACCTTATGGCCGAGCAGGTGACAAGAAAGATATTAGGTTCATTAGAAAAATACTTATTTAAATAAATTGGTATTAATTGAGGGCTTTAGGGGATTTCATTAATATTGCGACAGAAAAGTTAATTTTTTGATGCTGTTGCTTGATAGGTAAATTAAACTCTGTTATAAAAATTAATAATTATTTTATTCTCTTATTATTTTTAAATTTGTAAACAATTTTGATATCTTGCTCATAGTTAAAATATGAAAACCTTTGAAGGATTTTAAAATTAGAAATAATACAAAAAGCGCACAACATAAAAGATAAATATAATTTTATTTAATTTGACTTTACATACACGTAGCACTAACTAAAAATGTACAACAATTTACACAATAAACACAATTTTAATAATTTATTATTTTAAATAAAATAGATTTTATTTTCTATTTTAAGTCAGTCGTATTAAAAATTATACTATGTACATTTCAAAATATACAAGAAATTAATGAGAACAATCATTAATTGACTAGAAACGCTAATTTTAAATAAATAAATTATTATTAATAATAATCGAAAACCTTAAAAATTACAATCATAAAATTTTTGTTCGAATTTTACAAAAAAAAAGGGGTCGACTACACAAAAATATCGAATTTTACAAAACATTACGTAGGACAATAAAATAAGAGAAAAATATTTAAATCGACAATTCTAAATTGTTTTGCAATTTATTACACGGTTTTTAAAAGTTTTGAGTTCAGTGCAATAACACAATAATATATTAAATTAGAACTTCAAAATAACAAGTTAGTTAAAACGAATAAAATACAAAAATTATATTTTTAAGCTTTCATTGAAATATAATTTCCGATGATAGCGATAACCTTCGCCGAGAGCTTAAAAATATAATTATTGTATTTTATTGGTTTTAACTAACTTGTTATTTTGAAGTTCTAATTTAATTAATTTTCACAAGTTAAGAATTTATATAATTAAACACAATAATATAGAATAAATACGCAATAAAGCAATACTGTATAAGTTAAGATAATAGAAAATTCCCAAAAGAATCGAGAACACTTTTCTATTGCGAAGGGCTATTGTCTAAGAAAGCCCAAATCAAAATTTTTTGTTGGACCCCACCTTCGAATTGTGCTCCTGTTATTTTGATAACAAATTTTGGCAATCACCAATCTTTTTTTTCGTCTATAATAAATTTCTCGTCTTTCCAACTCGAATCAATTGATTTTCGTATTGCATGTCATTGCATATTATTTTTGTAGATGTTTAGTTTATTTGTGCGCATCCCTTATGATGTGTAAGTAAAATGCAAGTCTATCTTTGCAGTGTTCTCCACACATGTTGCAAGTATAAGGATCTTTGAATCCATGGTAACCCATGTGCATAGTGTACATAGCCATATCCCCAAAATTGATATTGCAAAACTGGCAGGAATAACTTTTCTCGTTCTCGTAATTGTTGTTTTCCTTACTTTTTTCGTTGTTATTTTTTTCAATTACTTCCTCTTCCATCTTAGGAGGCGGTAGCGGTGTATTGGATATTCGAGTTTTCTCGCCAACTTCGGAATTTTCCGATTCCTCGCCGGAGCTCTCGTTATTAAAACGCAAATCTTTTAATTTGTACGCCGGCCCTTTACGTCGATGAGTTTTAATTGGATTTGATGTTACGCTCAAGTCGAGAACTCCAACTTGTTCGTTTGGCAGCGATTCGACTATTTGTTGCTGTTGTGGTTGCTCTACTATTTGCAGTTCGTCTTGTTCTTGTCGAATTTCATCGTTAGAATCCATTGTGCTGCTTTCTTCTTCTAACATTTCTTCTTGGAGCCGATCTCGGTGCAACGTATTTTCCAATTGTTTGTTTAAGCTTTCAATAATTGTAGGAAGAAAGCCTTTGTTGGAGTCGTTGGGTAAATTAGCGAGAAGATGATATGGAAATGGTAATTGCATTGGATTCATCATTAATTGAGCTAACGGGTTTTGCCAAGCGTTGTTTGGAATAGGAGATTGTTCGGATGGAACCGATGACTTTTGTTTTGGTCCACGTCGAGTTCCGTAAACGTCGATTATCGGCAAGGGGTTTGGAGTGCCGTCGGCATTCAACACGATGTCCGGCTTGTGGTCGTATTTTCGCAGATGTAATTTTAACGAGTGACAGTATTTTGTGGCATAACTGCAATTGGCACAGCGGTATTGATAAATATTGGAATGAGACTTCATGTGAGAGCTCAACATGGATTTGTTGACGCAAGAGTACGAGCATTTGGTGCACTTGAAAGGTTTGGACCCGTCGTGGTTACGCATGTGATATTCAAGATGATGTTTATATTCGGTGATGAAGCCACACGCTTGACAACTTAAACGTTTGTCTTCCTTTATGTGTATCTTCAAGTGATCCCAGTATGCCTGTTTGGTGATGCCTACGTAATTGCAATACTTGCATTTGAATGTTTTTATTTTGCCATGCGAATTGACTCGCGGAGTATCAGTTTCGTCGTATTCTTTAGTTTCAAAATCAGACTTTTTATCATCGTCTCCAGAATGTTCGCTACTCCGGGGCGACATGTTAGGCGAAAAGGTATTTTTATCTAAGCTGGCTTGAAGACGTTGTAATGGATTATTTAATTCAGAATTCATTTCGTGACGATTGTTTGCAAAACCGTCGTGTTCGAATTGTAATTTACTTCCAATTGTGGCGGAAGCCTCGGATGAAATTTCGGGCACCGACATTTCTTGTTTTATCTGAAAAGGATTTGCATCGTATCTCGTAGATATATTTGTTGCAAAGTTTTGAAAATTTTTTCCATCGCCACTATTTTCACTTCCGGGGGAAGAAGAATGAAAGCCCGAATCGTTTCTATCTTCTTCCATTGGTTCTTGTTTCTAAAATTAAATGAAAATTAAAAAATTAAATTAACAAAAACGAAGTCGTCTTACCGGAATAATTTTTGGTTGCATTTGATAATTTGATGGATTTAATAAATTCAATTTATCGACTGTCATCGAATGGTAGGCGTACGGATTTGTGTATATAGCTTGCATGCAAGAGTTTACATCGCTAACTATCGCCGTATCTCCTTTCATTTTGCAACAATCAAAACTATCTAAAAAAATTTTAAATATTAAAAAATGTTATCGTGCAATTAAAATATAAAGGTCGATGCCTAAAGTATAAATAAAATTTAAAAAATCAATTACCGTGTTAATAAATGATAATCCTCGTATGCACTTAATAACACTTAATTCGAATTAGGAAATAAATAAAAATTCCAAAATTGACGAAGTTCACCCACAAAACTTTAGCAAGCGACTGAATGAAAAAGCTTGATACAAAATCCCTTCAATATACCACCAATTCCCCACCCCTAAATATTGGTTATCCCTACCACGTTCTTCATCCAGTTTTTTTTTTTATAGAAAACAATTAATAAGGTATCGGTTTAAATTTAAACACAAAGATAAATTTTGCAATATAAAAAATAATTTTGCAAAAACAATTAATTTGTTCAATATATTTTTAATTTTAATTTTTAACGTCACAATTTTTATAAGTTTTTTGATTATGGAGTGAAATTGTGGTATAAAAAATTAAAAGTTAACATTCAACAATCCGTGGAATCTTACTATGGACACTAAAATATTAAAAAAATGTTAAACGTCTTACCTTTCTAATCTAATCTTAGTTTTCTTTTTCCAATAAGCATCGATAACTTTCCTATGGTCGGTCTGTACAAAAAAATTTAATTTTTATTTTGGTTTTCGACTTAATAAGTTTTTAAATATTTAATATGTATAATGAGTATTGTGTCAATATTAATTATCAACCACAGTTATATTGATAACTTTTATTGTAATATAATGGATTTTAGATAACTTAGTTAATTTTATCGAATCAATTTTTGGGTGCGTATAAATTTTTTTATTTGATATAATAATATAAGAATAACAAACCAAGTACTATATTGTGCATATCAAAATATAACTTACCCACTCAACGGCAGAATGATTAAAAAATGAGTACTTTTACTTTCAAAATGTAATTTGAGCAGTGTAGCGAAAAAGTAGCGAACTTTTTAAATTTACCACCTAGACATTTTTTTGAAAAAGTAATTTTTCTGATAATATTTACCTGCATAAAATATTATGTGTAGAATCTGAAAAATAAAGAAAGACGACGAAAGAGGGCGAAAGAAGAATTAGGATCATGGTATTGCCATGCCCAGATTTACAAGGTTTAATTAAAATTTAAATGGTTGACAACAATGAAAATTATTAATCAAAAATTAATCATGGATTATGGATTCAGTAAGGATCAGCTTATTTAAACTTTTTTATTTTTCTAAAGTTTCGTACACATCTGCGCATGTTAGCGCGCACGAATACTTAAAGCTCACTTAACCCTTTGTCGGATGGGTGAGGCCTGACAGTCCTGCGTGGTATACCACCTGTATACCTGCAGGGGCCGCTATAGCCTTTACGCCGCCCCGGACAATAACACAAATTTCCGCCACTTTATGGGGTCAGTGAGCTTTTTCGATCTATTTGTGGCGTCTCCGGGAATTTCATTAATATTTCAATTTGTCACGTCAACAGCCAAAATGCCGCCCTTTAGATTTGTCGCCCCGGACCAATGTTCGGGTTGTCCGCCCCTTACAGTGGGCCCTGATACCTGTAACCTCTACACATATCAGGAATATTCAGAGATATTCTGAGATTCCCAGATCTGGGAATATCAGAATAAGGTCCCACGATCAAGGGTACGGGTAAATTGCGTCCCAACGAGATCATGGTCAGAATGGTTAAATAAAATCCTCTTATGCCTTAACCTTTAAATTACCACGTGGGGTATTTTACGTACCCCACTTTTGGTTTTTTGATTGTAACTCTTGACATAATTTTTTTAAAATTTTTCTTTTCTAACTACTTAACTTATCTTTTATGACGGTTAAACCCATATAAAAAGATTTTTAAAATTTTTAATATTTTTCAAAATACAAAGGAAATGTGGCTTGTATTTAACCAATAACCAATTGTAAGTAACCAATTTATTGCGTGATCATTTACGTTTGCAATTCACGTATAGTGATTCCCAGGAAAGATGACGATTACGACACAACAAAATCGTATGAACTAAGCCAACAATTCCTAGTCAAATAAAGTGCATTTTTTTGCGTCGGGGGTTAAAAACAAAGGTAACCAATGTATTCTTATTTTAAATTAAAATACACTTCATTTGACTAGGAATTCTTGGCTTAGTTCATACGATTTTGTTGTGTCGTAATCGTCATCTTTCCTGGGAATCACTATACCTTCATTATTTTGCCTTTTTATGCAAAATTCATCGGAAAACACAATGTTGCAAAATGGTCGTTTGTGTAGACCACGAGGATTAATCAAAGCATATTATTACATTTTTTTTTAAAGAAAATTATTATCTAGACTTTTGGCAACGGGGGGGGGGGGGGGTCACAGGTAGTGGAGATTTATTAGGCCTGAATAAGTATGCGCGGTCGTTAGACTGGGTCAGCGAAATACGCCGCAGGCGATTTTTTTTTAATTGTCCTAGAATCACGTACTTACTATGTGAAAAGTTAATTTTCATGGATATTATCAGTTTTTTTTAAATTTAAATATTAAATTAAATATAAACACTATTATATAGCCACAATTGTCGATTCAAGGGGGGGGGTTCATGACCCCCATGACCCTCCCTCCATGATCCGCCACTGATCAAAAGTACCCCCTCGTTGTATTTTGCGTGATTTTTATTTACGTGGTAATCTAAAGGTTTGCATAAAGCTGCATAAAGGTTTACAATGTTTTGGTCATTTTACAGTACAGGGTGTTACTACCATAGTAAGTATGGCAATGCAATCACGGCAAATCTCGGATCCACCCTAAAATCTTTTTGTACAATTTACAAATTTTTAATAGTAATTTAATAATAATACAAATTTACAAATTCGGGTCATTTTTTGGACCCGAGCAGACGAGAATAACGATTCTTAACGTTATTGAACTTACATCTTCAATCCGCGTGTCAAGATTGGTTCTAGTTTTCGAGTTTTTTTGACCATGTCCGTTTTTTAAATGGAAATATTTTTTTATTAATCAAGTTGACCAATTATATGAAACTGGATTGCCGAAGTTCTGGCGCATTTATGATGTTTTACATGGATAATTAAAAAATTAGACAATAACATGCCTTATTTAGCTTATCAAATTAATAGATTATAAAAAAATGTTCTTTCACTTTTGGCTTCATTTCGAAGATTTCTGCAATTTTTAATTTAATTACTGCTTCTTTTCCCTAAAGTTTTAAATTCGAAAAGAACTTCTATTGCTGAGTAACTAATAGAAGTATTCGTATTTTTGCAGAAATTGTTGGTGGGTGCTGTACTGTTTGTTAGTTTTCTAGTTTTATTTTTTCGCCCCTACAAAATAAATGAGTATTCACCCTCGGCTGGCAGCTATTGGCCGTATATGCTGGACACGAAGCCACCCTCTCGAATCGCCACTATGTGCAGCTCTACCCTTTGCTATTTTGTTGTTTACGCCAAAAAAGCTTCGTCATCTGCTCGTATCCCACATGTCAATCGAATATTGAAGTATTTCAAATATGCTCGTTTTAGTCAGATTACTTTTTAACACAATAAAATTACCTGAAAACAAAAATCTTATCTAAACACAACAAATTTTGTTTTTTCGACGAAACCGATTTGATTTTGCTGGGCAAATAATACAAAAGTGATAACACAATCTAAGGGTGCGGATGTCCGATAATGCGTTTAAACAAAAAATGCTGATAAAATAATGTGGTATCCTTAAAATAGAAAAATTGTTAAAAAACAAACACCGAAAGTTAATAAACAAGTGCAATAAAAATAGAGCAATCGCCCATTTCCTTTACAATTTTATCAAATAATATCATCTTTGATTTTATTTACAAAACAATAGACCGAAGTGCATCACCGCCCGTTCGGCTATTATTTAAATATTCTAAACGATGCACATTTTTCACATTCTTTTTTTCTGGTTCTTCGAAACGAAGAATCGAAAGACATGCTTAAATCCTGTGATTACCCGAAAGGGTATATTTTATTTAGTTTTGTTATTTAAAAAAAGAGCTTTTCAGGTACAAAATATTTTTTCACATGCATTAATATTTACCTGACTTGCATAAAAAGCTCGGTTATTTTTGTGAAAAATTGTAACTATGTGGAAAAAATACGAAAGGGTCACTCGTCTCTTTAGGTACAGATTTAAAGTAACCCTATACCTTTGGGCAGCTGTGGTTCTACATACATCATGCAAAAACCTTTTGTATTGTACGAAAAAGTAAAGGCGGATGCTTGAAGAGTAAATTTGACACTTGAATTTTATTATTTATTTTAGGTAGACTTGGCTATTTTATCTTTAGTTTTCTATAATTTCAAAATTTATAGTAATGTAAAAAGGATTATTCTTCGTCATCTACTCAACTACAACGGTAACGCACGTGAGAAATTAATGTTTAGAGTTGATAATGTTTTTGCAAAATTTTTAAATTAATTTTTCTGGCTCCTTTATTTAAATTTGTAAAAATTCGAATTAAGGTTTTTATAAAAAATTCTCATCCATAATAATTATTAAACAATTCACCTGACGTGAAGGAACCTTTTCATAAAAGCATCTACAGGTATTTTTACTACGGAAAGAAGTTTTTTGCATTCACTTTTTGTACCTTTTTTATGGTAGATTTAGTGGGGTACGATAGTGCATTTTAAGGGTGAGAAACTATTATAAAAAATGACTTTTAGGGATCAAATCAATAAGTAGGTTACTAAATGCTTTACACACCACAAAAAAGAACCCCCATAAAAAACAGGTCACCTTAGTATTTATGCGGATAGGTGTTAGGGGAAGATTTTTTATCTTTATTTAACTTGAAGAAAATAATGGAACATTTTTTTATTTTTTGCAAAAAAGATATGCATTCCTTTGCAAGGTGAAAATGAAACTTGAAAAATAATATGGGATCCAGTGAACGATGCATGACGAATGATTTATTTTGAATCGTTCATCAATCGTGGGAGGAATTTTGGAAAAAGTTAATTTTTAAGTTTGGTTAACGTGTTATTGTAAACTTGTAAACTATTCTAAGACATAATATTTTTTAACGATCTACTACAAAAATAATAATTTTCTCTGGATGCAATTAGTTCTTTCTTTTCTTGTTTCTAATAAGAAAGTCTGATTTATTCTAAGATAATTGAAAATTGGTATTTTAAAACTTTTCTTTCATCTTTATCAATTAACCCTCACGTGGATGTTAAGTTGAATAAGCACGTGCTATTGAGATATAGCTGCTTGACGGAATTCCGTACTCGAAAAGCTTGCACCTCAGAATTCTTACGTCTTTATGTCCCTATTGCGTAAGGGCCACAATAGCAATGTCGTAAACGAAACCGGTAGCTTCGCAAGCTAAATGTGTGTCTCATTAGGCACGCCCGATGCTGACCTACGATCTCTTACATTATATCAAGCACTTGTGAAAAGAATAGTAATTTCTAAGTGTGTATTCAAAATATTTTGATACCTTGTCAACTTTGTCGAGAGTTAAATTTCATCTCTACAAGTCTGCTGTTACTCTTTTAAAATTTAAAAAACTTTTTTTTTGACAATCTCGGCCGAAACGACGTTCCATCCACGGAGGGCATGGTATGGATTTTTGATCTGTCACTGTTAAGTTGGACGGAAAATAAAAAATGATTCATTGCCATTTTTGTGAACTACCGGTATGTGGAGGTTTATTATCGAAACACTTCCACATTTCGTACATACCAAAGATGGAAGGAATTTGAAGCTTCCGACACCTCGCCATTATACAAATGCACTAACAAGCAGAGAGCCTTTTAAAACTATGTAGCTCCTAACGAGTACCACACTCATGGGACCCGAGTTGGTCACATCCTGTTTTTGGCTGGACATCGTGCGGTCGGACAGGATATTTTGAAACAAAAAAGTTAACGACGATCTTTTTAAAATCTTTCTAATGTAAACTGTGATTTATTTTCGTGTACGTCGATGCTAAATAATCATTATAATAATATAATTCAAAGATTACTTTAACCAACTTTAATTTCTTTTTGCACGATGATGGGAAAGTCGATTATGACCAACTGGAAGCGGTGGCTAAAATAAATAAAATAATTATTTGACCCCTGCACTTGAAGCACGATAGGGGTAGCTTCCTTTTTTCTTTACAGAACAATATAATTACCAGATAGAGAGAAGATAAAAACAACTGTTAAATTAACGATAAGATTTATTTAACAGTGATATACCCATATAATATGCGCATAGTGTCACAGAAATTATTCGTTTGTTTAAAAAGTTTATTTCTTGACGTTCATTGTAATTTATGAGATAAATTAAGTATTACTAATTATTGAACTGCAACACTCTTCGGTCGTGGTGTGGGAAATGAAATTTGGCAATATTTCCAAGCTTCCAAGTTTATGGAGTAAACTTTTTCGAGAATGTGTATCGGAAAGGACTTGCACATTAAGATTACAATAGAACAATTTAAAATAGGATTATCCTAACTCTACATTAAAGCGAAGCCAATTTATTACCAGTAGGCAAGAACAGATGTAGGCCAAAAGTCAACCGCACAGGTCAAAAATACAAAAGCCAATACTTGATTTATACCGCCTTATTTTATTGAAAAACTGACCCTTGGTCAATGTGACAAAAGTTTTAAAGGTAAACTTTATCATGCAAAATTTTATTTCTGCCCTTTCTCTTGTTCTCTAACTATTTTTGCTTTGTACTAAACGGCCTAGGGTTAAATGTTTGCTCCCTAGTAATTGTAGCGTAGATAAACACGTCGGTAATTTTTCAATACTTTTAGAAAATCTTCACAACCGCTCCCATTTTTATTGTTCACAGAAGTGCAAACGAAATGTTCACAATGCGCAATTTTGCATTTATTATCATAAATTACAGCTCTTACAAAATTGCAAAATTCCGGATAATCTCATTTCGGCAATTAAAACGAGAAAAGTTGTTCCAAAAATTAAATATAATTTAATTGAGTCGAGATTCCTACATTACATTGCTACACTTATATTAATGATATTTTTATTTACAATCGAAACCCTCGCTAGTAATAAATGATTTTAAAATTGTTTGCACAAATCGAAAGCAGGTATCCTTAAACGATATTAAATTTTGTGAAATCATAAATATTTTTGCAAATTTAAAGAATTCCCATTTAACTAATATCTATATATCTGCACAACACCCCGTTTCGTTTCCTTTGTGGTTTGTAAACGAAAGAGAAACGGTTACACCCCCGCTTCACAATTTCGATTATTTATTTTTCAAAATCTGGACACTGGTCACTTGAAGTATTAATAGGCGCGCAGGATGTCCTCAAAGGCTATTTCCTGATTTGTATGACAGAATTTCATAAATACGTTTACGTTTACTTAATCCCGAAGTACTATTATATTACATTTGTTGAAATTATCCATTTTCTCTATATCACAGCTGTTGTAATGTAACATAATTACATCGAATACGAGTGGTCCTTGGATTTAATTGAATTTAAAAACATTTTCTAAAATAAATCCCCGAATATTAATTTTGAAAAGCTATAAAGGGCAGTCGAGGAAAATTAAGTTATATAAGTTAGAAAATTATCTTTTTAAGGTAGTATCGATTAGTCTCAATCGCAAAAGCAACTTGTATCTTTCATGTTAAGTGTAAAAATGTATCGAAATGGAACAAACATATGCTTAAAATAATACATCTGCCAGATTTCCATCATGGTGACAGTTTCTTAACCAAAAGGCAAAAATTGGAATACCGAAAATCCAAAAATAACAAAAAAATAAATATAACCTCGTCTTCTTAGAATTTTACTTCCGATTTGAAAAATGTGTCCGCACACTTCTATATTTTTATAAAGATTATCCTAATAGATTTACAAAGGACGTCGTATTTTTCATTTAAGGGTGAAAGCATCAATAATTAAAAGTGCGAAGTTTAAAAACTTTAAAAAATAGTGCAGACTGGTTATCGAGCAAAAATTGTCTCGAGATATTGTCTTGGGTATTTTATAAATTTGATCTGCTGTTTCTAAATTTTGTACCTTATTTTCGGAAAAAGTTCAAAAATTTAGTTGAAATATGAAAAATCCTGATCTTTTCCTAGATAATAATTAAGAATGAATTTCATTTTAGAAACACAGTTTTTTGGAGTTATGAAACCCCACCAAAAAGAAGTAAGTCCTACAGATAATTAAGAGACACTTTCTCGGTAAATCTTTTTTACAAATTTACTTTTTTATATCAAAACGAAGATCGTTTTGTGGTAGTAATAATTTTTCTTCTTCAGCCTCTTCCGTTTATTACCGCATATTCGGTCTCTTTCAGATCTATGATTTCAGGATAGATAAAATGGATTATTTAAATGTTATAAATTCTTAAATTTTTGTAAGCAATTAGAATTTTTTGTCAAACGTCCGGTGGTTTTTAAAAGTACTTTATTTTTAATTATATGTCCATTACGGAAATTATTATTTACAAGAAATAATTTTTGAATAATTACGCATCATTATTCGTTTTCGCAAGGTACCTAGAGATACTTAAAATTTTAAATTCCTTTTTAATTTGATTTTTATAATAAACTATTCCGATAGCTTTCCTAATGTAATAAATTTGTTAATTTTCAACGACATGTAACCGTAAGTGTGAAGACTATGCGCAGTCATCGCAGTGGTAGCAATGTCAGTGACTTGTGCAAAAAAACGTAGAAATCCACCCTAAGATTAGGGGTCGCGTTCCACATGTTTCGATAGGAAGAGGATGTGCTTAGACGGACATAGCTTTTTACTGCCGCATTTGAAATTTGATCTTTTGTGTTCAAAAAAAATTATTCAACTTGCCTCATTATTAAGTAATAAGCTATTTTAAAGTCGACCCGTCCTCGATGGTCTTCTCTTTTTAATGGTTACCTAAATTATCCAGAGATTTTAAAAGAAGGTCGTGCCACATATGGTTTATCGATTCGATTTTTTTGTGCTGGAAGAGTAAAAATCGGAAAATATTAAAATTAAAACCCTAATTAGATGGATGGAAACCATCTGCAAGACTAGAACGCCATGGTTATTGAAACGAAGAAATAGATTAATGTATTGGCGATACGGATTTCTGAAAATTTGTGAAGAGAATGTTTTGGCGCAAAATTAATACAAGATTTATAGTTATCTAACGAAGATCGGGTGACTTATTTCCTGCGTGGTTACTACCAGGCTATGCGAAATTTTTTAAACTTTTTTTTTCAAATTTTACCAAATGCAAATGTTGTTTTTAACACACTCAGAAGTTTCAAGTCGGCACATGTTGGCCATACTTACGGTCATTTCGACTTTTTCTTTAAAAAATGTGGCCCTTAAATATATTCCGTATACAAAAAGATCTAAAAGGCGGTTCAAAAATTCTTTGTTATAAATCCATTTGTAAACATTAATTTTTTTGTCCGGTTGGTCACTTAATCTTTCAAATGACATCAATTTTTAGTGGAACCATTCAGTTAAAACGAATTCGTAGAATACGGATTTTGTGTTACACATGCTCGTAAAAGGAACTTTTTGTTAAAAAACGATATTTTTAAAAATACAACGCGGAGATAGTCGGTAGCTTCTTGACCAGCAGCAGGCTTAAGATTTTGAAAATTAGATTATAGCCGACCTTACATTTTTGATATTCTTTCATTTCAATTTATTGATGGATTAATCGAGGTAAGTGGTCGCATCACAGTAGAGGATTTTTGATCACTCGCCTTGATTAACTTATAAATAAAAATGATAAATTGGCCATCCCTTGATTTTTTATTATGAAATGAAAAGCTCAATAAAATGCTCACTTCCTGCTTTATTACTCTCTAATAAAAAATTTTTATAACCTAGTTGACCATGTTATTAAATTTTGCGTGCAATAGCTCAAAAAAGTAACTCTGCGTGGTTGAACCGAAATCGATAAAAATCGACAATTTCTTTTTGGCACTTTTTAGCACAAAAGACGACCGTTCGAGTGACCATAAACCAATAATTATAAAGGACATTCGGTAGCGCAATATTTTACAGAATCGAACAAAACGAAAGTTTTTACTATATACAGGACGGTTTCACTTTTTAAGGAAAAAAGAATTCTTTTCAAATCCACAATACGTAATAAAGGCACTTAGTACCCAAAAAATTTCTTGCGCAAAATTGGACCAGGCTAGTCGTAAAAGAGTCTTTTGTGTTGCATAAAAATGGTCCTGTTTTAGAAATTTGCATATGCAAATCTAGAACTTTCTTTTTCTTTTGTTCGAACCAGGACTAGACGACCAAAATTTACGTTGGGATTGAATTTGAAAATTAAAATATTATCGAATAATATGCGGTAGGTAGATAATGAAATATTGTGGCTAGAAGACGTTTTTAAGTTTTGCGGTTTCGATAATCGAACTCCGACAATTTTCTTTGGTTGTTAAAGGAAATACACGACAAACAACTATTATTTTTTATCGAGGTGCTGTACGATCCTATTCGAGATGTACTCAAAATATTTATTTGCCTGCAAAGCAAAAAACCGAACCAATTTTTTTTCAAGTTTATACAATTCGAACCTGAAGGGTATCGTAAACCGATTTGAATGTCGGGCCAAATGTATAAAAATATGTCGGAAAAAATTAAAGTTTTTCATTTACAACTTACAACAGAACCGAGACATGTCGAAGTTATAATAATAATTTTTTTATATTAACTAAGAAATTGTTTTTTTATTTGTTTTTATATGAAAAAAAAGATAAGTAATTTAATAGGAACTGCCAAAAAAGTTGATGATTTATGAACGTGTTATTCTAAGTCGGCGAACAAAAGAAAAAACAACCCCATCGCAATATAACTCAAAGTCGACCACCCTCCAATATCAAATGACAGTCTCCGATATGTTTTAGTATCGAACGGTAATAAAATCTAAAATGGCTGCGAGATGCGAGGGTTGTACATCTCACCCTCAGAATCCCGTTTTCCCTGCACGTTTTTCTCACCCCGTGCCTAGGATCTACTGCCCGTGAGTCATTGTGGGGGTGGACTCCTTAGATTTAGAGCTTGACAGATGTATTGGTTTGCAGTAAATTAAGTTCTGTTCAGGTAGGGCTTAAATTTATAATACATACACTTATGGTATCAAAATTTTAACGTCATTATAGAGTGTAATTTATATTTTAATTTTTAATTTGCGCAGGCCTACTCGGAAGTAATTTATACTTTAAATTTCGGAATATTTCAAAATCTGACGAGGCAAATATAAAGTGGGACTGAAAATAATTAATATATGAATTTGATATAATATCGTGTTTTGTAATAAGAAATAATAATTGTAATTTTATACGCGAAAGCCTTATTGTCGTTTTATTTGAGGAAATACTAAATTTTGAAAACAATAGCCAAAAACACGGGAGGGGTAGTGTAAGAACGATACGTGGGGGGACTAATGGGTTTTCATACATCACAAGGTATGAAAGCTAATCTGGGGCCTTGGATGGTGAAATAATTTTGAAACGTTAAAAATAAGATTCGTTCTAAAGCGAAATAATAATAATTTATCCTGCAAGATTTTAACCAATTGAATCGAAAATGGCAAAAACCACTCACCCCAAAATCAAAATTGATTTAAAAAATGGACATCCATCAATTGGCAATTATTTGAAAATTTAAAAAATAAAACAGTTATTCTAATTTAGTATTAATTAATTTAAAAAAAAAGACAACAAAAAATTATCTTTATTGTATGTAGTCATCGTGTCAACAAAATTATATCATAGATAAAGTTTTAACTAATTCGAACCAGATAGTGTTTTTCAATAATTTTGTTTATCGGTTTTTGAAAAATTCAAATTTGTAATGTGGACAAACAAGAATTATCTTAGGAAAATAATAATTTTTGTCCAAAAGTCGCCAAGTTTCTAATCTTTTTAAATTTGAAAATAAACGTTTTATTTAGATAGGATATTTTTTTGTATTTTAGTTGTATCAGAAGTATAATAATCTAAGGAAATGTTTGAGTACAACAAACGTTTCGTTGTACCAGGTCAGTTCTGTTTTATTTATTTAGCGATAAGCCTTATTTTTTTTTTAATACGCTCCAACGTGTTGTAGCTTAGCCAAAGAAGCACTAATATATTTTTTGAGTTACTGTTAAATTTTATGAATATTTATATTGGGCAGGTCGTAAAGCAATACGATTTTACCCTTCTCGACAAATTGCGAAAGAGCGAGTTGTTGTTACAAAAAATTTCTTAGAAGTTGCTTTACCGTTATTTAAATTAGAAGTTACAACCCCAAAAATTTAGAAATTGAAGTCATAAAAGAACAAAAAAAGTATTTATGTAGCAAAAGTCCAAAGTGTACACCGAAAATATTTCAAGTTGAAACTTTCCTCTTGAGAGATAGCGGCACGTTTTTATTGCTTTAACCCTTTTTACATTATTTTAAAAGAACCCCACATTTTTTTTCTATCAGTACAGTTAGGCGCTTACTGCACGTCTTACATTTATTACGATTAAAAAAAAAATAATAAATAAAGCGTTCCGTTGTAAAATTTTCCAATATATTTTAATTCGTGTTTTAGTATCGGTTTGATTGATCGATTCAAAGGTGAAACCCATCACCGGGTGACGTGACATTAAATCATACAATTTATGAAAGGTTATCGATAATTCATTAGGAATTACTATTTTTTTAGTAATAAATTTTAATTGACTATTAATTGATTTGCGTGTTCGAGTGCACCCTCACGTAATTTTTTGGTACATTGCATGTATTACGTGTATATCCGGGCGCTTATTAATTTTTGATTAAATTACGACGTAACCTTTACAATTTTTTCGAAACATAGCTTATAATTTCAGACTGCATACCCGATTACAGTTTGAAAATAAAATACAAGTTGGAAAAATAAACTATTACACGATTTACTCAGTTTGTCGTTAGAAAATCGCAACCTCCTTACGACCATAAAATTTGGAAGACAACTGGGCCTACGAAAATTTTAACTTAAATTAACCGCCCCGATAAATTGTTTTACAAAAACCTTGACATTTTTAGTAAAATCAAAAGGGGTCCTTTAGCTGTTTTCCTTTTCTTTTCGTAATTTCAATTATTGTTCGCACGGCATAGTTAAAATTACTTCTTGACATTTAAAATTTGTGGGCTTATTTCTAAATTTAGCTTTTGGTTCTATAAAAATAGCTACTGTCATGTAGTATTTTAAAAACCAGAAGCTGGCATTATAACTGTGCATTTTGTAATCCCATTGTTTGAACTTCATGTCAAATATGAAGCCAATACAAAAAAAATACCACGCATAGCGGTATTTCTGCTTACCATCTTCTTCTGCAGGTGTAAAGTAACGGGGAAAGGAGTTGAAGCTTTCCCGAAGAAATAATTTGTATTTTTTATAATATTGTTATTCCAAATGAAATATTTTACCGTCGACGTAAATTATTGCAAAGATATTTTGCAAATCTTTGCTCGTAAATTTAACCATAACAAGGTTAATCGTCGACAAAGGGTTTTTAACAGACAAATGTGACACTTTTACAATTTAAAAAGAAGCAAAGGGATGCAAATTTGCTGTTACATATTTAGTTTATGGAAGAAGAATGTTTTTAAAACTTTTACTTCTTTTATTGCTTCGTTCTTGGGAAATCTATTTTAATTTTTATTGTCGGCCCAAGTAACAAATTTGAATATAATGCACCCTTTACGGCACCACCACGATTGCACTAAAGTATTTCAATAAAATACAGCTAAAATATTTTGTAATAGGCTACAAAGTTATTTTTTGGTACAGAGCTACTTAAGAAAAAATTATATCAAATAATTTATTATAATTAATGTTTTTAAATGTTTTGTAAGCATACATTTAAATAGCATTTAAAATTTTTATCATTGGCATTAATGGCGACATCGCCAATATTAATAAAATCTACGTACAAACTTTGGTATGTATTTTGGTTTCCTTCTTACAATTGCCCTGAAAAGGATTTCCAGCATCGGAGAAATTTCTAACAAAATATTGAATTAATATTAATAATTTATTATTAGAACAGCATATTTTTTTCAAAATTTTCATATTTGTCTAATTCGAAAAAACATCTTTACAGATCACGATTAACCAGATACTTAATAATATGATTTGCACATCATCCAAATAAATAATTATCGATAAAAAAGTAAAATTTTTGAAAAATAAAAAATGAGTGGCCGGAAAATTTTTATATGTTTACTCACATTCACTTATTCAAAAACTTACATGACCAGTAATTTTTTTTAAATAATTGCATTATTATTTAAAAAATAATAATAGCCTTTGAAATTATTATTTCTAGATCAATAAATAAATTTTTAAATAAAATAATTAAAAATCTTTTTATAAAAATTGACGCTGTACTTAGTTGTAAAAAGAAGAAAATAAGAAAAAACACGAAAATGTTTGGTTTTAAAACATTTTCTTTTAGTATTTGGAACAAGACGTATTATGATAATTATAATGATTAAACAACACATAAAATAAAATCTTCGCATCCAAGAATCTCAGTAGTAAATATGTAATAAATTATGCATACACCTAATAAACAGAGAAGAAGCTGAAATAAGCAATAATTTTATTTAATGAAAAATAGTGGATTCCTGAAAAAATCGTTCTAAATCATTTGTTTTGAAGGAATAACATCAGATTTTTAATGGAAATCCTCATTTTTGTTTAATCGATCTTTTCGTTTTCTTGAAAGGCCTTTATTTAATTCGCAAACCAATCTTTTATTTAAACGATTACAGGATTTATCAAAATGAAAAGAAAACAATAACTGGTTACCATTTAAATAAGGCATTAGCCTAAAACAAATTACGGCAAAATTTTTTATATTTATATTTCCTGCAAAATAAAACCGAGACAAAAAATGCCCGAGAATAATTTCTAAAAAAAGCTTTTTTTTAATTTCCCGTGCATAATCTTATATAAATTTTTCTGAGTAATATTCCTGGCATTTTCATGCAATAATTTATTAATAATTAAAATATACTGTATTTTTACGCGAAGAGACATCTAGAGAATTTTGTACTAATTACGTAGTACAACTATTATTTGATAGAGGTCGAACTATTACCTTAAACCAAGGGTGCATCAGTTCAGTAAACTGGTAAATAGTGTACATTAATCTGGTCCAAAAATTCTTTTATTCCCAATTTCGAAAAATTGTTAGGATAAGCGCAACTTTAATTTTCAATGTAAATAAATTTTTTCAAATATCCTTCAGATTTAAAATTTCTTAGATTTTTTCCTTGTATGTATAAAGGATTTTTAAAAATGAAAAGGTGGTGGACAAGGTCTATCGTAATAATAAAAGAAAATTAAATAATTATGTTAGTATATACTTAACAATGTTTATTTTTTTTCTCAATTGCAGTGGCATTGTACTTGATAATTAAAATTTTCTCATCGTCCTTTGAACAATCGCCCGAATTGAAAATGCACAAATCAAATAAATAAAATTATAATTATTTTTGTGTTTTCTTAAAAAAGTGGAATTAATCATAATTATTATTATTACGAAACAAGTAAATATTAAATTTGCTGAAAAAATATAATGAAAGATTTATTATCAGGTAAGACTTAAAGATAAATGCGCGTCCGTCATGTTTTTTCTAATTTTTAGTATTTTTATGATATTAAAGTTTATTTAAAGTAACCTTGATTACGTTATGTAATGTTTAAGTGTAAATAATGAAAATTAATTATCTGCGAAATAATTCAGGTTTAATTATTAATTCATTTTTGATTCACGCAACACTACAATACCGCTGATGAATTTTTTTAATAAACGGGGAAAATTGCGATATTAATTTTGGTTTTTCAAATTTTAAATTATATAATATTACTAATTAAATTGGTAGTTTTTATTGGGCAGTTGGTAATGAACAAATAACGCCGTTTATTTATATTTAATTTCCATTTTGCAGATTTAAAATTGTTTTTTTTTTAATTTGTCAGGGAATACTATTATTTAAATTATTATAATATAAAATAGTATATAGTTGTTCCCACGAAAGATGAGCTGACGTCAGAACTATCTGAATGAAATATATTGGATGAACGGTTGAGTTAGCGGTCTTAATAAAATTGTCCGACGGTCCGGTTTTTTTAAAGACCCATTTTATTTGTTTTTATTAAACAGCTAACTCAACCATTCATCCAATATTTCTGTGGGATATTTTTTGCATTAAATCTAGGTCCAAAGAATTTATTACTGTTCTTTACTGACTTACTGATTAATCTTAATCATTAAACCGTTTTTTTTCAAAACTATGTTTTTTAATTTAGCGGCGACTCGTCAGAGGAGGCAAGGAGTGGGCACATGCCCACCCTGTTGATTCAGAGCCCAACCAAGTGCTTGTTTATCGCCAAGTTTTATAATCAACTCGTAAAAATATTATACCTACTATATTCTATGATTAGCCTCTTCGAACGATAAAGCCACGAGCCGCTACTGATAAGTTGCTGCACACGAAGGGCCAATCCCACCAAACAAAAACAAATCGAGTTTAAACTAAACTTGTTTTGTTTGTTTCTGCTGGGGTCGGCCTTAAATACTAAATAGTAGTTTACGATATTAGTATTGAAAGTGAAAATTTATATTTAATGAAAATTATTTAAATTCTATTACAGTGCTACGTATTATATTATAATATTGTATTACAATTTTTTAACAGCTTTATATACTCTCATACTGAGTATGTTGTGCATATAGATAAAAATTAAAAATACAGACACAAATAAAAAGCATAAGAAGCAAAGAACCTACTCGTAAGCACATATTGAAAAGTACATCCTTTCTGTTGTTCTAGCTCTTTGCTTTTATGCTCTGTCCGAAAATATAAAAACAAGTAAGTGTTTACAAGCATTGTATGTAAACAAAAGGTAGCAGTTTAATTTTTTTTAAATTAAATTAATAAGTGTTTTAATTACTAATATTACAGTACTGATTATGTATATCTGTGTTTGCTAATTTGCAGTCAGTTTTTTAATAATTGGTAAAGGTTTGCTGAGGTGATATTATTATAGTTTTTAGTTGCTTCAATCTTTTTTTTGTAAAAATATATTGGTTTCTGCAACATTCTAAACAATTTTGCAGTTTGCAGCTGATAATTTGCTAAACTTTCTGCAGAAACAAAGCTTAATATCCAAGATGACTGATGATGTGGATACTTCATCATCTAGTCCGTTATTTGCACTCATAATTTCCACTCTGTAACGCAATCATAATACACCAAACCAATGCTGCAGATTAAATTAAATTAAATTATAAATAAATTATTATTTACTTAATTTAAATTTAAATTAAGTATTTAATTGAAAGAATAAATAAGTAATTAATAATCATAAATAGGTTTATTATGCACCAGAAACATCTGTAATTTTTTACAAATACTAAATATTATGCACTTATCTAAAAAGTTATTTGAGTTTATTGCACTAGTATGGTGCACTTTTTAAAAAATTGTTCTGCGATTCTTTGATTTGTTCAATAAGCAGGGGTGGGCAAAATACATTTTAAAATGTATTTGAAATGCAAAATACAAGATACAGTATTTGAAATACAAGATACAGTTATTAAAATACAAAATACATTTTTCCATATTGGTTTATACCCTGTATATCAAATAAATTTTAAAATGGACCTACATATCGTGTACTATTTTTCAGGCTAAAAAATAAAAATCAAAGGTACAAAAGGATGAGGACATTAAAAATTATCAGTGAATTAAAATATATTATTAACTTTATTTAAAAAATAAAAAGATGAATATACACAAGATTATTTTCACTTTGTGCTTGCTTTGAAGTGCAGATTTTCTTTTTTCAATTTAATGAAAGTGGTGTTCGTCCAAAAGTATTTTGAACACACAAAGAGTACCTTCATATGATGCTTCACAAACATCTGCACTTTTTGGGTGTTTGCACTGTTTCTCCACCTCGTCGACGAAAGCTTGATTTTGGGCTTTTAGTACCGTTTTTATCGAGTTTGAATTAATGATGCCTTTCGAATCAATAATTCCCGTTTTCAAATAATGGCACTCCAAGTAACATTTTAAATTCCTGTCGTCGGCCATTTGAGCTTTCTGTTCTAAAGCTTCCACCAAAGCTACGTCAACCATACTTGTTTTGATGCATTCCTCGCGATATTTCAAACCAACATTTTGTAAGTAAGTTTCGATGGCCAAAAAGACAGACTAAAAATTTAATTAAAGAAAAATGTTTGTTTTCGATTAACTTACATCTATCCCCTGGCAATTAACCGATGCCGCAACGCTTAACAAAACCAAAACTATTATAGTCTTCATGATAAAAACAAAGTACAAATAGAACTGCGCATAGGCTTTTATTGCCGGTATCTTTTATATTCATTTATTTTCCCTTACGTAATGAAATTATCATTATTAATATAATTGTTATTATTTATAACAATTAAAATTATAATTAAGGTTTTTTTATTAATTTTTTGGCTGTATCATGACAAAAAATTCGAATAGCGATTTTGTATTTTAAATATATTATCTTCTTCTTCTTCTTCTTCTTTATCTAAATTTATGTACAATTAATGTACAAAGTTTACACTTGGCACCTATGGTCTGTGAGCACTCGAATAATATTATATGTAGTAGGGTACTAATCTGGTTAGATGGATAGCCCATAGATCAAAATTGGACTTTTAGATCACAGCACTGTAGTCGGCGCGACCAAGCATTAACCCGCGGTTTGCCGCTTCGAAGTCCGTCGATTTAAGTTTTACACTATACACTTAAATATTACATAAAAAAGGTACCTAATTATTAGTTATATAATTTTTTTTTTAATTAAATTAAATAAACACAACAAATATTTCTATGAATTTAAAGAGTGCTTAAATCTAAATTTAATTTTTATTTTGGGAAAATCATTTACGACACATCCATAATCCACTTGAAATCGCATTGAGTATAATTTGGTACGCAGCTTCACAAATATCGGTGGTATTAGGAGTTCTGCGGTCAGTGAGTTTTTGAATAATTAGTGGATTATTATGGAGTACAATTTGGTGAACAAAATTCTCCACTAATAACTCTCCTTCTTCGTTCATTATATTAGTTCTCAAATAGGTACACTTGAGGTAGAATTTTATTAGTTGATCATTTTCTCCCGAATATTCGTGATTCCAAAATTTATCCACCTTCCACCAAGTCTTCCGATACTTGAATGTCTTCTATGCAATCTTTTTTATATTCTGAAGAAAGATGCAAAAAATTTGCGATAATTGTTCTATAAAAAAAATTCATTAATTTAATTATTTATGAATTATGATAAATGAAAAATTAAGCGACATACCTCGTGCATCACCTGCATCGCAGTTAACCAGTAACCAATAACAGGGGTAGTAGAAAGTAATTCATTTTGAAGATATTACTAAAATATTGTTGGTTCAGTTAAATATTTATATCTTTATGCTTTTTTCAACTTCAATTAAAACACAATTAATAATTAATTTATAGTCAGATTACCGTAATAAATATCGTAATTGACAGCAGCGTATGTAAGATCAAAATATTCACATTTGCCAATAATAAATATATCGACTGCACATAATTGTCAATAATAATAGTGCACACTTACGTATGTACCTACGTAAATTTTATAAAATAATTTACCGGGGGTATTCAAATATCAAAGCTGTAAAAATATTATGATTAATTTTTTCTACTCAAACGCAATTTAAAAAAAAAATTTGAGTACCGAATTGCAATTTTATGAATTTTCTAGATTATTTTCTTTGTCAATATCTTCCTGCGTTCACCTTGTCCTGTATATTACGATAACGCCAAACTTTTCTTTTATGTTTTAAAAGTGCATTTTGTTTATAATAATTTATTAACATTTTTAACTTTTTTAACGATTACCTAGATAAAAATGTAGTAATTAATTATGTATTTATTAAAAACCTTAATTTTATCAATTTAACCTTGCGAATATTATAGTACTTGTAAATAATAATAACTTTTCCATTTACTATTACTAGGCTTAATATAAATAGCTAATTTTGAATGAGAATTTTACTATTTTTATATTTACAATTTTATTATAACAAAAATTAAAAAGAAAAATGTCAAGTATTAGGCAGCGTTAAGAAAATTTTTTTCGACTAATTTCATTACTATCCACATTAATGGAAAAAATAAGTACCGGGCTTGAACAATTTTCATTTTCTGAAAAAATGAAGTAAAAAGGAAGGAATTTGAACCAAAATCTAATCAGCTCTCTAGATTGCTGCTACAAGCCGGTATATGAAATTTGAATAAAATCGGTTCACGCGTTTTGAAAAAATCATGGACGGAAAAAGCGCACGCACATATACGCACACCCTCACACACAACCGGACATCTTTGCAAAACTTGTCTCAAACGATTTGTATGGACTCATAGACTATAGAAAAAATGTTAATTCACAGACATTTTTAATAAATAAATATTTTAGGTAGGGTCCCTGCTGTAACATCTCAACATCATCTGTAAGATCCTCGTGTACGTATGCTTCTCTCCTGTGGTTATAATAGAGAATAAGAAAGAAGGAAAAAAATGTACAAAGATCAGGAAGAGTGTTGTTATTATTATTTATTTTTTTTATTATTCAAATCTACAAGTTTTCTATATTATACTGCACTAGAAATATAATAATTATATACCTACAATTAAATTTGTACTTTCTTATGACACTTCCATAATCCATTTGAAACCGCATTGCGTTAGTAGGTATGCAGCTTCACAAACATCGGGGCTCAATGGTTTTTTGCAGAACTCGTTTAGTTTCTCAATGATTTTTGGATTATGAGAAACAATTTGATGCACCACTCCATTTGTGTTCATTAAATTATCGATTAACAGGGTGCCTTTGTCGTCTACAATTCCTGTTTTTATAAAAGCACATTGAAGGTAGCATTTCAAAGGTTGGTCATTTTCTCCCAAATATTCGTGATTCCAAAATTTCGTAATCGATTCATCTGAAGCACCACTCTGTTTTACGCAGTCAGTCGTGTGATCGAAGGAAGCTTTTAAAAATTTTCCAATGGCTACTATTAAGGCCTAAATTTGAAAATTAAACGCATTGAAAATGATGCTAATTCAAACGGGCGGAAATTTGAAATAAAAAAAAGAACTTATTGGTTTCATTAATCTCGGCCTATTGCACTAACCATTGCAGATTACTTTCGAGTAGTGTCTTGCTCGTTTTGAAAAAATTGTCTAAATGCAAAATTTACAATAATTAAAATGAAGCAAAAAATTACACTAATAAAAGTTAATGTTCAAAATCCAACATGATATAATCACCACCTTCCGATGTATTCATGTAGAAAAATTATAAATAATTAAATTATATTTGTCGATTGTACCTTAAAATCATTTTTACGAAACAATTGACCCACTTTAATTTTTCAAATTTCCACTCGACTTACAATTTCTTTATAATATAGAAATATTAATTACCTCATGCTTTAGTTTGCAATTAGCAGAAGCTAAAATTGTGAATAAAACAACTATGACGATGAACTTCATTTTAAAAACTTCAAAATATCAATGGTCAAAAATGTGCGTACGTGTATATATAGTATATACCTGTGATTGTTTTTTGTTAGCCCATAACAATTATAATTTCAAAAGATAATTATAAATATGTATGTTAAGTTTTTATTTATAATTTTAGCATAAATACATGATTTAATAAGCTTTGCAAGATTTTTAAGTCGATAAAGATAAAAACGGTTTGAAGAAAACGATGTTTTTAACGTTTTATGTAATCATGACAATAGTTTTGGCGGTAATCGTTTTGAGTTCGGTGCAGGAGATTAAATTGTTTGATTTATTTTTATAAAAATTAAGCGTTTTTCAAATTAAACATTGATCTGTCGCTTGCTGCGTAATATTTATTGTTTTGGTTGCTTTATGGCAGTTATTTTATTTTAAAGAAGTCATTAAAACCTTTAACTTCTAAGCAGAATATTGTAATATTTTTAATAATTCAATTCGATTATTTCGAATTTGGTCCAATTTTAAAAGACACGCCAAGTTAAGCTGAAACTAAATCAATATTTTGGCGGGACAAATAGAAAATAATAAATTATTTTAATGTCGATTGGTTAAATTTTACACAAAAAATATTTTAAAGATCAACAATCGTCCAAAAATACTTTTAAACTGTGTTTGAATGTACGAAGAAGGTACTAAAATATTAGAAAAAAACAATTTCTGCTTTAAACCTTCCAATCGACAAATTATTATTAACAAATTTTAAAATTTCCAAATTAATTATTATTTGAGTGTAATTTATTCTAATTAAATACATTACAAGTCCACAGCCGATTTTTTTGTTAAAAGTAGCGAAAAGAATAATATGCAACTCAACGTTTGTACATAAGTTTTTTACGAATATGAAATAATTATGGAAACTTTAAAGTTTTTGGTCAAGTACCTTTGAGGAGATGTTTTCAAAACACAAGTTACTGTTGTACCTAACGTTTTATTAAAATCTGTAGGTTCTCTATAAAAACCCCAATTACAAGAAAACCACAATAACAAATATATACAATAATTAAATTCTTACTTATGTTAATTCGATAACCCATTTGAAACCGCATTGTGTTAGTTGATACGCAGCTTCACAGGGATCGGTGCTCTTTGGTTCCTTGCAAAACTCGATCAGTTTTTCAATAATTTGAGGATTGTGAGAAACAATTTGATGCACTACTCCATTTGTGTTGACTAAAGTATCAATTAATAATGTACCTTTTTCGTCTACAATTCCTGTTTTCAAATATGCACATTGAAGGTAGCATTTCAAGGGCTGGTCATTTTCTCCCATGTATTCGTGGTTCCAAAATTTAGTTATGGAATCGTCTGAAGCGCCACTACTTTCCATGCAGTTAGTTGTATGTTCGAAGGAAGCTTTCAAGAATTTTCCGATGGCTACTCTCAATGCCTAAATTTTAAAATTAAATCGTTATTACAACAGTGTATTATTACACTAGAATTACCCAAGTGCACTAAATACTTTTTGAAATTAAAATGCACAAGTTTTAGCACATACATTCTTTCGATCAATAAATTCCTTATTTATTTATCTGTTATATGTTTTATAAAAAAACATTTTTTAAAAATTACGATCCAATAAGCCGAGATCTAATTGTACTCGTGTAATAGACCATGTCGAAAATCTCGTTTGATCAAATAAATAAATAATTTAAAAATCAGTTTTTGAAAAAAATGTATTATAAAAATATTTTTTTAATAATATATAAAAATTGTAGTTAATTACCTCGTGCTTTAGTTTACAATTAGCAGAAGCTAAAATTGTCAATAAGAGAACTACGACACTGTACTTCATTTTAAAAGCTTGAAAATATCAATGATCTGAAATGCTGCGTACGACTATATATAGGATTATATCTATGCATTTATAATTTTTTTGGATGGATAATTAGAATTTTAAAACGTACAAGTCAATTATGATTATGTATATTATTTTATATTTTTTGCTAAGTATTTTTATTATAAAATGATAATTTATGTAATTCTATAAGATTTTCAATTCGATAAAAGTTTAAGCCGGTACATACTTTTTTAGATTTTACAATCAACGATTTTACGTAATCGTAGGTTACAAGAATTTACTTTTGGTTGTGATGGATACCTTTAACAATAAAACGAAGTCACGGGCATATTTCCCCAAGCCCGCTTAGCAGCCTTGGGGTCTAAATGCTGAAAACTCTCTATAATAGAAAAAGGCCGGGTGTTCAGGGGTTGGCAAAAATGGCTCCAGAAGAAGAATTTCGCGTGGTGTAATTTTGTTATCGTGTGTAATACGAAGTGTTTTTTTTTGTTTTGTTTGCTTTCGAGATTCTCGAAATCTGTTAAAGAACATCTGTCCAAATGTTGCAACACTGTATTGAAAAAATGACAAAAGTTCAAAAAATAATAAAATGTGGTTTGGTGGTGGTTAAATTAATATTCGTTAATAATGTATTGTTAGTAGATAACTTCAGAGAACATTAGAGAACTTCGAGAGAAGGATACTTTTAGATCGCCACCTTTTTTCGAGGTACATACATGGCTACATGGGTATTGATGTAGACCACAACAATAATTGAAGTGCTCAATATTGTCACCGACATCCTTGGAATGAATTAGCTTTGCCGAAAATCAACAGATGTATAATCAAGGAATATTAATAAAGATACGATCGAGCATAACATATTGACTGTTAGAAATCAATGAAGGAAAATCATACCGTCCTGTGCAGTGGCGCAGCCAGGATTTTGTTATGGGGGGGGCTTAGGGATGCGAGCGTAGCGAGCTACGCCAAAGGCGTGCGCCGCAGGCAAAAATTTTTCGAAGAAAGGGGCGTGGTCATCTTATTTTCGAGTATAATTATTGCGTTACCATTGTTACCTACCTTAAATTGAAGTGAAAATTTTTCATTGCACCGGTAAAAAACCGACTATGATCATTAAAAGAAAATTATCATTAAAAAAAAAAGAGTGTCTGGGCGTCTGGGGGGGGCTATAGCCCCGTAGCCCCCCCCCCCTGGCTGCGCCACTGGTCCTGTGCAAATTAAGTCTTGGTCGAGAATAGTATTTTTTGTGAAGATGTATTCGGTGTAAAACTTTCATTTTGTCGAGATTATTTAATAATAAATTATTACGAGTTGTACCCACATCTCAAAAAAATTATTTAAGGAAAATCGTATAGGTATAATAATATAAAGTTTTGTATTTACTTTCAGATTAATTACATATTATCATACTCCAGCTAAAAAAATAAAATAATTTTCATATTTTAATGTTTTATTAACATTTTTTGTAAGTAGACAAATTGTAGTAATACACACAATATTTATTATATATATTATAATTTATTGAGGCATATTTTCTATGCCTCCCTAAACCATTTGAACCCGCATTGTGTTAGTTGGTACGCAGATTCACATGGATCAGGACTTTTTGGTTCTGCGCAAAACTCCACTAGTTTTTCAATGACCTGGGGTTTATGAGAAACAATTTTATATACAATTCCATTTTTGTTGGTAAGAGTCTCCAGTATTAATCCACCTTTTTCATCAGTAATTCCGGTTTTAAGATATGAACAGTAAATATAACATTTTAAGGGTTGATCATTTTCTCCCAAATATTCATCGTCCCAAAATTTGTTAACCAAATCTTCTGAAACGTTGGTACTGTTGAGGCAGTCAGTTTTGTGTTCGAAAGAAACTTTCAAAAACTTTCCTATGGCAACTCGTAACGCCTAAAATTTAAAACATTAATTTAGACAAAAAAATATCCGAATCCCGTTTAACTTTAACCCATATTTTATACCAGTAATGGTGCGAAACCGTACCAGTGTCATATTATTTTTTTTTCATTGAAATAGCAAATTAAATCAACAGAAAATGATGTTTGTTCTTGTTCCCCAATAGTAATGTAATAAGTAGGTATATACATGAAGTTTTAAAAAAATCTGAATTGATTGATTCATAGAAATTCCTAAAAATCGACAAAATTTTGACATGGTAGTGTAAAAGTTTAGTGTCCATTATTTTTTTTATAATATCCCGTTTTTGTGTGAAATATTTTCACTAAAATATTAGTAGCAAATATTATGAAGAAACGTTATCAAGTATTAGAATGTTTACAATAATGTAAATATGGTGCCAGTAATTGTTATTTTTGTAATTTGTTACACTAAAATTTTTTTTTGCTAAATATATTTATTTATTTGATAATAAAGTCAGAATAAACATGGAAACTGTCAATTTTATCATTATTTCTACTCTTGGTAAAATATGGGTTAAAATGTTTCAATAAAGTTTGAATAAAATAAAAATGTCCTTTATATCCAGAATAAAAAGCAGGCTTTTTTTAAAATCAATTTTTTGTTTAAAAATAACCAACTTTTTTGAGAATTAAAAAAGAATCCACAGTTTTTGATTAGAAATATTGTTATTATTAAAATAATAATTACCTCGTGAGATAGTTTGCAATAAGCAGCACCACATAAAATTGTCAGCAAGATAACTACGACACTGAACTTCATTTTGAAGCTTTGAAAACGTCAATGTTCTAAGATTGCAACACTTTTTTGTATATATACTACTAAGACGTAAATTAACGAGAGTTCCTTTTAGATGCGAATTCGTTTTTTGTTGCTAAAAAATCAATTAAGTATATAAACGTTTTGTGATATGCAGTTATTTGTTTGTTATATTAGCATAAAATTGCAATTTAAATATTTTATCGATAAAAGGCAAGAAAGCTCACAAAAAAGCTGATCTTACAGTTTTATCTAACTGTTATAATAACCGAAATAAGAATTTATTATCATATCGTGTAAAATGAAATGCTATGTAAATGTAAAATTTAGTTCACTAAAATAGTTGACTTCAGGTTTTCATAAACAAAGACACGTGTGCAAAAGTTCACATTTAATTTTAGTATGCAGAGAGAGATATTGTGCAGCAAATCCTATCTAGAAGGGTTGTTGGCATTTTTCATATTCTGCAGCGGACGAAGGGCTCTTGATGTTTTTACCTATAGTTTCAATTTCGACCCAGACAAAAGAAAAAGTTAAATATAAACTCTGCGTAGCAATTCACGCCACCCGATATGCCAAATTTCGCAAACCGGTCCTTTTTTAAATTTTTTTCAGTGCAGATAAATAAATTATTATATTTATTATTATTTATTTATTTTAACCTTATAATGTGTTTCAAGAGGAAATAGTATATTGTTTGGCAAGAGGTGAAACAAAGCGATTTCAGACGAGGGTGAAATTTGCCTGCCCGAGTGAAGCGAGGGCTGGCATCACCTTCGTCTGAAATCGCGTTTCACCTCGCGCCACACATACTATTTTTCATATTTACTGCATTGAAACAGAAAATTTTTTTGCATTGCAACTTGTAAAATAAATATTTTAAATTCGAAAATTTTTTGAATTAACAATAACTCGACAACGGCGCTAGATATCGAAAAACTGAGAAAAAATTTCCCCCCCCTCGTCTCGTACTCACCCCCCGGTGAATTATCGGTAGGAAACCATATGCAAAAATTTAGATCGATTGCGCGCAAAGAAAAATTACTTATAAACAACAATATCGAATTAATCTGACAGCTGTCATATTAATAAAATTTTATTTGAAGTAATGAAAAAATATTTTAATTCTGACAGGGTTGAAATGAAATCGGAAACAGAGTTGGCGGTAAGAAACTTGAGTGTTTCTGCCCTCGGGCAGAAACATTTTAATGTTTGACCAATATTTGCAGTGGTCTGAAATTGTCGTGTTTCGACTGTCTTGACAGCTATTGAAACACACTGTTTCAATGCAGGTAATATGAAAACCAATTTTCTGGTCGATTTTTGGTGATTTCATATTATGGAATATGAACATCAGAATTTTTTAAATTAGTAACAAGCTTTTGCCATAAGTTTAAAAAGAGGTACTTTGATTTCGATTGATTAGCTGAAAGTCCGACTAGCTCTAAATAATTATTATGTTTTACATTTACATAAAATTAATTTTAATTTTTTTGTAAGTTTTCCAGATTCAAAATGATCACAGCAAATAATTTGTTGGTTAAATAAGCAAGATTTTTGTTACAGACTCTTTTAGATTTGTCTTCGAAATTTAGTTGTTTTGTCGTTAAAGAGTTATTAACACGGTCAATGTTATTAACATTAAAAAATTAATAATAAATATCGAAAGTAAATTATGCATGCAAGTTTTTTGCACCTTATTTTAACATAATAACCGTGAAACTTATATCATCAAAATCTGCCTAAACAACTTTTTTAACCAAAAACATAATATTATATCTTATAACGAAATAAACATTCCGCGTCAAAATAATACCTTATTATGTAACACATCTCGTACCTACGCATTATTTTAATAGTAAATTCGAGTAACATTTTGAAATTGGAGAATTCGCTTATTCCAGGATATTGAAGATTTTAATTATTGAATGTTGAAAGTATAAATTCAGAAAAACATTCGAGTTCAAATTATTAAAAAATGTATATACTAATAACCAGAATTTTTGAAAACCTTGAATAAATTTTCCTTTGAATAATAACACTCAAGTTTATCGACGGCCATTGGCAGCCCGGAACAAATTTTTGAGCACGGAAAATAAATACATGTTAATTCAACGCATTTTCATAATTAATTATACATATACATATATTTTTATTCGTTCTCGTTCGCGTCAACCCTGCAGATTCGGCACGAAATATCCCATTTTTACTCCAAATATTACAAAGATGTTTTAGATCAAGTTAAAAAGATTACTGCTTATGTAAAAATTTACGAGCGATGAAATCACGAAAGAATTATTTTTCGTGAATCGATAATATTATAATCAAATTTTATCGTCTAATATGAAATTCGATTTAAAAGAATTTATAAGAAATCTCAATTACAAATTAAATTATTATTTGACATTTTTCATTTTACGGTAAATCAAACATACTATGCAATTTCAACAGTAATTTCAGTTAAAACAAAGTATTTTTTATCTGCCCTTGGTGTTAAAATGCAACTCTATCTACCCTTGCGGATAACACTGGTTTAATTATTTTTAATCTAACTAATCGTACTTTAACATTTTGCAATGGAAAAAAGATATATTTTAACAACAACTAATTAGTTAATTTAATACTATAAAGTATAAATAAATAAATCATTTAATAAATAAGGGGGATTTGATTAAATAAATATAAAAAAGGAAAAATAAGAAACAATACAACTCCACAAACATATATTAAAATATTATTTCTTTTGCTTAATTGCGTGCGATCTAAATAAATATTAATTATTAGGTCCTTTATGTTTGCGAAAACAATTTGCACCGCATCCATAAGCCAAAAGGTTCAAACATTCGGATTGGGGTTGTTATCAGTAAAAATTTTATGAAATAATTTCATAAGCTCTAGTATGGAGCTTTCAGTTTTCATCAGAAGGTAAACAAGCTGCCAAGACTCCGATCGTAATTATTATTCTTACTTCTTTATGTGTGTTTATTTAGGTAATTTTTCAAAAGTACGATTTTCAATTACATTGAATAATATTTAGCATTTATTAAAACAAAACAATCGGTCAATTGTTTGGGAAAATTTTTCAGAATAAATTACTTATTTCATTGTTGAAAATTCACACGTTATACTATTATTTGTCTTACAAAAGTTCAAAAAGCTCCTTTTGGAGAAAAATGTTTGGAAAACCTAAAAAGCTATTATTACACTACATGAATGTCCAGACGTTGACAATAATTCATTTTATTCTCTATTATATTATTAATTCAATAATTTAATTCCCTATGTTGAAATTCGTAAATAAATTTGTAGCTTTTTGGATTAATTTTTTTAAAAATCCAAAAAATTTTCAAGAGGACCAGAATTTCAGTTTTTCTGAAAAAAAATTAAAATTGTGTTTCTCAAAAACCCCATTCTTTTTCTAAATATTTAATATGTTTTGAGATCAAGTATACTCTTTTTTCTTTTCGTGAGAAAAACAAACTTTCCCAAAAGCTCTAAGTTACCGAATTAGTGGGAGTGATTTTTCTTATGTTGTTATACAGGAAATTTTTAAGAATAACATTATTTATTTCAAAATCTTAAAATGGTGTTATTACAGGTCAGAACTTTTTTTAAGTGAAAAAAATATTGGTTTTCTGGTTTTATATAAACAACAACAAATTTAGTGAAAACGAATTCTGAAACTTGAAACTTGAAAATTTAGATTATAAAATTATATTAATATAGTATTAAGTTAGTGCTAATAACTCAATGTTGATGCACAAATTTTATTTACACTTTTTGTCTTGTATTTATATTTGTATTCGATAATAAAAAATATAAAATTTCAAAAATTTATATATCCAAAACTAAAAATAAATCGATATTAAATTTTTATAAAATAAAGTGGGGTTTTAAGAAAATCGGCTTGCAGTTTTTTCAGAAAAATTCCAGTTTTTTTAGTCTTTCAGAAATTTTTTTGGATTGTTATAATTATTTTTAAAAATCAAATAAAAATCAATCTAAAAACTGCAAAATTGCCGAATTACCTATAATTTTTTTACGCTGTACACTGAATTTTTGAAAATTATATTATTTATTTCAAAATTTCAAAATGCTGCTATCAGGCGTAAGAACTTCCTTGGGGTTAAAAAAAACGTGTCTCCTCATTTTGTATAAACAACTTATATTTCAGGAAAAACGAATTCTAGAACATGAATTTCACTGGGCCTGCATGCTTTGAAATGCAGTCAGTCTGCTAATAAAATATAAAGCTTGTTATTTCCATTCATCGTCGGAAAACCTTTCTAATATAGTGGTCGTGGATAAAAGTAATTTATACATTTAAAAGCATTAATTATTTTAGTAATATTGTAATGATCATTTATGATCACTTGGTGCCACCTAGCGAATACTAGATTTACTTATGTATATCGAAGCAGGTTTAAAATAATCTACTTATTTTATTAGAAATTTTATCTACTTACTAAATTTGGTTTGTATTCTTGCTAACACAAAGAAAGTGCAAAATAATTTAAAATTTTTATTATAATATTATATTTATTATAAAGGTAGTATTTTTCTTTACTATTAAAATAAATTACAGTAAATTGAATTTTTATACAAACTAATTTCAGTGCACCCTTTGATCAGTTTTTTCGATATTAATTTTACTTTTTTTGGGAAAACTTAAAATAATTATTATTGTTATATAATAATTCTAATTTTTGTTCGCTTAGTGCCGACTTTTCAGTGATGCTCGACTACCTTCAACAAAAATTTTTGATGTTGTTGGTCCCAACCCGATTAAAGATTCACTGCAGTATTCTGTCACGTCGTGGATCGCAAACAATTCAAAGGACGTCTTTGTTTTATTAGTAACAAAATGGCTCAGATCCTTTCTTTCAAAAACTAGATTTTTACCTTTGAATCATTTCATTTTCTTTGCTGATTTAGTTTCCAAATTTTTAGTAATATTTTCTTTATCGGCCTGAGTAATACACGTTCGTCCAAAAAAGCTAATCCTATACGTTTGTTTTTACAGATACCAAAGATGCTTTTTAGCAACTATGAGAGCACTGTTTTTGGCAGACATCAATCACATGAACAGAGCCATATTGTGTAAGTCAGATCTGACAAAAATTAGGTCCAGTCATGACTTCCCCGATAAGCTCGCCAGATTTTAACCGGACCAGGGCCATGTGCTCTAAAAGGACATGCCATACTTGATCCTGATCCTGCCCAAAGAATGGTATACCGGATCCAATTTCTAATTGGGGTTTATTAATTTTTATAACTTGAAACACTCGACAAAAGTTTTAATGGAGGTGTGTTCAAATTAAACATGTTGTCAAGCTATATTTTTGATAACCTTTCCACAGTTAGTGGAACTCGAGCAGAGTGTGGTTACAGAGAAACAGAAAGAGACGCAGTATTTTGTAGCTATTTCTTTTGTATATCTTTTTGTACTTCGTGTGTCGAATATTTCAAGTTAAATTAAATAATTTTTGTTTTGTTGCGTACATTATTAATTTTCTCATTTGGTTTGCTATTTATGTATTTTTTACTTGTATAAATTGGCAAACATCTTTTTGCTTAGAAGTGCATTTGTAAATATTATTGCTGTATTTTCGTTTTGACGGATTTTTTTAATATTATTTTTCTTTAGGATTATTTTCTAAATTTATTGCATATTTTTAATTTTGTATAACTACGTACTTATATAATTTGTATGTATGAAATTGATTTTGGTAGACAGCTAAAGTGGCGAAAAGTTTATCTATTATTATATTTATGCATTTTACTTATTATAATTATTTCTTATCGAAATAAATATTCTTATTGTGTTTCGTTGCGTTTTTAATTATTATCTCATAGCACACTCGAGGTTGACTTTTTACTTGCATTAAATTGTTATTGAATCTGATTGCCATAATGCAAATTTTATATTAAAAAATACCAGTTTGCAAAAAACCTTGTACAGAAAAGTGTACAGAAAATAGTCGAGGCGTAGCTAAGTATTAATATTTTATAATGTATCAATGATAATGACAAAATCGAGCCGCACAAAATAATAATTTTGTGGGAAATTTTTTTATTATGTTTCGAATAAACGAACAAAACTTTTTCAAAAATTGCAATTGCAATATAAAATCTGACAACTGCAACTTTGGCTCTAGAAAATTTTACGTTTTTCAAAATTTTTTAGTTACAATATTGCTCTATCTTAAATAGTTTTTCCGAGAAAATTTTTGAAAGAACACGCAGTGGAAACTTTGAACAATTATTTTAATTATCAATAATTTATTGTTTATTCAGAGAATATTCAAAATCTTTTCCCACAATGTTGACATTTTCTTCAAATTGCCACTAACCAATCTCGGCACGATTTTTGTCATTAAATATTCCTTATTTTAGTGGACTAAAAAATGATTTGGTTTAGAAAAATGTAACTACATATTTATGTGGAAAAGTATAGCTTTTAAATGAAAAAGCATACAGGAAAAAGTCGACCTCAAGTACCTAACATATTATATTAAATATTTGAATAAAAATGAGCTATTTGAGTGGTGCTGGTGATTCAATAATAAAATTAATACAGAAAAAACTTAATTATAAATAACGATTAATAATTATAATTTTACTATCTACAGGATAATTTAAAAAGAATGGGTATATATAAGGTGGTGATAATAAAAGTTTTCACATCAGTTCTATCTGTACTACTTTTCTATTACTACTACCATGAAGGCTGTAACATTATTGGTTTTGTTAGGTGTTGCGGCATCAGTTAATTGCCAGGGCATGGAGGTAAATAATTTTTTAAAAATTTAAAAATTTTATTTAATTAATATTTTTAGACTGTCTTTTTGGCAATCGATACTTACTTAGCAAATGTGGGTATGCAATATCGTGACGAGTGTATCAAAACAAGTATGGTCGATATAGCATTTGTGGAAGCTTTGGAGAAGAAAGCAATAATGACCGACGATAGAAATTTAAAATGTTACTTGGAATGCCAATATTTGAAAACGGGCGTAATCGATGCAAATGGCATCATTAATTCAAACAGCGTAAAAACTATACTGAAAGCTCAAAATCAAGCATTCGTCGACGAAGTGGAGAAACAGTGTAAGCATCCTAAAAGCAGCGATGTTTGCGAAGCATCGTTTGAAGGTACCATTTGTATGTTCAAAATAATGATAGAACAAGAGCATATCCATTAAATTTAAATAAAATTAAAATTAACACTTCAAACCATCCACAGAATGTTCGTAATTATGTATCTCACACTGTATACAGTAAATAATATTGTAAAAATCTATTTTTTTAAATAATAAATTTTCTATTATGATATTAGTAAATATATTATGTAATAAGATTTTGTCCAAAAATAATTAGTGGGCACCGTAGCTTATAAAGAGCCCAAGGGGAAAGGAAGCAAATCTAACACAAAAATATAAATGAAATTTTAAAAGAAATCTTAGATGTTAAAGCAGAGCTTCAATAAAAGCTCTTGTTATTCTCAAGGCAACTAATTTTTAGTAGTTACCTAACCACCACTGAAAAAAAAATGATCAAAATCAATCAAAATTTGACAAAGTCATTTACAAGGTGACGTTTTACATCAAATCAATAAGTCAATATAAAAATTAGTATTATTGACGATTAACATCAAAATAATATCTTTTTAAGTTAAAAAAAAATAAAAAATGGCAGACGACACGATAGATATTATAGAACCATTCGATTTCCATCCATGCAACAGCCCTCGGGGTATGCTCTACTACGATCTTCCAGATTTAACTAGCGACCAACAAATTCATTTGAACAAATATAAAATAAATTCGGTTCGAGAAAACGAAAAATATTTAGCGGCGCATCCGGAGGTTTAGAAATTTCAAAAACCAAATTTTTATTTCACTTAGTACTGTTTTAGATTAGAGCTTTAATAGCTTTGATTAGTCGCTACGTGTTTTTACATCGACCCAGAACAGATTTGCCCGAATTTATTGGAAGATTCTTTTTACGTCCTAAAATAGACATAGAAAAAGAAGTGGAAGATTACATAAAGAGTAGAGTGTGTATTTCTTTAAAATTTTTACCAATTTATAAATTTTATACCAATTTAACAGGATCCCCATGTTTACGAAGGAGACAGTGCTGTCGGTTTAAATGCGCAGTATAAAAAAGAGAAACGTGTTTCTGCTCATGTTACCTTTCCAGAAGAAGAAGAGGATTATAAGGATATTCCAAAAGAGTTGTTGGATGAAATTATCGAAAGAGCGCTGATACACTTAGAAACCGTAAGCGCTGATTTTGGTATTATATACTGTACTAAAAACATCTCAAATAACAAGATGTTGTTAAATTTAACAAATACATTAGTATTTTGTTGACCCTTAACTACCTATCTTTTTTTTGTTGCTACAACAAAGTTTTTCTTTACATCAACTAATTTAATATAACATTTTGTTATTTCAAATTTTTTTTCTTTTAGTGTGAATTTTAGCAAATCATATTAGGTATTAATAATTAATTTTTAAGAGAGATTGGAGATCGTTCGACACCGACGAAAAATCTGCCATCATTAAGGGTGTAATTTCCGACATTATCCATAAAGCGTTAGACGATCGAGAAAGAATATTGGAGTACTTGTTCAAATCCGAGCAGGATTTAGCTGGTTACGAAAGTACAATAGCAACGTTGGATGATTTGACAACGGTCACGACAGAAATTTTCAGCGTTGGCTCAGGTTCCGACACCGATGTTAAAAATGTTACAGAAATAGAATTCAATGAAAAAAAACTAGAAGAAAACCCATCGGAAGCTACAGAAATGGCCCTCAATTCTCGGCTGATTCTCGATTTATCTGAAGAGCAATCTGAAGAAAATTTCGGGCAATCTCAAGAATTTGGGGAACTACCGCAAGACATAATGGAGCAGCCGCAAGAAATTGTTGAACAACCTCAAGAAATTGTTGAACAACCTCAAGAAACTGTCGAGGATCCTCAAACAGTAGCGGCGCCAGAAAATGAAGCTCCCGCAGAAGAAGCCACATAAAAATTTAAAAAATGATAATATACATATTTTTTAAATAATTTATTTGCTCTAATTTAGAGTGAACTATTATAGTATTGTTATAGAAAGAGATCTCACTATAAAATAAAGTTTTAAAATTATATGTAGTTGATCTGCCTATCCGCATAATTCAAATTCAAAATTTTAACAATCAAAATTTTCAAAACAGAAATCCATTTTTTTATGAAAAATATGCAAAACTTCAATATCATCTGTCGAAACAATATATTTGTAGGTACAATAATTATTATACAATTTTATTAGCAGAAGTCTTAAGGCCATCCATTTAGGTGTCAGACAAAAGACTAACTTAATAACTTAAGTAAAAGCCTTTGGAGAATAAAAACATTCCGGCAAGAAAGAAAACTGAACGAATTTGTATCGTACTCTGCATAATTTAATTTTTTTTTGCAATCATTGCATGACTATAATTGCCCATTGAGCAAGTTGTGGCGTGGAATTTTAATAATCGTGTAAAAAATTAATATGTGGATAAAATTGCACGACGAAAAGTTCACACGCGTAAACTAAATTTCTTTCAGTGGGAACGCATCGAACGCATCCAATTGATGTTCTCTGTGCATGGCGCTAAAAATATTTACGTTTTCGCATGAAAAAAATTGTAAATTACAACAAATTGGACTTCTGTTTTCCAAAATTGATTAAAGCGATCTCGTGAATGAATAAAAAGCAATGAAATAAACAAAAAATGAATGAAGAAAATAAAGTTATTCCGTATAATACAGTTAACTGGCTACCTAATGGCAAATCATACAAATACCGCACATGCAAACCGCTCAAACAAAAATTCTCCAATTTTCTTAATAAAAACATCAAATTCGTGCCGTCGGTCTGTATAATAAAAGCATTTGAAATAATTGCCGACTATTAAATAATAAGTTTAAAAAATTCGACTTAAAAAAGTATTTTTTTGATTTCCCTTCCATAAAAACGCAACAACAAGTAAATAAATGTTTGCTGTTAAATCACGTATTTTGATTTTTAAATCTGGTCAAGATGGATTACCCAAGTTTTCCACACACGGGAGATTAATGGCTAACGATAATATTACGTTACTAAAAGTTGGTAAGTAAAAAAGGTAACCGAGCATACATTACAAGTTATTAAACACTATCAAGTTGATCTATAATGAGCGGTAATGTAACTGAACAAGTACCTAATGGAACTTTTATTAAAATCGAGGATGTTCCACGTGAAGTGATTTTTTATCATTTCGACTGGCCGATAATAATTGTTGGTAAAAAATAGAAAAGATAATTGGAAATGTTAAAAGAAATATATTTCCTTTATTGAAATGAAAAAATTATTTGTACATTTAACGGTAAGTACAGGTTTTTATTGAGGCAATTTGAGCAATGATTTACGGTTTGTCAGATGCGTCGTGTACATAATATTGTAATAGGTACGCAATAGTAATAATTTCGCCAATAGTGCGTTGAATATTTTCCTAAAGCCTATATCCATAAATACTACCAATATCGAGGTGCTTCTCCTTTAATCAGAAATCAAAGAGGTACATAGGATTTTGCTATTCTATGCTCAGCTAAGTGAAGGTAATTTATAATCTTCAAATGTAAGTTTACTTGTGTAGTTCTCGACAAATTTACGATCATTCGATTGTGCAACATCTAATGTCTTCTTGTACCGTGTCTATCCATAACAATGTTTAACCAAGTGTCTAGCAAAAATTCGTTTAATTATTACCTATGTTTACGTAGTACCTACCTATGTACGTGTGTATGTGGTGTCATTGACTTTCGTCGACATACCCGACCACCTACTCGAGTACCTACTATACTAGAGTAAAATTATTACATACAAGTACGTAGTTACATGGTAGGTACTTCTAGATATTTTTGCTAAAAAAATATTTTCGTTTTGATCAATTAAATCCATAAATGCACAGCCAGCACCTATGCTTTAGAGTTAGAGACTCTAATTTTGCGGGTTCCGAATAGTGGCACTTGACCGTTCGAGTGCGAACAATTTTGGTTTGACCTTTCGACGATTCCAGTGGGAAAAACAACTTGCATTCAGATTCTAATGAATTTTTGGTTCATTTTGATCAAAATTTGGTTAACATGATGGAAGCTTTTAAAAGTATTGGGAGAAAATTTGAACTTGAACTAGAATTTCTGAGCTTTTTTTTTGTTTTATTATTATTATATCCACTTTAATTATTTAAGGCATCAAAATAAATTTTTAAAATAACATTTCATGGTCCGAATTTATTTACAAAAGACAACGTATTAATTAGGAACGGAATTTTACCATTTCTAGCAAGTAGTCGACAAAAGTAAAAATGTTTAGTTAAGAAGCTTCAATTATTGTATTTCATTATTCAAAACTTTACTTTTCGAAATTAAACCGTTAAGTCTATTTAAATTACACGTCGAGTATTAACCAAAGTAGGCGGAGAGCAAAGTGTAATTGACGTTTGAGTGCATTTTCCTCTTATGTTAAGTCAACATTTTAAAAAATCCGATATAGAATAATATTTAAAGCTATCTTCGACGAAGATTAATTACCAAGTTAATTAAAATGTAACAATTTATTAAGATCAGGTTCATGGATAATAAAAAGGATCGCGAAAGATCGCCACAGAAGCTTAAGAATAAAAAGTTAAGTGTGCCGGATTATTTTAATTAATCCTTTTTATTTCAAATTTTGACCCAAAAAATTGTAATGGAAAACTTTTTTTCAAAATAATTGCCCTGAATTACGTTTGCTCTTGAACTTGTTCAATAGTTTGTGTACTTGCCGGAGGTCGTGATTCGCAATTCCAACTTGAAACTGAAGAGGTGGAGGAATATAAAGCCAGACCACGAAGACTTGTTATCATCAAAGAGTTCGTTGGAATTCTATGTTTGTAAATCGCGTTATAGGTGTGTAAACTTGACGAGACTACCTACAAAAAGCGTGAGTACTATTTTCTAAAAAAAATTTACTTTTGTATTTTAACATAGCTAATCGATTCGCAACTGAAACTTTAATCGATTTATAAGGGAAACTTCGATGCTGCACCAGACGACAAACCTTATACGCGCGTGTTTTTGAAACCGGTGAGCTAAATAATTATGTTTAATTTACCATTTCGTAAGAATTTCACTCAAATTTGTGCGAATTAAAACTACTTGCATTTGCAGCGGGAATATGCTGAAAGTGAAAACGTGCAAATAATTAGCAAATAAATTTTTTGAAAAATTGTTTTCGATTTGTTCAAGCACTGCGTAAAAATGTTCTAAATGCTTTAAACGTATTACTGAAAGCCGAAATTACAAAAAACATCTGTGCATTTGCATATTTTGCTTGTTCGATAATTTGAATCCTTTTAAATAAATTAGTACCATAATTTAAATTTTTAAAAATTAAGCAGCTAAGCAAACAATAGAATTCAATTCATCTGCAAACAACAAACATTTTAAATTTTAAACATTTTTAAATTTCTTTTATTGCAAGTTTGAAGGAAATAATATTTAATGATCTCAAAGTCAATGGTTCTCAAAGTAGCGTTGCAGACTTCTAGAGTAATTTTTAAACTATTTTACATGGTTAATTAATTGTAATCTTCTGATCTTGAAAGTTTTCTAGCGGAATCGTGATTCTGCGGGATAAAACCAAAGATTTGACTCTAATAAAAGCTTGGTAACCATCGATGAAGGAAATAATATTATTTATTATATTATACACCAAGGTACCAAGGTGGGTTTTTTAATCTGAATGGTACATTTTTTGGTGATAATAAGGAATTTATTTTTAAATCCCTCAATGATAAAAAACGACAATTTAGACTAGCGTTACTCAACCTGTGAAGGATAACACTAAACAGCAGGCGATGCGAGCCTAAATATTATTAGAAAAATTATTTAATTTACTGAAAGAAAATCATAATAAACACATTTTCACATAATAAAAAATTAAATACACAAAAATACAAAAAATTATTGTGCGAGAGGGGGGCGCGATTAAAATTATAATTATTGAAAATTGGATTGCAAATTCTGAAACATTGACAAACGCTGCTTTATTCTAAAAAAAATGAATAGTGTCTTCCGCATTAGACATAACAATCCAGATAGTAGACAAAAACATGTAAATATAACAAGGTTTCGTTGCATGAAATTGCAATTCGGTGTTCATCATCTTCAGATGCACACTGACTTAAGATGATTACAATTACAGTAAACTTTCTCAAAATAAAGTAGCGTATCTCACTTTTGTGGGTAAGACTTACATACAGTGGATGCTTGTGAGAAATTTAGGTGGTGAGATATGCGTGTGAAACCGAAGAATTTGAGAATTTAAAAAAATATCAATTATGTTTTTGTAAAACTTGGATTGGTGGCGGCACTGCTTCCCCTGTCTACCCCGACAAGTCGCCACTGATGAAATAGAAGATAATATTCCCATAAATAATAAAAATAGTTAACTTTTATTTTATAATTCACGTTATAAATTAAGATTTGTCGTTTAGATAATAATTATGCAATCTTTTAGAAAGATTTTAATAGTACAGATTATAATATATTAGTAAACCTGCTTTTAAAATACACTTAAAATACATCCTGATGTCAGCATCAGGACTCTTTGTATTGCCGCATGTATACATAATATGTTTATATGCCCTAATATGTTATTAAAATAATCCATAAAATTATTGTAAAAATATAAACCATGGGTATCCTCCTGAAATACACTATGTTTATTTAGAAATTTTTCTATTTTTTTAAACAATTAACTAAGAAAAAAACAAAAAAATAAATTAATAGTAAAATATCTACGAAGCTTTTATGGAATAAAAATAGTTTTATAAAAATGGGACTCTTGCTTTTTGATTTTAAATAGAATATGGATGATGAAAGAATATAAATCCAATGGTCATTATTTTTTAATGTGTGTAGTAACGGAGGAATACAACTAACAGAAAGTCCTGCAGTGATCATACATTAGGAAAATTATATAGCTACTATCTAATAAAACATCTAAGCATTAACTTCTTATTCGAGAGAAATAATTTATTAAAAATAAAAAAATAAAGAATTTTTAAAATTTAATGCCGGTTTTAAGTTACAAATTATTTTTAATTAAAAAAAAAATAAAACAAAATTATTGGTAGTGCAGCTAAAGCCGCACAAATAAATTATAATAACGATAGGACATTTAAATAATTAAGTATTGGTTCAAAATTTTTGAATGTTTTAAAAAAACACAACAAAATTCTTGCTAATTTTCCGTCGACATTAATTATTCTGCATACGGTATTGAACCATTTATTGGTACAATGCTGATATTATATACCGATGGTAATCTCAAGAGATGTTCAAGTTTCCATTTTAATTATTTAATTAAAAAAGAATTTATGCAAATTTTTCTATAAATATATCGGCAAGTAAAAGAAATACCAGTTCGAAGACACGATATAATAATTATTAAGCGGATAATAATAATTAAAAACGGTTTAATCGGTTCTTTTGCCTCAAATTTCGTTGCAAGCAGTTTGTGATATTTTTTTCAAAAATGTAATTATTATAAAATAACAATTTTAGTTTATTTACTTTTAAAGGAACCTTTTTGTGCCTAATATTAATCGAGGTACTTAAGTTAAAACAAAAGTGGTTATGTTATGCATTGTTGATTTCCACTTTAAAGTAATACCCACAAGAGCTGTGACTACTAATATTGTAGATTTTCTATGGTAAAATGCGTTCTACATCATTTATTTTTTGCTTAGCATAACGTTCTACCAATTAACTACTATAAGTAGATAACCTGCGACATTAAAAAAAGTTTTCGTTTCCTTCAATAAATTAACGGTAGCTAAAAATGAAATACGTGCACATTAATAAACGTAATTGCGTAATTTAGAGACCAATTCGATGATGTTACACTTAGACAATTTTGACAAAGTTTATAATTTCCCTCTAAACAGTTACAATAAATTATTATTATAATGAAGACTTAAGAGTAGCACTAAATGATTTTGCAAAAAATCTGACAGATAAAATTTATTTGGATTTCATGTTATTATAACCCCAGGTCGTAGAACTGTCCGTGTTTAAATCGACGCTTCGTGTATATAATTAGTTACAAAATTTGCACATTCATTTTGGACTCTTTCAATTTTTTTTGAATCTCCGTCTAATGTACCTTACGTTAATGTAATTAACGCAAGTACTTAAAAAACCTCACGCAAGGTTGTTCACCTTCTCAAATGTATTAACTAGCCAGTGATAAAATTTATAAAAAGTAATCCACGCTCAACTTGATGGACCAAGCTGATGGGTTAACAAAAGGCATATCAAGTCGATTGTTAATGTATAATACTTTTTAATCGGATCTCCTATCGTCTTGGGGTGGGAAAATCTAAAATAATACCTTCGGTAATTAATGCTGCCTTTACATGATAATTACATTTAGCAAAACAATTTGCTCAAACCAGTTATGCTTGCAATAAATAATTACTTACTATATAGTTTATTGCCTTTTCTGCATTCAACTTGCTGGTCGTTAATATTCAAATCTTCTCATTAGTTCGTTATTTTTATTTACAACTAAATTCCAAAATTACGGAGCTCCCAATAAATAACCAATATAATTTCGATTAAAATCATCTTTTTCAATTAAAACTTAATTATTTGACATAATAAGAATTCGCCACTGCCCTACTGCATCTTTCCACATTTCGCAAGATTTTTTCAAAAAAATAAAAAAAAAATCAAAAATCTCCTGCACCGTTACGTTACATACGACCTAAGATGACCTATAGCAATTAAACAAGAGAGGAAAAATGTACGGTAGTTTTACATTGCAGAATTTATTCCATCCATAAAGTAGTTAATTTAAATTCTAAATCGTAAAATCTATTATTAAAAGAGTAGTAGAAGAAATTCCATATTAAAAAATTTGCTGTAATCACTGCTGTTCGTTTTGTGCATCGCAACAGCTTTCGTCTTAATGCAACTCTTGATGATTCCTTTTCATTAATTTAATAGTGTAAAAGTTTGCACTGTAAGTTCTGTACCATTGTTGTCAATGATGAAAAGCGTAATTACGAAGGCTTTAGTCATGCATGTTTCGAAAAAAAAACACTTTAATGCCGAATAAAATTAATTTTCTGCACCACAATTTCATATTAGCATTCTTTTATATAATCAAAAAAACTCATTGTTGTTTAATAAAAAATTGAATTAAATTCTATAAAAATTAAGGTACCTACTTCCAAATGCCAAAATTAAGTCTTTTGAATTTGTCGATTAATAAATAAATTGGAAATTACCCGCAGCATCGCAAGTCGATTATAATGATTTATAAAATTTGATCCGTCATAAATTATAGACAAGTTTTTAGTATGTAAACATAAGACGTTAATAAATTAATTAAAGGCATCATACAAACGCTAATAAATAATAATAATCTATAAAATTAGTGTTAAATCATATAGCGAAACTATTAAATTTTTATTAAACATTTTCAAGTAGCAAAGAAATTAATTCATTTAAATATTATAAAACTATTGGAATCAAATTAAAAATAAACAGAAATTGATAATACTAAATGAGTCGACTGCAATATAACGGCTCCAAAGGTGAAGTTGAAAAATATCAAAGGAAAATTTATAGTTTTCATATTTTTCAGTGCATTAATTTCATATGTATTTTAATTGGTATAGGTAGTACAAGATTTGCAACTTGAAAAACTAGTTTTTATATTCATTTTTATTATTTGATTTATTTTTAATTTTTTGAATTTTTCATAATTTTTTATATTACTAACTCTTTTATAATGATATCCTTTGGGTTTACCACTAATATAAAAATTTATATCTTTAAAAGCTCGGTTTGTTATTTCTTTTAATTGTTAATTATTTTTATTTTTCTTTAAAGTTTTTAATACACATTCCTTGTCAGAAGAGATAAATATTGCTCCACAACCATCTGAAGTTGGAACCGACAACCGGTTATTTAAATTGAAAATTAGTAGTAGCAAATATGATATATAAGACACACATAATTTAATATAATAATTACAGTTGAAGAATAGGATGTGAAGGAATAATTTCACGTCGACTCGACGCTTAAGATAGAAAAAGACGGCAATAATTATTAACGCATAATTTATCGTTTAACTTTTATCGTATAATGTAACGAATTAATTAAAAATTAATAATAATAAATATACAAAATTTGATCCAATTCCGCCAGATAAGAATTTATTATTTCGTTTTATAACACCTACAGAAAATCTCATGTACAAAATATCCTTATTTCGGAAATAATAAGTCCTAATAGTTTTTGAATAACCAACATTTGCTCTGAGTTGCGCCGCTTCATTTTTAGACAAGACAACCTTACGAGGTTGATGCCGTATCTCTTATTTGGAATTCTTCGTGGTTTCAATTTTGATGATCCGACACCGATACCTCTGTCAATCCTAAATAAATCCGAAAATGTTGGATTGTGATAATCGGCATAATATCTTGTACCTAATTCATAAAACACCTCGGCATGGCCCCATACTTCTTCCAATAATAAATAAATAAATAAATAAATAATTAAAAGGTTCCGCAAAACAAAAATAATTATCTTCATTCATAACTTTTTTAGGTCAAACTAAACAAAATTGTCGATAGTGAATCAATATCGATACACCTCGTATGAATCGACCTACATTAGGCTATAATTAATCAAGAATAACTAACGGTGTAAAAATATAAAGAATGTTTAGGACACACCACTGGGTTATTGCTGATTATTATTTTCATTAATAAATTTCAAACTTCCGGCCTTTAACAAATCATAACAAAATACTTAACATTTATTTTTTTATAATATTTGTAAACATTACTGCACCAGATATATAAATAAAATTTTTAATTTTCCAATTAAATAATGAAATTGTTTGTTTCAGTAAAATGTTGGTTCTAAATCTTGGAATCTTGGCATATCTAATAATTGCGGTATCTTCTTCATTCGGCGGAAGCGATGAAAAATTTCTCAAAAAATATGCAATGATGAAGGTAAGTACAGCAATTATTTACTTATTATTAATTGCTTAGGCTGAAATTCCATGCATTTATAAAATAAATTACAAATGAGAACCGGATTTGAAGGAAGAACACTTTTTAATGATCAATACGCACATAATTTAATCACAATTTCCCAGAGATAAATTAGGTACTATGGTAGATTGATACTCTTAACATACATGAAAAAATTACTGTTCGGCATTTTTTTAATAATAATGAAATTATTATAATTTATATAATAATTATCTATTGCCCACATTTACAGATTTACGAAAGTTGTTTTGGTGCAGAAGTGGTTAAACAGATTCGTAAGGAAATGAAATTGGCCTGTTTGAAATGTGCGTCCTACGAAACACCTGCACCTCCTCCGACACCTCCTCAGCCTTCGACGCTACCACCATCACGACCATTTGCGACGAATCCTCCCAAAATGGACGGCGGAATAAACGATCAAGATAATATAATTTATGCAAATGCGCAAGCATACGACGTCGATAAACTCAACCCAGGAGTTATTGCATACAAGCCTAACGTAAGAATAAAATATAGTAATTTTTGTAAATTGTAATGAACGAAAAAGTTTCAGAACCCTTATCCTTTACCGCCAGCGTTTAGACCATATTCAAATCCAGCATTTTATTCTGGCTATCCTGGTCAAGGCCCCCCCATGCTTTTCCAACCACCATTTCAACAGTCGTATGGTTTTTCGCCCTACAACGTTCCATTTTTAGGAGGCCAATACTTTGGAAATCAAAGGACAGCGGTAAAGAATACCCATTTACAAAATTTTGTTAATTTACTCACAGTTTACTTTATATGTTTCAGAGGGACATGGACTTAAGGGGTCAATTAGAATCCATAACTTCCAAAATGAGTGGTCGAGTGAAAAACGTAACTTGTGTGATGCAAGAACTTGGATATTTAGACGACAAATTGGAACCAAACTTTTACAAAATTAGGGAACGTATCCGCAACTTGCCAATTTCGAAAGAATTAAAAGACGACATGGAAGACGGAGTAACTTTTTGCCAACAATTTTCGGTAAATAAGAAACAATTTTAAGGAAAAAAAATACCAAAGTTTTATTTTCAGAAATGCGTTCCGGAAGTGCGTGGCGAAAGTACCCCTCTGTCGAGCGAATTTGTTCGCCCAATGTTCTTCTTCAAATGCTACAAACATAAAAAATTAGAAGCCTGCATCATGAAAGATATTAGAGAAAAATATCCTGGAGTCGAAGACGAATTCGACAGCTCAGAGATGGAATTAAGGAGAACTGGAAAAGCAATGAAAATGCCCAAAGAAGATACCGATCTGTTAGCGTCGTCTATGTATGAATTTTTGTATGGCAGCAGCAGTAATGCAGAAGTCGATAATTTCTTTTAAAAGATAGTTTTCCGAAATTGTCACACTTTCAAAAAATTTAACTTTTACGTACAGGATGTTTCAGTATAAAAGTGTGCCATAGTGATGAAATAGTGACCCATAGAAAAAAAAAGTATAAACACTGCATTTATATTTCGTAAAAAATACCCTGTATGTAAAATTGACAAATCACTATTTATTATTTCATAATAGCATTAATTTATTACAAAGGTGTTAGTTTTAAGAGTAGGAAATTTTTGAATTTTAGCGTGAAAAATTAATCCTGAAGGGATACAAATTTTAATGCTAAAATTTAATCGTTTAAGGATATGTGAAACTTTTTTTTATAATTTGCATTAAAAAACTTCTATATAATTCTTATTTTTATTAGTTTATTGTCAGACACATATTACTTTATAGGACAATTATTATCTTACTCTTAGTAAATTAATTTTTACTTAAATTACTGGAAATCTATAGAACCCTTCAGTTTAAAGCATCAGCTTTAATCTAATATTACAAATAAATATCACAGAAAATTATTAAAATGCGAGCTTCGGAATTATAATTTAAAATAGATAATGTTAAAAAGAAATATTCTCCAAGAGAAGAAAATTTACCTCAAATATTTCAAAATCACCTATAACCCAGGATTTTTAGCATTTGACTTAGAAAAAAAATAATGTAAGTCTAAAAGTTGGCTTAAACAATCCTCAAACATTACTGAACAATATACTAAATCTACTACCGATGAAAAGCATGAGTAAAATTAGATCAGGTTTTTGCAAGTGGTCGTATTTACTGAAATTTGCCAAGCAATTCGTTACCCCTGTAACTATTTAAGTGATAAAGCTCCCTTGCTCTTAAATAAATATTGAGATGGCAGTTTGGTGCGTGAATCAAGTAAAACTGACCCTGAAAAATCTTATATTATTGGTGTAAAAAATATAAATCCAATATTTCAGTAGAATTTAAAGAACAAACCATCATCTTAAATACATATATTTGTAAATCACCACGACACAAAAAATAATTTTATTTACCCCACCATAGATGTGCCACATTATCTTCAGTCAGTAAGCCACCACTAATAAAATGAGAATTTCACTATTCGATTATTAATTTTTAAATCTTAGTTAATTGTGATAGGTAATGGTGACTGTCTAAAATATATTGTACAAAATAAGTTTTTAAAGCTCTTAGCGCTAATTAAGTTTGTAAACATGGAATAAACAACCATTATTATTCTCTAATAATTTAGCAACATTTAAAGCTGCAAATAGAAACTTCAATAAAAATTTCCATACTCACATTCAACTATACTCGATCAAACAGTCTTACGTTACAATTATTGTCATTTCATCACATAATTACATTCAAACCATTTATACTATCTCTATTAACCCATTATCTAGCTCGACGGAATATTTCAACAACTTTGAATATTTCATTAAAAGCTTCTTCCAATAACAAATTACATCTTTTCCTTTCAAATGATTCCAAATAAAACTAAAGCCATTTAAAGCAATTTCTTGTGCAACATCTTGATTACTTTTTGCAAACAGGATAAGCTCTTTTAAGTTATTTTTGTTAGCCCCCTGATCAACCGGAATGTAATGAACCCAAGGTTTTAAAGCGGAATAGAAAAATTCCAACCACTCCTCGCCTACATGAAAAACTAAAGATTTACATAACAAAATATGTTTAAAACGAAAACTCGCTGCAACCCCTCGAAAATTAAATAAATATTTATATTTGCAGTGATCTGTAAATGAAACCTCCGATGCGGGTGGTGCATGAAGAGTGTCCTAAAATTTTGTTCTTTAATTCAAATTTAAGCCAAAAGTTTAAAACAAAAACTTACTGCATCCGATTTCCAAGCCTGGTTTTTTGTGTACTGAGCATCCACAATATCTGGTTGTTCTCTCGACAATAGAACTAAAGGATCTCTTTCGGAACTTGTACGAGACCCTCTAAAAAATGCAACGTCTTGTCTTTCGGACCATTCGGTTTTATTAGCAAATGTAGCTATTTTTGTTTTATGTAGTTCCCAATTACCTTAAACGTATATAAACAAAGTTAGTGATTTTAATAAATTCAAACGATTAAAATTTACCGATTCCTTTAGGATATAATCCAATAGCAGGACCGCCTTCCCAAAACGCCCAAGCCGGATACATAATATCATAATACAGATGCGTCTTACTAAATGAAAATACCGGCCCAAAAACACCGTAATTTTTATGAATCTGAGGCCAGTCGCGAGTATTAACAATAAACTCCATGTCAGGCAACTTTGAAACCAGCTTTAACAAATAATGTTCAATTCCGGAACATCTTGCAGGAAACATACAGTTTTTGTCTCTATATAAACGACCATCGATTATTTGGTACTTGGTACCCCTAAAACCAATATACTTTACAGGTACCTAACAAAAAATAACTCAGACGTCCGACTTACTTTGCTTTAACGTTTTCTATCATTTCCTTTGAGATGCCATTCCGAAAAGGCTTCAAATTCTGGTTTATTACATCGATGTAACACAAACAACTCGTTTTATCGCAGGGTTTATAAGTTCGTTTTGCTTCTTCGATTTTTGCAAAATATTGCGAGAAAGGATTGTTGTTACCTTCTAAAATTCAAAAGTTTGAGAGTGAAACGAACAGTTCGATTGGATTACCTTTAGTGTATTTATGCGAAACGTTACTTCCGCAATCATTTTTAACACAAAATTGGTCCTTACAACTAATAAAATTAAAGTGTGCGATGAAATTTATTAAAATTAATGAAAGAAAACATTTCATATTGTAAATTTTGAGGTTAAGATTTGTAGTTTCGTTTGTCTAGGAAACGCTCAAGCGCGCTAAAATTTAAAAATTGTTGCATACAAATTATTTTAAAACGTTTCTTGTTTAATACATTTAATTTTTTATATTATAAAATGGCCATTTTGTCAGTTCGAGTGGATGGGACCCTTTTGATTCCAACGAAAAAAATTACAGTATAATTTTTGAAATGGTTTATTTAAATTACATATCAAAAAACAAGTTAATATTGGTGTGGCACAGCGTTGTAGTCGCCCATCGTGCAATACAAAAATGGGCTAATTGCTGCCATTAGTAAGGCAGCCCCCAACCAGGGTCTGTACAAAAACCATGCAGTTGCTATAACTAACAAGGAAATCGAAACCGATATTGCTAAATTTGTGGAAGAAGTCATTTCTTGTGTTGTTAACCATTGAAACAGAGAGAATCGTAGTACTGAAAATTATTATTATTAATTCATATCATCATCAGAAAATAATAGAAAACTTACAGAATATTTTAGACAGTCGGGCCAACATTACAAAAGAGGCATACAAAATAAAAATTCCTGCACCTCTGAGTTTCCAAGTTTCATAGTAAGCGTCGGAACGTTCCTCACTAAACATTTGCGATATTGTTCGAGTGCCTGATCTAAGTAAGAGGATTTCGTGACCCTTGCTGGTTATGTAGGGTACAAGGATTCCATCCTTTTGCATAGCAATAATCGAGACAGATTCACCTGAAACTCCAGCATAATAAAATTGCACCCTGATATCTCCAACTTTTGGATTCCACACGTCGTCGCAGTGATAATAAATTCCCATGTGTAATTTAATTTCTCGCCGTTCGGGTCTTTCGTCGCTTGTCATCTCGATATAATCGTCAAATTTGTCTTTCAAATCACTACCCACTATTAATTGGCCCACTCGAACTAAAGGTGACACTTGAATTTGGCTTTTTAAAGGAATTTTCCTAAATTAAAAGAAAGTTGAAGTTTTAAATTTAAATAAGGTGTATAAGACCACGTTGCACACAAAATACACAAAATTCAAAAGGGACTATAATGTTATATTACTCACTCTGGATTTTGATGACCATGTCTGATATAAAAATTTTGACTATCGACAAGTTTGTCTCTCCATTCGGTCGTATAATAATAATCAGCATTCTCGTTGCTCATCATATTAGTTGAATCCGAATAATCCCGCTGACTAAAACAACAAATTGCAGACAATACCTTTAAAATGTATCGGACAAAACTCACATTCTCTCCTCGATCCATTGATACATCTGCACTCGTCGTTTCAGTTTAACAGATTGAATCGAAATGCCGTAATCAAGTTCGGTCAACGGTTCGTCTATTACAATTACCCCATTAATGTGGATTAATCGCTCGTCCAGTTCTTTGTGTACGGTCTCGTAAGGATTCAAAGCAATGATGTTGTTGTAAGCTTCGTCCAACGAATGGGCATGATGCACTGCCCTTCCCTAAAGAACAAGTTAGTAACAATATTTCTTAAGAGCAATTCCACTTACTTCGTTCCAGGTGAGGAGCCAAATTCCAGCAAAAAATAAAATAATTCCAATGAGAGAAGTCAACCAACTTCGTTTAAATTCCTCCAATAAACTAAACTCCATGATCGTTAACCCCCAACTTTTAGGGGTTGTGACCAAAATGTATTACATAATAAAATGACTAAACTTTTAAAATAATTCTAACCTTTCATCAACAATTCTTGAACAATTTTGTTGCACAGATGGGCATTGGTTGCGCCTTAATAATAATAAAATGCAACCCATCAAACGCGCAAACGTAGCGTTCACCTAACCTAACTTGGGAAACGACAAAATTATTTTGACTTGCTATAAAAATGTAAAATTTTGTCAAAAAACTGATCGTGTAAGTAAAAAAATTAGATAATATACTATTGAACTATAGCTATGCACGTTGCGATTGAAAGAATATGTTAATATTTTACGCGAACCCTAATTAATTGACCAATTTGTCCTATTTGATTATTGATTTATTATATTTTGATATTACACTTTTTTGCCCATTAAAACGCTTTTGCAAAAGTAAATTTTCCAAACTTGACAAATAAAAGCATAAATAGATTTATCTCAAAATTGGTAAAACAATAAAACATGATAACTAAATTTTTAGGAAGACAGAACCGTACTTAAAATATTTTTGAATTTTTCAGACTATGCGTGCACTTGTGGTGTCGATATGGGTCTTTATTAATTTAGTATTTTTTGGAATGTGCGGATACATGTACTTATTATGGTCGCAATATTGGATGTACTTGGAAAACCAATCGCCGACGACCGTTTACAGTAATTATGACCAACAAATTAATATTTACAATCGCGGTTATTCGACGAGCTTCTCGAACGAAACAATCATGAGATTTCACGATTTTTCGCGAAAACGCTCAAAGCACGCAACGAAAGATAATCCAATTACTTTAGTGAAAAATAGCAAGCCGCGATTTCCGAATTTACCAGAAACCGACTTCCAAATGGACAGTCCAAAATTGCGGTGTTTCAAAAACGATAGTACAAACGAATGTGATAAAAAAATATTAGCATATAAGGAAAAATTATTAAAAGAGCTGGAGAGAGTTCTGATAGAAGAAAGTAACGTTTTGAGAAATAAAATTAAAAATCCGTACAACGTTGTTTACGCTGGAAGACGAGGTAGTCTGACGAACAAAAATACCGAAGAAATTTTGTGTCAATTTAAAAACGTAAAAATTAAAACGATCAAACGGTCCGATTATCCTTTTAGTAAAAATATGTTCAGGGATTACATACCCAAGAAGAAGTTGTTCGAAAATAAACGCTTCGAGAAGTGTGCGGTGGTGGCGAGCGCCGGTTCATTGGTCAATTCAAAGCTGGGAGAATTTATAGGTAAATATTTTTAATTTTTACATCGCATAATTATAATTTATTTATTTATTTTCATTTTTTAGATTCTCATAATGTGGTTCTGCGTTTTAATCACGCACCAACCGATGGCTACGTAGCAGATGTCGGAAGCAAAACGACGATCAGGATTTTGAATTCTCAAGTAGTAACTAAACCCGAATTTAATTTTCTCGATGCAGAATTGTACAAAAATATTACCTTATTAGCTTGGGACCCTAGCAACTTTACGACAACGCTAGAAGAATGGTACAACCAACCGGAGTTCAATTTGTTCCCAAATTATTTAGAATTTAGAAAAAAAAATCGAAAAAATAAGTTCTATTTGCTCAATCCTAATTCTTTGTGGAATTTATGGACGTTTCTGCAAAACACATCACCCCATCAATTGAGGCATAACCCACCGTCATCGGGATTTTTAGGTAAAATTTTTTTGATCGCACCTCCCACGTATAATATTATACCTACTATATAATATTAACCTCATAAACTACTTTCTCATTACTTAAATATATATTATAATTTAATTCATTTTCAAAGAATTAAATGCATCGGATAATTCTAATTTATTGAAAAAAATTAATTACGTAGGAATGAAGTGTCGTCTTAGAAAATTAACATCGGTGCGTAATAATACCTATATGATTCTTATTTTATTGTGAACTACTTCGAGGCACGTGCCCAATTATTGTATTACAATAATTTATTACGCAATGCAAACAAATTATTACCTCAACCAAAAATTAATAACAATTTTAAAAAATTGCGGTATAAAAATTTGGTAATCGAGTTGTGACCAAAATTTATGGTCAATCGAAAAAGTTATAGATGCAAAATTATAGATTTCCAAAAAATGCAGAGTATAAGATCCTGTTATGTACAGGAACATTCAAAGTTTTAAATAATAATTTTCTCTGCGTAATTCTTTTAATATTATAACCATCGGACGAGTTTAAATGAAAGCGAAATTCAAGTCAATCAATATATTATACTTACAATAATTGTAAGTATTTTTACAATTTTGTAATTTTATCAATTATTGATACAATTACAAAATTAAAATTAGAATCCACAATAATTTAATTTGATTTATTTTAGTGGCTGTTCTGTTATGTTGTCTTCTGATTAAATGAATAATAAGGAAACTATGTGTAGTATAATAAAATAAAATAATATAGAAAAAATAAAAAAAATTAGAAAATTATTACATTGAACAACGGTGCGTGAAAAGTAGCCTATTTCTTAACGCAAATAAATGTTGAAAGTATACTTTTCTGAACAGATGATAATCAAATTTTATATCGAATTTTACTACGTAAACCACAAACAAGGTACTTACTTATGAGTAAGATGAGAGAGATCTCCGGTTCAAGTCAGGTGAAATAATCTGACCGTTTACCTCGGAAGGAAACTTATAGTACCTATAACTGCGACAATTATAAAATCAATGCAGATAGTACAAACGTGACTCATTTTTATTACATAATTTCCTTACCATTGGTAGATAAAAGTTATTTGTTTACTAATTTTGATAATGTGGTTAATAAAATTTACGCACGATGTTCTTAGGAAGTGTGACAAACGTTACGGAAGAGGTTTTATGGCCAAAATGTCAAATATTACTTCCTATTTTTAATTTTGTTACATTTACCAAAAACCGCAATAAATTATCTACTATAAGAAAATATTAATTTTAAATTGCCTTCAACAACAAGATTATGTAGTTTTCGAATCATAGGGTTTAAATTTAAAGCAACTTCGGAGAAACAACTCCGAAAAATTCATATCTTGAGACAGTGGAAATCAAAACTGCACTGCTGCTCTATACCTATTTAAAAATTTTGAGGCACAGCATTTAAATGCTCAGAGGTAGTCCAGTTAAAGTGTGCTAGAGTAATGATTTGGATCAAAAGTAATATAGCAGCACCACGGGACATTAAAGTTTTCTAGTGGAAAATTTGTAATAATCCGACAGTTCTGCTCCCCCGCCATTAATTTGGCGAAATATCACTCATTTATCAAGAATAGTGAGATGAAAATATTTTTTATATTGAATCATAGAAATATGCGTAAATTAAATTCTAGAAAATCAAAAAAATTTTTAACCGCATTTAATTATAGATAACATCCTTTGGTCTCGTTCACTCACATTAATCACCAAACGTCAATAACCTGCAATTGTTAATTTGCCTAAAAACTAGGTCGAAAGCCTAAAGAACAAAAATCAAATATAATTTTTCTTCTCTAAAGTTTTTTCGGGCAAGTTTTTGAGTAGATATCCCAAGGAATGTGTATTATTCTTTAGCGACTCTTGAAATATTTTAAGGAAAATAAAATTAACCTGAAAATTATACATTTTGTTGTTTTTATTTTCAGGCTTATCAGTTTTGCTGCCATACTGCAATTACATCCACATGTTTGAATACATTCCATCTTTTCGTGCAACCAAAAAGTGTCATTATTACGACAAAGAAGAAAATCCTGCATGTACCTTTGGTGTATGGCATCCTTTGGCAGCTGAAAAATTACTAGCATATTCCTTAAACGTCGCCAGTGATAACGTAGTTTTTAAATCAGGATACGTAAGAATACCAGGATTTAGTAGGATAAGCTGCTGAAAGGATCGCGATTCGATTATAATAAAATGTTCCTATAACTCCTTGTAAAGTTATAAATTTTGTAACAAAGAAAATGTAAAAAAAATGAAAATTAAATTAACTAATAATAATAATTAGTAGGGGGGAGATTTAAACTTCAAATCCTCCAAACGTATAGTAGATCTAATGCAGAAAACACTTTGAACTTAATTTCTTACCGACAAAAGCATCTGCAATTAATTGCTTTAATTGTCGATTGTTTGATTTATTGTGTTTTTAATGGATTATTAATTATTTTAAGTTTATATATTATGGCTCACAGCTAATTTTATAATATTCATTTAAAGTCGGCTTTAAGATGAAACCGAAATTTGAACTAAACGATCGATAAAAGTTCACTTTAATTATTATAAAGAAACTTTAAAATTAATATTATTATGATATCGAAGAGAATTATTTAATTTTCATTTTAGTTGAGGATAATTAAAATTTATATTGTAAATAAAAATATTATTGCAATATACAACGAATAATTAATTAATTAATTAAAATAACCAACGTGGATTTATTTAATTTATTTTCTTTTTTAAATAATTAAAGCTAAGGAACGAAAACTCTTGTATCTTTATTTTTACTATTTTTTAATATTAAAATTTACATTTGGCGAGTTGTACCTATGCTATATGTATTATACAAAAGCACGTTTTCGATTGGTCAAGTACTCGAGGGGCTAAGAGAAGATGAAAACCTCTAGCCTAAATGGAAATCACTTGATCGATTTTGGTATGTTATAATACAACAAATTAGGTATACCTAAATGTTAAGGACCTACAAAGGTTAACACCTGCATAAACAAAAAAGAAAACACTAGAATGTAAAAAAAGGTGTATTGTAATGTAAAGCCAAAACATTATAAATATTAACAAAATCGAAATGACTTTTAATCGAATTGAAATTTAATATCTTCGGGTGTCTCGACCACCGCGAGATCATCAACACCACAAATCTTTCACTCTCGCGAGATAACTAAAAACCGCTTTTTTTTAATAAATGCAATTGGAGCGAATTTAAAAAATCTCGGGAACAAAAAACTTTTTTAAAAACGCTTCTGATGTTTATTTAAAGTGGGTGAGTCTTTATCGATAAGGTTCACGTACCTAAGTAACATCCTGCAATATGCTAAGGTCATCATTATGTAAATCTTATTGATACAATTTCGAATTATCAGTCAGTGTCAATAAGATTACAAACTTACAATTAATAACACAATGGCTTTAGCACAAACAAAAAATATTCATCATAATTCTTAATTTTCAAACTAAAAAACAATGGGCAACAATTTACATAAAGCAATTTGGTTTTTTGTCGCACCACAACAGCCAAACTTGTAGATCGCAAGGAATTTTCGATACACCTAGGCACAGTTGTCAAAACTGTCTCGACCGAAGAAAATCAAAATTAAAAAAAATCACCCTGTTCAACTTTGTTTATCATTAATCATCTCGGCCGATATAAAAAATGGGTTAAAAAATGTTTTTTTTTCTCATGGCGAGTACCTACTCGAAGAAACTCGGATAATGATCACGTTTTAAAAATTATTCAAGTCAACGCACTTCCATCAAAACGGTTACAAAAATATTTTGATTTTGTAACAGAAGCACGAAAATTCGTTATTAGATGTACCATATTTAACAATGAACCGACAGACGGTCGGGTCTGTGACTTCTATATTAAATTACATTAAAAAGGTTTTTGTACGAAATTTTGAAACATCCTATATGCGCTTCGACCGGTTAATTATAAAAGTATGATTCCTTCCTATGTTTAATTAGTGTATAAAAATCATGTTGAAGCTATGTAGGTACTTGGATGGTAAAACAAATATTTAAATAATGTTTAATAAGGCGAGCGCGAGTTTGCATAAGATAAGATTCGAGTAAAATTATCGAAGGTACTATAGTTTTTGAAAAAAAAAAAATTAAAAATAAAGCAACATTTTGTCTACACGCTTACATATGCACATATTACTATAATTAATTATTATGGTCGAGATTAATCATCGTGACTAACCGCAGAATTAGACGTAATGAATATCAAAATCGAAGAAATAAAAATAATTATTTAAATAAAATCTGAAACATTTTAAAGTAATGAATCAAGCTCGAGCCTTTCGGTGTGGCCAAACCGCACCAAACATCATTCGGAACTCGCAATCAAGATAAAAAGTTGCACACATCAAAGTTTATTTCGAGTGCATCCTGAATTTCAATTAGAAAGATTATTGATGAGTCAAGGAAAATAGTTTTCCGCTTTTGTGTTCAATAAAAAAAAATCATTTTAATGAAGTCATTGCAGCCTTCGCACGTCCCTAAGGTGAGATACCAGTAGATTAAATCTAATCGTATTGAAATTTCTTTTTCATAAGAAAATAGAAAACCATCGTACGTGGGACGAATGCCGAAGGAAGAATTAGCCAATTAGAAGATTAACCACACGCGCGTATCGTACAAACTTGAAAGACTGAAAATGAGAATATCCGCGCAAGGACGAAACGTATACATATACACAGGTAGTATATCGACTTTCGACTTTCGACTAATGGAAGCAGAGTCGTGATCTCATTTTTCAGTAATTCGTGTTATTCGTCCGATGGCCTTATATACCTGTATTATCAAATTCATTCAACGTACTTTATCTCGAGTGGATCTGCAAACCCCTACGGTTAAGGAGGCGATCGAGATGACAGTCGAAAGTTATAATTTTTTAAGAAAAATTCGTCGAACGACATTTTATCTCTACTCTAGAGCAATGATCTATGGTTTATTATATATATCGGTACTCGAGTAAAATTTATTCATAACACATTGTTTGGTGGACCAACAATGTACAACTTAATTGACAATCAAAACACACCCTTGTATTACAAAAAATGAAGAGCATTGTCATTTTGCTAATAGCAAACGTTCCTGTTTAATAGAAGATCATATATTAAAAATTGCGTGGGACTTTTTTATATAAAATGTGATTGATCTTTAATTTAATCTCACTTAAGGTTAAGAACCCAAACGTATTTGTCAAAAATTTAGGAGATCAAATTACTTTAGTACCTACCTAGCAAAAAAATTCAACTTTTTTACCAATCGAATTATTAACACTTGCGAAAATTTACTTGTTCGAAAAAAAAGCTATGCCCAATGGATATACGTAATCAAATTTTTCAAATAAAATCGAAATTGTCGGCGTTACATTAAACATACTTTCACCAAACTTTTTGTAAACATAAATCGTTATTTAACTCGATTATTTAATAATAGCTTTCTAAAATTAAGTTAATTTTACAAAGTCGGGCCCCTGGTCATTTTCTAAAAACAAATTAATTACCCGTTGTATTTTTCAAACCCATCTTGGGGAAAATCGTAACCGCCAAATCAATCGCATTGTATTTAAATGTGCATATAGGGTACTACGCAGTTCTGCAAAATTCCAACTCTCGATGTGCAAAAAAGAAATTAAAAAAATAGCGACAAAAACACGACAATACTTTTTGATTTATATTTTATTCTTTTCGTCAGACATTGCGGTTTTATTAAAAACTTTATTAGAAGTGCATGCATCTCATACTTACTTGGAAAAAACATGAATTTATATAATATTGGAAATTTATTATTATTCCGTCGATTTTGGAAATACAAATTATTATGTTCTAATTAAAAATATTATTATGAATAATTTTAATGCAAAAAATGTTGGCATTGAACCAATATAAATTAGAAAGAACGCTTTATTTATATGAAGCGTAGAGGAAAGAACTTTTAACTTTTTCTGGTTCAACGAAAAGTAGAAAACTAAATATAAAAAAAAGCGAAGATCAAAATAATCGTGATTGATAATCAGGAAAGACAAACGGAAAGACGTCCACTAAGAGGTTGATAGTTTTCGCTTAAAAAGGGAAAACCTATAAAACTGAACAAAATTTATATTTTTTCTAACACTAGGACACGTTTAACTTTTAGATTTTCTCAAATGACTATTATATAAAATAATTTGTTCGTCAAAATTAAAATGGAAAGTGCTCCAATACAAGCAGAGACGGACTGGGAACTTCTTCTTCTGTGGGTTTTCACGGCTATCAGCTCTCGTTACTGCCAGCCTATTATACTATACATATACTATGTTATATGCATTTATTTCTCTGTAAAACTTTAGTTAACATAATTTAATAATTATTATAACATAATTAAATAAAACAAAAGGATAAGCATTTAAAATACAAATAATATTTCTTTCTATTTTAACTAACAGAATTTTTAAATTCTAGAAATTGGTAACCAAGCTTAAATGAAAATCAATCGTTTTTTTATAAGAAATTGAAAATTTTTCACAAGAATAAAAATTAAAATTTACGGAAACAATTAAAATAATTGTTTAGGAAAATGTTATAGATTTTGACACGTGATCGTAGTAAATAAAGTTAGAAACTAAAATTGATTTAAATTCATCTTAGTCGTTAAAGTGAAATCATAAAACAAACATAAAATCCAACTTTTCCTTAAGTTGTAAGTTTGATTACGTTAGATTTTCGGTGCAATATAAAACACGGTATTATACCAGAGAATTTCCTCAATTTGTCAATCGTGTTATAGGGTGAAACCGTGTTATAGAAGTGCCGCGTTATAAATTGTGAAGTCATAATATTTACTGTGCTATTATTTTAAAGTGTATCATCATAAAAAAATGGTTTTTGAAAATTTTTGATAAAATCCAAACTTGTATCAAATATATTTAAACATCTTCGTCGGCACAATTTTGATAATAGTATGATTTGAAACAAGTCATCTTTGTACGATAATAATTAGTCACAATTTACATTAGATCTTGAAAAATGCACTAACAATTTTTTCCATTAAAAATGAATAAGATGAAATTATTCAGTTTTAGTAATTTTTAAATCAATAGCGTCATTTTATACGATTTATAAATAGTTAATTAATAAGTACATATGTATTTATTTGCAAAATTTTGCTTACGATATCTTTTATAAAATCGTGCAAGCACTTGGAATTAATCGGGAGCAGAAGGATCGTAATTGCGCTAGTACCGAAAAAAAATTATTAGATCAGAAAAATACCCAAGGAAATAGAAGAATTTCCATTACGAGTTCAAAGGAATTGTATCGATGATTTTATAACATTAGCAAGAATAATTAGTACCTATAATATAGAGGACTAAGGAATGCTGGAGCATGGAACCGACAATTAAAAAAATGAGAGAGAGCAAAAAAATGAATTATGTTCGAGTCGAAGGGTTTAAAATTAATTAATTATCCTAGTACAACAATAAACAATTAGCCCCAAGTTATATATTATTATAAAACAGCTGTAAATGAATCATACCAATAAAATTAAATACTTAGAATAACCGCCGACATCGAAACTACTCACCATCCAAATACCGAGCTAACAAATGGAGTTGGGTGAGTCACAACTCAGATCTCGAGAAGATTTAAAGTTAACGCTTAAACCGCCTCTCATTATGTTAAATATGGATTACCTTAAAATGATAACTGTTAATGTACTGTTTAAATTATTAGTTTAATCTGCAATTGAACTTTATTGTTGTGGAGAAAGGTTCATTAAAACTTATCTCGAATAATATGCTAATTCGCATTCTTCAAATTACATATCTGTTACAGTAAACTAATTTTCTCCTGCTTCTGGTCAGTGCCGATTGAGCAAAAAACGGCCGCTCCCAAAATGCCCTTAATTTGTTCACCCTTGGAATAACCAACCCTGATCTCTTCCAATTTCTTATTGATCATCTAAAAAGAGAATTAAATAATAAATACCTTGATTATTTTATAATATACCTACTATCTAATAATAACAAATGAAAATTTTATTCGACAAACGAAAAAAAATATCTAATTAGTTAATTACATGTTAATTACCGTACCACTGTATTAATGACCTATCGATTTAACAATTTTGTTTAAGTTCATTAAACATTCAAATTGAGGAAGTCGACAAAAAATTAATTATGCACATATCCAATTTCTTGGAGAATAAATTAGAGCCTCTCAATTAAAATAAAATAGACGTGAGTATTTTTGTAATCTACAAAGATTGAATTAATTAAAAATCAATTTAAAGTAAGAAACAAACACCTGGTAGTGATGACCATGATGACAAACTTTTTGATTTTACGTACATGGTAATTTTTATGTATACGTTTTGGAAATTTGTCAACTGTGGGTGTTTTAAAAATTAGTCCTTCAAAAGTTACTCCTTTATGAAACTGAGAATGCAAAAAAAAATAATTTACCCAGCATTTAATTTGAATAATTTTTATTTTGTAAATTTAATATTTTTTTGATTTTTATTGTAAATTTTACAAATATATCTAACGTAAATTTTCTAATTTTCTCGCTAAGTAATTGACGTTACGCCAACCAGAAGAAGAAACCAGACCTTTTTCCGAGAGGATGGTTGCCTAAGCGGTTTTTAATTGAGATTTTATTCTAAATTTTATATTATATTTATAAAAAAATGTTTAATTTTAAGTGAGTAATTCGCATATTTGATTTGGAAGTTATCCAATATAATTTTCGAGATTAATTTATTGCGAATAATTTTGATCGAATTTTTGAAATTAGCCGGACAACATTAAAAAAGATTTGTATTTTTCTGGACGAACAATTTTTTTTTATTTGAAATCTGGAAAAATAGACGATAAATAAAAAACGAAACACATATTATATTCAAAGAAGAAGTGAAAAATAACTCAAAAATATTTTTGTATGTTACGAACTTAAAAAATTGATTCCAAATTAATTAGATTTACTGTGTTAATAATAAAAAAATTCCAAATTATCATTTTTTGGCTATTTTATCACTTTTGTTTCAGTTATGCTAAAAGCCCTAACAATTTTAGCCAAAGTTATGCATGCAGTAATTTGTAGCTCATCACTTAAAACAACAAATGTTTGAAAAAATCAAAAAGAATCTTACAGGGCAACGCGATACTGCACGAAAGTGGAAACGGAAACTACTTTGGTATTAATTTGATTTTACTGTAACTATAACTTTTGGTTGGCGCAACCTAGCCCTCGAAACCACAGCATATAAGGAAACATTTCGCAATATAAAAAAAGAAAATGCGAATATAAAACACTGTGGTATAAATTAATATAGGCTAAAGCAGTTTCCTCTCAAGATTTTAATTTAAAAATTCAAAATATAAAATTAAATAAATTTACCAATTAAATCAAGTTTGCAATTATTATTTCTGATTATTTGACGGGGGCGTTATAAAGTTCGGTAATCGCGAGGTAGATAGTATGTCACGAGACGATTAGTCGAGTATTTTCATCTTGAATTATTTTCACGATTTACTCTTCATTTCTTCAATTTTTCAGAAGCGGATCAAGTTCTTTATCCTACCTTCGCTGATTACTATTTTATCTGTTGCGGCAATTAAAATGTCATTTGTTTGATTATTTTAATTATAAAATTAAACTTTTTTATCTGCAAAATTTCCCAAGCAAGCAACTTTAATCAAAGAATATGTCGAAATCGTTCAGATTAAAACTTTACAGTCCCCTGCAAGTAAAGAATATTGACCTGGCTCAAAAAATTAAACATAAATAAAAATTTGTTAGAATGTGTTGCGTTGCTTCAGGTAAACCCACAGAGGTACGGCATGAAAATCCAAGCCACCCACGTAATTTTTTTTCCGAGTTGCGATTCGAACCTGGAACCCTTTAATTCCGGTACAAAATGTTCACCACAACATTAAACTAGCTGTAAATGAAGCAACTCGGTTCAAATTTAATTTAAATAAAATTTCGTCCAAAGAAATAAGTCTAGACTCGGGAAATATTTGTGTATAAGCCAACTTAAGTAAACGCCCTTGCAGGTTTATGCGAACATAATAATTATGTTAATAAAGTTTCTTCGCACCGAAATGTAATTTATGTCTTGCCGTAAGTTGCTCTTCTACTTATATTGACACATTACTCCATGGTCAGGACCAGCTTGGCAAGCCTTAAAATGTTTCAAAAATTTGACGAGGACCATTTTGCAATATAATATGTTTATCTTTCGGGTTAGGTAAAACTGATAGTTTAGTCGTTCGGAATCGTTCTAGTCATCGATCACTTCTTCCGAACTGAAGCATTTAGTTATAATTAATCGACACGGTTTTAATTTGAAAGTGTTAAAGAACAGGTAGATAACAAAATCTGCATCGGCAATAGACAAAACGATCAAACTAAATTCAAACAAGTGAAAGGATTTTCGACCGACACTCTGGTTTGTAATTTTGGAAATGCCAATAATCGGAAGGCAAAAAAAGATCTTGAAATTTGAACTTGAAAACTGCGCGAGGTCAGTGAAATTGAAAAATGTATGGACAACTCCAGGTTGTTTTCTATTCTACACATTTTCAAATTCGAAACCCGGTAATGCACACCTACACCTGAGTTCCGATTGATGAGAAAGCCTCGTGGAACGTGAACGCTTAATGTAAAAAAATCTTCGTCCGATATTAATAATAGAATGAAAGGTTAAATTTTGTTTTTGCACTCCAGGAGTGTAGGTGGAAGTTCAAGGTGGTTTAACTTCCATTGCAAAAATAGCAAGAAATTAATTTACTTTTCAGTTTACATTAATTTTTGACTTTGAAATAAATTGTCAAACTTTCGTCCTGGATTATAAAATAATATCCCCATCGGTCGCAACAAATTGATTGTCGCAATTTATTAATCCTCTCGGTCTTATTCAATTATTATAAAAACCACATTCTTAAGCTAATGTTACAATAAATTATTATTTACTTTGTTTTATACTTTAAAAGTTAAATTACGTTGTAAGTGCCGTTCAAGTTCAAGTTGAAACGTAGAAATGCGTAAGAGGCTTTCAGAAATTTTAAAATATTTGCGCCCTCCGAGTCGAAACAGGCCGCGGCTTAAAACGAGACACAAATCAATTAACAAAGAACACGAAAATTATTGAATCAATTTGTGCAGAAGCAAAACAATAACGAGCAAGTGAGGGATTGGTATCCAATATATAAATGGCGATAGTTGACGCTCATGGTTTAGTGTTATCTCGCACAGTGAGCGAATCGTTTCGCGCTATCCTCATGTATCAAACAAAATCGTTCGTGTAAATGAATTAAAACTTAGTTACATGATTGATTTCTATTTTGATTAAATTAATAGTCCGTTCGAAATACACTAGACTGTGCGGGAAAATTAACGGTCGTAATTTTATGTGATTTTTTTATTAAAAATATTTTCGTGCTTAAATAGATATAGGAATAAAAATAAAAATGTATCTCAATACCGTATTAGCCGTTGTGTTTTTCGTAATTTTTAAAACGGGTAAAAGTGCGCCAAGCGGTGGAAACTCGGCTTTGGTAAGTACCTCGATCAAAAATCCAATATCCATTTTTTTTTTTTTGGAAAATTTAATGTTGTTCAAGGTTTTCAATTTATTCCATTAGTAACTACCTACCTATCTGGCTGGTTATTATCGTTAGTTCTTATTGATTTTCGGACACAAAGCATATACACACACAATAAAAAAAGCGTGAATAAATTATAACAGAGTAGTACAACAAAATTGCTATTATTAATTATTTAATGCAACAAGAAAGAAAATGAGTCATAAATTTGCGAATAAAGTTAATTACAACTTGAATAAATTAACTACGAACCATGAAACCATGTGCTAGTTACACGACAACCAAGTTGTAAAGGGCAGCATTTCAATTAGTGGCCGGCTAATTATTGTGATTCAAATTAAAAACTGGGACAATTTTCCAAAAATTAATTTTTTTAAATTCGATGGCGATAATGACGCACATCGGTACGATATGAATTTACTTAGCACTATACCTAATATTGTTGGCCCTGACATAGGAATTTAGCCGGAAACTTAATGACATGCAATTTGGAGATTACAATTTTTAAATATTTCCGAAAAATATTAACGTGACGTCAGATAATTTAAATAACAAGCAAGAAATATTCCAAAAATTAATTAATCAATTTTATTTAACTTTCAAACTTGATTCTCTTCTTAAGAGTCCAGCCAATTTTACTGCAGGCGCGAGAGGACGCAATTTTTTTATAACAACACATTATCGATATACATATTATGTGAGTAACCAAAAATTATCGACAGGTTTTTACTTTCGTTCCAATGTTTCCTAAATAACATGTATTTACGATGCACCAGAAGTTGCATTAACTTGCGTTCATTGCACTCCTGCTGCAATTTACTTCCACGGTCTATCATTTCAATTTTGTTCAATTAACATTTTTTTAGCTCGATATTATTGAAGTTCTAACAATTGTAAATAATTTATTTTTAATCGGTCGTAATTGGATCCGAGGATCTTCCGTTTACCTAGTACATAGTAAATTTTGCTATTATAACATAATCTTTTCCAAGTGACGCATGCCAATCACGCCCCGTTTTTCTATTTATCATCGATGATCTGTAATTGAATAATAATGCAATATATCGCCGTTTCATTGTTGCTTTAAACCGGCCCTTGCATTTATAATCAAAAAATAAACAACAATCAATTTGAAAATTTCTGCAACTGAAACAACTGAAAACTTGTTGCATTAGCTTGCTATGGAAAATCAATGGCTCGATGATTATTTTTTCAAAATATTTTTAAAAACAGGAAATAATAAGCTGAGGTCAAAAATTATTTTGTGACATAATATCCGGTCAATTTAGATCTAATTTTGATAAATCTTGAATGAGTTTCTTTTTGGTCACAACAAAACAAAATTGCCAAAACAAAATAAGAAGAAACTTAAATAATTACAGTTTTAATTAAAATTCTGTAAGGTTTGTACTGTCTGCTGGTAATTTAACTAAGTTAATATAAATAATGGTATATTTTATTGTAATGTGGACCTTGATATGACGTAAAATGTACAACAAGGTCCTGTGCATATGAAATTAACTTGTAGTCAGCCATATAAATTTTAATATTTAGGTGATATCACTGCTTGCCTTTAATAAAAAAAAATAACAGCATAAATACCACAAATTGTCAAAAACAATGTAGGTACGTAGGTGATAATTAAATAAATAATAATAATTTTGCAGTTGCATAATTACATTATATCGATAATTAAAACGATCGATGGGATCTTCTCGTCGTGAGCACTCCGTCCCCTTTAATTAAAATTTAATAAAACCACTGCAGATATTAAATTCAATTTTTCGATTTATAACACGAAACGATAATTTTATATTAATAAGTTTATTATGTAAATATTTTTTCAATTACAAGGCTAAATCATAATTGTGATAACCCGGAAACAACTTGGCTAACAAGAATTAGCCTTGATTGACCTATTTATAAAAAATAATTAATATTTCTATAACTAATTAACGAAAGGAAACAAGAACTAAAGTTCAGATTAAAATTTTTTCGATACTCGGCTTCCTGGGGTGCTCGCGGATAATTTTTGATAAAAGCATTTCGTACTATTTTCTTTATACTCAAATGTAAAAAAAAGTATCGTGAGTCATTGGGCTGCGTTGTTTTCGTTGTGATGAGATCACAAATTGTAAAATTTTCTTTATCTTTCGAAATGTGTTCAAATATACAAAGAGAGCGATAAAAACGATATCACCGATTACAATTCCACTTTAGATAATTAAAAATTCTTTTAAGTAAATTTTAATAAAAAAATTGTAAGCGTATCAACGCGCCTAGACTGACTGTATTGTTAGACTTGTCGCACGAGGAATATTAATGCGTTTTGGTTTCATTTATAGAAATAATTCTTTGTATTTTATTTAATTTAAATTATCGATTAACCTTTTTTTTATCAAAATTATTATTATACCACGGCAATCGATTCATTTTGATAATAAAATTTTGAAGGTGAAGTTGCGAAACGAACTTGGTCTTGTAAATTATACAAAAATAGACAATATTGGAAAAACCAAGTTGTCAGAATTGAAGTTTAAATATAAAGAAGTTAAAAATATATACATATGTGAAGATAAAAAATTATAATAATAATAACAATATTTGTTATTATACCATGAATTGATACAGAGTTATAAATAAAATAAGTAGACGAAAACATACTAAAAATAAGAAAGAAAGAAAGAAAGACAGAAAAGAAATCGAAAGGTAGATAATATATAAAAATAATACGATATTGAGAGTTTGTGCTCATTACTGTAATTTCTCATAAATACCTCTATCGTCATCGCAGCTGATTAGATTACAGAAAGATTTAAAAATCTAAGAAACTACAGAATTTACGTATCACTGCAATTCAAAAAACAGTTACACGAATGATTACACAAAATACACGTTAATGTTTGCCTTGAAAAATAATACATAAATATATCTATCTGCACGATGCCACAATCAGTTCAATTTTCATAATTCACAAAAACAATTTTTTATGAAAAAATCGATGAATCGATTACGAGTAATGATAGCTTAGTTTAATCGATTAGATCACGGCTAATTAATTTTTCATGTTGAAAATCAACAAATTTTCCATTACATGGTATACACACTTACATACAGACAACTATGTTTCAATATTTGGACAGGAATTATTAGAGCCTCCCAGAACCGGTCCTACTTTGAAGTAAATTAAAAAATCAAAGCATTCAGTTTAAATTTGCAATCGTAAAGTGTCCACCCACTATAATCATTATTGTTTCATCTCAATTACATAAAGGCAATAAATAATAAAAATAACTGCAACCCTCGGGCAATAATCAATAAAATTTTACCATGGTGTCCGAACTTCGGGTTGCTTATACTTCCAAAATGGATCGACTTGACTAATTTGTCAGGTAATATAATGTAAAGTAATTTTGAAAAATTGTCGACTCTGAGATGCAAATAGAAGAAACCATTAATGGAGTGCAATTGTTGTTAAAAAGTTATTGTTGCTACCTTCCAAGGACACGAAAAGGTATTTGCATCTGAAAACGTTTGTCGAATAGCAATTCCTTTAAATTTTTTCGCAGTCAGTGACCATTCTTAAAAAAATATTGACCTCAAATTATTTTTTCGCTGTTGGAATTCTAAAATAAGGTAATTAGATTTTAAAGGAAAAATTAGCAATTCAGGAAGGAAATGCTATTCTTGGGAGTTTATGGAAGACGGCATTTAAGTATGCGATCCTTTAGAATCCTTGGTCGGACATTTAAATAGCAATAAGCTTTAGATGTATTATTCACGCTGTCATGCAGGATATGCCCCAACACAAGGCTAGTCAAAGGTCACTTGATTAATATATTGTACCCGTACACGCTACTCAAGTAAAGGGGAGCATGTTAATATGTTGGATAAACAAATCTTCTTATATATATATTTTATAAAACAAGAATAGGTTAAAATTATAATATATCGTAAATTTTGTAACCAAACAATATTTTCTTCCGCCGACTAATATTTACCTATTTTACATAACGTGCGTGTTTCATTTTCAAATCATCCTATTACCGAGACTAAATTTGTACCCACTCAACGAACTGTTCAATTTGCACTAATTAATTTAGACTCCACAAATAACTTTAATTCAGATACTAACGTTCGAGCATTACCTACAAGTGTAGACTAACTCGGAAGCTGTAAAGGTTACAAAATTTTAACCACCAGATAAGGCAATATTTTTTTTTATTAAAAAGCTTGGAATATTGTGAAATAGTTCGATATCTACAAATTGTTGGCCCCCTCTCTCCCCTTCTGCAAATCGGTATTCAAATATTGAAACAGTTTTTTACTATAAGAAATAAAAATACCATATATTTTTAACATAAGCAAAATCTGCTCACTGCAAACAGATCAAATTGATAAAAAAGCAAAGGGTGCTAATTGGGCTTGAAATTAATAGCCCCAAGCCCAATGTTAATTTGATGATTTTATTGGAATTATATACACATTATTTGTCCTAATTTCCCACAATCCTTTTGATTATCAACAATAACATAAAATTACAAATAAACTTGATATACATATAGAAGAGACAAATTATATTATATAACAACAAAATATAATAGTACATAACTATCCAAGGACAAAAACTAAGTTTTTCGGATAAGCGCGGAAAAAAACAAAACAAAAATTAAAACAAATGCAATTAATCTAGAAAAACCTCATCTTATAACTCAAAGAAATAATAGTACATTGTATTATAAGAAACAAAGGGAAGATTTTTAAAGATTTCTTATTTCAAGTCATCTAGAAGTAATTGAAACCTTACAATGGCGTTTGCAGGTAAACCATACTAAAAATCAAATGTGAGCTTTTGCCTGCTTTTTGCGTTTCTTAATTTAGCTCTTTAATTTTAATAATATTATAAATAATAATTTTGACATAGTAGATAATAATATTATGTACATATTACTACCACGCAGTTACCTACAATTTTGTATCTAACATTTTTTTTTTATTTTATCAGTCAAGTACGATAATAAAGATAAACAAGCAAATAGAGATTTAAAAGTTAAAATGGTTCCAGTGTAGTTCATTCAATTTTTTTTATTATCATATACTTAATCCATCTGGAACGGACTGGCTATAAAATCTCAGACTCGAGCTAATTAAATAAAAAGTGTTTCACAAAAAATTCAAAAATTCTTCCATCTTCTTTCAAGAATATCACTCCAATTTGGCTGTGCTCGTTATTTTCTTATTTCCGTTGTGTTTATACCAATTTTTTGACCCAATTCTAATTTAAATCGCCATTTATCATTATTTTTGGAATTTCATTTGGGTGTTCGTTTATTCGTGTTCACGAGGCGTGATTTGTTGATATACTCTCCCATTGTGTTGTTGGTATATTGTTGGTAACGTTTTTGAAACGTCACTCTTGGTAATTATTGTGTTAATTAGTACTCTACGTTGATTTCCTCGTACAATTGAAATTTTCAAGAACTTCCATCATAGCTTCGCTTTAACCATCAACACATATTTTAGCGATAAATTATAATAATTTAATTAATTCGGAAAGGCAGGCAATGCAAATTATAATGCCACCAGTAGTCGGCTAATTAAGTCGAAACAAATTTTCAAGTGTTTGCTGTTCTGTAAAAAAGTCAAGTGGGTACATAAACATACATACATGACTCATCCATGTTAGACTTCCTCGGGTCAATAATTATTACAACGAAGTGATTCTGTATTCATACATTTCCGGCTACTTTTATTTTAAATGCATTAGAAACGTGCCAGAAATATTTGAATTTATCGATAATCCGACACGATGCTTAATATTATTATTACGCACTTGCTCGCGACATTTTGTGATACCCAAAAATGACGAGAGTCTGGCATGAATTTCAATGACGCCCAATCTACACCGTAATCTTTCGTAAGGACAAAGAAAAGTTTGAAATGTATCCAGTTCAAAACGGAAACAATGAATTGTTTGTAGATGCAAATTGCAAAAACAAAAATTAAGAAAAAAACAGTTTCACTTTCTGAACACAATGTTAAGGTGTGGCGGAATTTTTTAGAAGGATCTTCACCCGTATAATATTATCTTTTGTTCAAGTCAAAATAAGCTACATGTAGCTGTTATTGGAACCATTAGTAAACACAAGATTAATGTAGGTAGCAACAGAAAACATTTAAAAAATAGCAAATGTATAATATTATGCTCCTCGAAGCAAAAAACTTTTGACAAGTTCTCGAAACAAATTTTGTTTTACATTAAACAAAAATGGATGGATGCATCGACGAGTCGTCGAACTCCAAAAAATTGGAATTCCCCAATGTGGAGATTCAAAAATGCATCATCTCTTCAATTATTGGCAATGGGACAAATAAATTATGCACAAATATATGAGCAAATGTTCATTAGCACTCGATGATGCAATTATTGCCTTATCGTCTCGTTCAATATTGTTCATCGTTTTATAGATGTTATCATAAATATTAGTATTTATGCTAAAATCGAAATTATCGACAGAAAGGAAGGAACTATCTGTGAATCATCAATGATTAATAATAACACACTTATGATTTATTTAAACTAAGAAACAGAAGGACATGGTATGTTTAAACATTTATGCACCATTAAAACTTTTTTAATATAGTAAAACTCACAAAAAGATTTTATATTAAATGACGCGACCAATATTACGACAAAAAAAAATGTATTCTATTTTTTAATAAATCGGAAAAGAATGTTGCTGCTGCTGTTGAGATGCCGAGCAAAAAGGCTTTTGCTGTTGAGATGCAGAGCAGAATAATATACTATCGACAAGGAGTAATTATTTCTTCAAGTTTACGTAGACAATGAAAGAAATATTATGTTGTAGACAAAGTTAGTGTTATACTACAATGCAAATAATATCGAAGCCTTGATCTGTTCGAAGATACTATTTATGCAAATCTATCGTGTGACTAACTACGATACAGGTAGTATTTGTCACCAATTTTCCGTGAATTAAAAATTCGGTAATAAGAAATCATGTAGTACGTAGGTGTTTTCATTCATGTTGATTCATACCAGGAAAATTATTTATTATTTATTAAATATGGTAGGTGGAAAAGCGGCCTCGAATAAAGTGCATTAATGTGGCATTGCAATAAATGAACAAGTCCGAATGGAAAAAGAATTATTTTTGTAATTTTCAAAAATCAATTTAATTTCTGTTATATAAAATTCGAACAGAATAAAGTTCAATACTTTATTGTGTGATGTAACAAATTTTATATTACGAGACAATATTATAAAAATATAATTATTTTTGATCCATTCTGTTTGCGATTGAAATAGTAGTAAAAAAATCTATACGGGAAACTTTCTCCGCGACTTTTAACTTAATTTATCAACCGAATTGCGGTTTCAGCAATTTTATAATTTTTATGTAATTTAATTGTGGATTCTAAAAAAACGTGGGACATTAGACGTAATATCTAAAATATTTACAGTTTAGTATAATATTGTGCAAAGATGAGAAGGAAAGAAAAGTCAAAACATTGTCCTTTCAAAAAAATTTCCATGCAAAGTACTGAACCGAATCCACCACGATAAAAAAATTCTCTTTTTAAAAATTATGAATTTCAAAATCAGATAACAGTAATTTTCCAAACGAAGGATTTTTGTTAATCGACCTTTCACCTTGATTTTGCTCTTACATATTTTTTATCAAGGTGAATGAAGCCTAAAGTACAAACATGGTTGAAAGTTTTTTTCCTTTACGTATTGTCGTAAACTGATTTAATTTTTTGCATAGCGAAAATTTTAAATAAAATTATTATTATAATTACGACGTAATTTATTAATAATTAATGTTTTTGTCAAGTTTAAAAGTGCAATGCAATTAGAGAGCGACCGTGACATCGTTAAAGAAATTTAAAGTTCTTCTCGTAATTTTGGTTTGCTGTTTGTGTCGTGGTTTGAATTCCACGTTAAGCTGAAAATGTAATAAAGTTTTTAATTTGAATCTCGCAAATGGGAAGAACGTGGGAGTTTATGGAAGACCGATGATTTAAATTGGAAATTTTGCTCTAATTTGAATGAAATACGCAAGACATAAAACATTGTTTAGATCGTAGAAATTTTACCTGTCCAACCACAAAGCGATGAAATACTTTGTGGTTTTTCTAAGTTTTTATAGATATTGTGCTCTGAATTATTAAAATTCCACAACTGTAGTAGATATACTATCACAAATTATACTCTTGCGGTATCCCATTTTTCGACGTTAATAATTTTACATCGACGAAAACATAATATCTCTATTTTTTACCCCTTTTAATATTCGTCTATTAAATTTATCTTTTTTCGTTGCAGTATTATTTATCTCAATATGGATATTTGGGCGCCAATACTAGAAATATATTTAATTCGAGTAATTTAATCGATGGAAAGGTCCTGACGGGCGCTATTGCAGATTTCCAAAGTTTTGCAGGATTAGATGTGACAGGTAAGAATTTTACAAATTGTTTACTAAATATTATAATTGCCATTTAATTACAATTGTAAAATTAGTTTTTCTTTGTTAATAATAAATTATCAGTAATTTTGTATGCATTGCTATGTAGGTGAAGGTTCAAATTGTCGCCTGTCGCATTTTGTTTTGTATAATACATAGTAGTACCTAGTAATTATGCTATTTATCTTTATTAGGTGAACTGGATGACGAAACCTTAAAGACCATGTCTCTGCCTAGATGTGGAGTCAAAGACAAAGTGGGCTCTGGAAGCGATTCCAGGTCGAAAAGATACGCACTACAAGGTAAACCAATTTTTAAATTTTAATCCTAGAGAAAAGCTCGAAAAGATTCATGCTAAATAATTACGTACGTGCAAATTTTTTACCAAAGCATGTTTGGACCGCTGTTTGCGGAGATGCGGTCCATTGCGTAAAACACACACGTTACAATATAATCCATTAATTTATTGAATTAAACGTCAACAAAACTACAAAACAAAATTTTGAATATTTTACAGGTAGCAGATGGAAGGTTAAAAATTTGACATACAGAATATCAAAGTATCCACGAAAACTCCAACAAAAGGACGTAGATAAAGAAGTTGCTCGAGCTTTCGGTGTTTGGACCGAATATACAGATCTCACATTTAAGCCATCGAAAGGTCAGGTTCACATTGAAATCAGGTTCGAAAGCGGTGAACACGGTGACGGCGATCCTTTCGACGGTCCAGGAGGAACTTTGGCTCACGCATACTTTCCCGTAAGTTACATTTAAATATAAAAAATTCTCCTCATTTAAAGATGTTTACTTAAAGGTATTTGGCGGGGACGCTCATTTTGACGCTTCCGAACAATGGTCGATAAATTCCTATAGAGGAACAAATTTGTTCCAAGTTGCTGCTCACGAATTTGGACATTCGCTAGGTTTAAGTCATTCGGACATCAGGGCGGCGCTCATGGCTCCGTTTTATCGCGGATACGACCCAACCTTCCAATTGGATATTGACGATATTCAAGGAATTCAAGCTTTGTATGGAAAGAAGACGAGGTACACAGGTTTTGGTGGAGGAGACGACAACGACGGTGACGAATCCGATGCAAACGCTGGTCGAAAAACTGAAGCACCTCCAGTAGCGCCAACCGAAGATTCGCTCCTTTGCACAAACACCAAAATCGACACCATATTTAACAATGCAGAAGGCGAAACTTACGTGTTCAAGGGAAACAATTATTGGAAACTAACGGACGATAGCGTTGCAGCTGGATATCCTAAAGTTATTTCGCAAAGCTGGAGCGGACTTCCGGGACACATAGATGCCGCGTTTACGTATAAAAATGGAAAATCCTATTTCTTCAAAGGAAAGCAATACTGGAGATATAAGGGAAAGAAAGTCGACGGTGATTACCCCAAAGACATCTCGGAAGGATTTACCGGTATTCCTGACGATTTGGATGCTGCAATGGTTTGGAGCGGAAATGGTAAAATTTACTTCTTCAAAGGTAAAGTGGACGCCTTAAATTAAGTAACACAAATAACGAGGTTTTAAATTTTAGGTTCGAAATTCTGGAAATTCGACCCCTCGCAAAGGCCGCCCGTGAAAAGCACGTATCCTAAACCCATTTCAAATTGGGAAGGAGTTCCCGACAATTTAGACGCTGTGTTCCAATACACGAATGGTTTCACCTACTTTTTCAAAGACGACGCTTATTATAGGTTCAACGACAGGCAATTTTCTGTAGATCCGGCTAATCCCGCATTTCCTAGATCTGCGGGAAAATGGTGGTTAGGGTGCAAATCGGCACCTCAAGGAACGATAGGTACCAGGACCTACAGGGGTTGGTTACTCGATGATGGGAGCGACTATTACGGACCAAGCAACGGCCTCGATACTTTAGACGCAGGTAGGAATGAAAAGTTTAAATTGGTTTTTAACGAAACTAAATTAAATTGTAGAGAATTTGTCTTGCAGAAGCAGGACAATTAATAAATTTTCTTCTATTCGAGATTTAACCATTGAATTTTCGCATCATTTACGTTTACTAAATATAATTTCTTACTTTTCTGTAATTATTAAAACTTTCGAAATTAATATAATTAACAGTTGCCTTCCAAAATTAAAAATAATAATAATAATAATAATAGTCGCTCTCCTCAACAAGTATGTATTGTTATGTTTTTTCTTACTTGCACATTTGTACGTACTTGTGGTGTTGGGACAAACACTTTATATACTTACTAGCCTATAGCTTGCATTATTAATATTTTTGCAATTTGTAGTTGTTATCGTCCAGATAAATTAGATCAAAAAATATGAACATATTAGAAGCTCCTGTAAGGTAGATTGTCGTGTTCGTCTTTTCATAAATAACTAATTTTCCGTTCAATAATAGGTAATATAATATCTTGATTCAAATGGTAAAAAAAAGCAATTGGAAATTCGGACGTGTGATTTATCTAAGAACATAATTTATTGCGCTACCTTCAACATAACGTTGTTTATAAGACACGACGCAAGCCGTCAAGGATTATACAAGATACGACGGTCGTCTCCTAAGATTCGGGCTCGGTGAAAGAAAATACGAACCAACTAATTAAGCTAATTAAAAGATCTTAGTTTATATTTAAAGGTAAAGAAGTTATTTATGAAAACTTTCAATAGATCGATTCAATGAAAAATTAATTATTGACCTAATTGACCTGGACCATTCTTAATATTTTATTAATAATTTAAAATCACGTCTGCACAACTGTAAGCACGCTTATTAGATACTATCGTAATGTTAAAAAAATATGTTAAGCAAATTGTTGTAAATGTTGTTTTTGTCAACGAGCATGTTGTAATATATTTTTGCAATCATTTTGTTTGCTGTGTAATTTAATTGGGATATGCCGGTAGAGAAGTAAATTCCACTAAAAAAAAAAAAGATTTTTAATAACCACATTAGGCATTTAATTAATTTAGTTGTTCACACAACACATCGTAAAATTAAATAAATTTGAATTGTTAAGAACCGACAACAAAAGAAGTAGTAAGCACAGAACGAATTCGTTTTGTTAGATTATTTTTGTAATTAGCGCATACGCCGTTTGTTTATTAAATTTGCAACAATTTGTCAACTTGAGTGGTAAAATTTTTAGAAAGGTTGTGGGTTATTTTAATTTGGTTTAGTTATTGCAATTTATTTATTTAAAATAAATAAAAAATAAAGCTTAAATTAAACAATTTTGAAATTCGTTGAATAATACGCAAACGTTAACGGGCATAACGAAATCCTTATCGTTTCGTTATGGTAGCCGTTAACATCGATAATTCGTATTATAAATTTCATCAAAAGCTTATGCTATTAGCTAATAATTTCTAACAGTTTTGCGTAGATGGTATTTTTAATGATCATCGCGACTACATTCCAGAATCCAACAACAAACGACATGCCAGCCACTGAAGTTCCGCAACTAAAACTCCCTTCATAAGTATGTGTTTCATCATTCATAATAATAATAATTATAAAACAATCAAAATCGACATATAAAACTTTCAAAATTCATTGTGTGGTGGTTAATAATATAACGAAGCTTTTTATTTACATTTTTGTTGTCATCGATTTACTGTTTGTACAGCTTTTTATAAGTTTGTTTATATTTTTTTTGGCTTACAATCCGTTTTTGTCTAAAATTAATAATAATTTATAGTTAAAAATACGAAAATAAACTAAATATTATTTACTTTCTTTAGGGGCTCACCAATTTAGCGATCCAAGTGGCAGTAGTCAAGATATGGAAAGCGGAAGCGAAAAACTCAGTGCTCGTTTTGTTGTTTCGTCCATATTGACAATGTTAATCGCGAGATACTATTTTTCATAGTTTTCAGTGAACCAATAAATAATTAATTATGTTTTCCAACACAATCGTTTTATAAACGATTTTAGTGTAAAAAATGGAACCGACTGAACGCAACATCAAAAATTTCCAGTGTGATGTCCTTTTAAATAGACAAAATATAGTGTTAAGTGTTAATTATAATAAAACTCTCGTTAAATATAAATTTATAAAATACAATTGTAGTAATATTTAAGTCAAGTTTAATAATTTTATGTTTAAGGAGTGATTAGAGAAATTTCAAAAAATTATTTATATCTATTTGTGAGCAGCAACTAAGCGATTTCCATTGTTACAAAAATTACAAATAAAATTAATTTAAAAAATGCCGACCTATTTATACTTATCTAATACTAAATTCAAAAACTCTGCGCCTATTATTCCCGACGAAGTAACAAATACTTTTAATTGAAACAACTAATTACACAATAATTAATAATCAAGTAATTTGTGTCAATGTTAACGATTAATTTGAAAATGATGAGTTGGTGTCTGTTAGGTGGAACCCATCCAGCGAAACATTAATCATAAAGACGCTGCAAACTTTACTATAATATCTGATTTGTAAACTTGGATATTAATCAGAATTTAACCGGCTCAAGAAAAACAGCAATTAGCTAAAAACTATTTCAAAACTTGCACGTCGTCGTTTTCGTTTATTGGCCAAGTTTTGGTCGAAATAATTACTGCCGAAAAGAAAATCAAAAATCGTATAGCGCAGTGCTTAAAAAACCAACTCGGTTGATTTTCTTGCTTGGCCAACTCGAATGTTTTACACGGTGAAAAAATTGAAAAACTCGGGAGAAGATTCGACCATTCCTGTGTTATCGGCAGAATCGCTAGCGCCACCAATTCAGGTTTAACCTAAAATTTATCTTGACGAACGGGTAGTAAAAAAATGTTCCTATTAGTATACGTACAGGTGTAAAAAATGGTGATATAAAATTTTGTAATTTTAGTTTACCTAAAGGAAAGCCAAGTCCTGCAAAGGACTCGAGGACGGCGAGAATGCGGAAATTTTGAATAAATAAAAATGCGTGTTTTGTTTACATTTAATAAGAAGAGTACAAGTGCGGCAAGTTTAAAAATTGAAGTTGTGTCGTCAAATTGCTGTCGAGGTTAAAGGGAATGCAATATTTTTGTATGGAAACGGGACGCAGGAAGATCGAGTTTTAGAAGGAACTGTGAATAGGATTTGAGAGAAGGCGCCGTCCTGTCGTAGAACTAGAAATTGCAGCGTGTCGGCGGCACCTGACTGCTTGTTTGTTGTTGCAACGGATTAGAGACGTGCATGCGAGGTGGCGCGATTGATTGGGGGCGGCTATCGATTTTACGACGCTTGCGCTTGTCGACGCCACCACCGCGCCAGTGTCGAGCGAGAGACGGCCGGCACAGCTCGCGCCCGGGCGGGGAGGACTGTGACCAACATACCTACTAAAGATGGCGGACATCTCGGGAGCGTCTAGTGTGTAGTAGTGCAGTGATGTGATGTGCAACGGTGAGCATGCAGCATGAGCGAGGGCCGTGGGGGGCCCGCACCTGGGCGGCCTAGCGGGCCCTGGCAGTCGGCCCCCGGGGGCAATCGGAGCCGCGAGGGGGGGCACTCCGGCCGCCCGCAGCAATGCTCCCGGCTCCCGTAGCTGCCGACGACCGAGCCGCCACCGCGCCCTGCCACACAGAATGCCCCGGGCCCTGGCGGGCCTGTCGCTGCTGCTGATGGCCGGCCTGGCGCTCGCCGTCACCCCGCCGCTCGAAGTCATCAACCCCTGGTTGTCGGCGTGCGACCTGCAGCCCGCCAGTGCAACCGACCTGCAGGGCGCGTGCTCCGCCATGTGGGGCCCCGGGCCCCTCTGTCAGCTGCCCTGTACTGGCAACAGTTCTACACAGTGCCTTCAATATTTGAAAGAATCGCACAAAGACGAGGTGTGCGGCTCCAGCCCAGAGCGCAGGCGGCGCGCGCTGCAGGGACTCCATTTGCGCCACTGCTGCGAACACGCGGTGAATTTTACCCTTCCAGAAAGCGTGCACCAGGACGAGGAAACTTGCCGCCACCTGCTGGACGCACTACTCGAGGTGGATGCGCTGGCTGCTAGAATCTCTTGTGAATTTGCGGAAGTGTTGACTCGCTACGATTGCGGTCAGACCTATTCCATAGCGCATCACTGCGAAGATTGCAAGGTATTCACTCTATCCAGATATAGTACAGTGTATTCTCACTTTTCTGCCGTTCCGCAGTCTTCGCGTTCGCTTCGAAAACGTTATTATTGTTAAACACTTTTAACGACAAAGTCAGAAACTACGTTTATTGCCTTAATTGCCGGCCCTTTGTTTTAACGTTCTCGCCCTCGAGCTTTTATCAATTTTAACGGAAATTGTATCCAATTTAGGTACAATACCTAAATCAAAACCACGTTTTCTTTATTCGACCCAACGATAAGGACCATTTTCTTTGTGTTCGTACGCACCATTATGCCGTTTTAATAAACTGAAAGACCCCTATTTTCCATTCAAATGCACCCAATATAATTCCAATTTTCATTTAAAATTCACCTTCAAAATTACTTTTGCGACGTATCGCTTTTTCCAATCACGGATTTTATGAATGCAAAATTAAAATGTCGAAAATTAGTGGAAAATTGACTCCACGTCCGAATAAAACTAATTAATTCCAGAACAATTTTGCCTCAAGTGTTCTACATTTGAAATTACAAAATCGATAGATACGTTCAGAAAATTTGCTTCCAATGTCGAGAATAAAAAGTTCTTCCATATTTCAAGGCGACGCCGACGTGCTGCTACGTCTTGAGTAAAGTAATTGGTGATCAAAGGAATCCTTTGTAAAATGTATCTTACAAAGTCTAATTCCGAAATAAACCTAATCTTTTACACAAATACTCCACTATTTATGGCCTATTATGTAAATACCGCTTTATGTGTGTCTATACAGGATGATTTATTTTAACTTGGCTTAAATGATGTAGCTTTCGGAACTCGTACCACGACAGATTTAATTTGCCCGAAAAAAAATTTATTACAAAATGGCTTAACCCCGAAGAAATTTAATTCTACGTTTTGTTTTCTCGAAATCATCTTGGAGATTATTTCGTGGCCGCCATATTGCATGGTTATGCTAAGAAATGGTATATCCGAAATAGAAGTTTTTCTATATTTTTGAAATAAATATATTTAAATTAAAACAATAATAATAATTATACACATACATCTACAAAGCTAGCCGAACATAAATACGTAATATTATACTATTTACCGCACTAGGTCGGTAAATGTAAAGTCTGTTTACCGATTGATTATGTCGTCAAAGATTATTTAAAATTATTATACGATTTGGAGAGATGTAAAGAAAAGTAATATAATATGAATGAATAAACCAAAGCTTTGCACGTGGATGTCGATGGAACATTTATGTATAACATGTCTTTATGACATTCCCAACAGTGAAACATTGCTTGTCTAATACCAACTTATTTGATGTTACTTTTTGCGAACATTTATTCGTTCCATCAAAGCATTCAGGTTAAAAGTCGAATTTTTCAATATATTTTGTATTACCAAGAGAACTTAAAATATAATAGGCTATACAAAGCCTTATTTGTAGAAAGTAATTTCGTCGTCCAATTTTGTTAGGTTTCTATTTTTGCTAGAATCTTGCCAAAATAGAAAAGAGGATCGTGTTTTGTAAACAACTTGTTACCAAACTACGTACGTTGCTCGATTTTCAATTTTGATGGGAAGGGTAGAGGTCGATGAATATTGTGTGCAATTTTACGCGCTAACCTCGTCGTTTTTAAGTAGAACGAAAAACATTAACAATATTATTTCGATCTCGTAACGCAAGTAAAATAATTAAATTCCCCCATATTATTGCTACTTGGTGGAAACTTGCGCGAGTCTTCTTTGCATGAAGTTTTAAATGCGAGTGCCTTGGTGCCAAATTGAATACACTCGACTAAATATATTTTTGAACTTTGCGAAGGAAACTAATTAAAGCTCCCAAAGTGTATTAATGAGAAATTAAAAAGGCAATTATTACCTAATAACTTGACGGGATAATTGAATAATGTTTCGGCGGTGGGAACTAACAGATTACAGTAACGTTTAGTTTCTAAATGTATAGCCCAAGGAGTTTAGTCTTATGCATTTTATATGAAGCCTTATAGCTCGATATTGTCGGAGAATCATTATTCCTTAAATATTTAAATATCACCTGGGGGAAGAGAAATGATCCTTAAATCTCTTATTACGTCACTTTTTTTTACATTTTATCTCTTTTAAACGAGGTTAACGAGAACAATTCTGATTCTTAACATTTTTCGAGAGGGAGAGAGAGTGGGCAGGAAAAAAATTGCAATAATTAATTGCTCAGATGAAAATTCGATTCCGGCGATACACGTAGATAAGCTTTTATCTTAAACTAAAAGAGTTCAAACAAAACCGCATTTATGACAGTACTCCAATGCCACAATCAGAACGTGTAGTTTTTGCGAAGAAAAAGGCAGACATCTCAACTCGAATCTTTGACTTCAAAAGTAGGATGAACAAAGCTTTCAAATGAGGTTACAGCACGGATTTCGAGCTACAATTTTTCAAGTAGTTTCATAAAAAGCGCATTACAAAATCGGAATAGATTTATGACTGCACGCGAAGGCAAAATTAAAAAAGCTTAAAATCCAAGCGTCGTTTCGGTTAAATTTATAAATAATAATTGTGAAGAACTTCTTTACTTAAGAATGGATAAAATAAATTCGAAATAAAATTTCTACCTTAATCATTTGTGACTATGATTTAATAATGCGAAGCAATAATAACGCGAAAATTGTACGTCCCAAGTGATAAAGTATGTGTAAACTTGAACAATTCCTTTCCGGGTTGGGTTGGGTTGGGTTCATAATAATATGTTAACCCATTTTTATGTATCTACTATACCTTTTTGTATAGAATTACTTCAGCCATACAATTTCTACCCATTAAATTCTCTTGTTTCCATATTCAATATTTTGTTCGCCATTTCCACCCGCCCAACATGCAAAATTGTAATTTTAAATAAATTATTGTTGTTTGTGAAAATAATGCACAACAAATTAAATTTGTAAACTGCTGTGCAGTAATATAAAATAAACAACCTGCTTATTTATCTTGAATTTTGAATATCTATTCAAATACATAATAAAAATAAATAAAATACTCACTCTCCACTCGCTCTGGCTTGTTGCACAGTTGTTTTGTGTGCGGTGTGTTGCGACATGCATTCTTGTCGACATCCCATCCCCACGACGAGTATTATTGGGAATACATTATTACATCAAACATCGCCATGTCTTGATTGAAATCTGGTTTAAGTTTTTATTTGTAAATATAATAGCTTCATTGAATTGGAATATAAAGATTTCCATCTTATCCAGAAACTCTTCTACTTCATTTTCCTTTCAGTCGTGATCGTCTAGGTTGCTACTGTTCACTATATATTGAACAGAGCTGTACTCATTTATTTGATAATACTATGGTTTTGGAAAATTTACGCTCGGTCTGGTGCTCCCATGGTATCCTTTATTATTATTCGCTCTAAATTATTGATCTTCGTTTTCGTCTTAATGATTTAAAATTAAAGCTTTGATTTCATTGAAACTGGGTAGAGAAGTACTAAAAATACTAATATTTTAATAATTCGTTTTTTACCAGTCAAAGTTACGTTACTTTTTCGCACGTCTTCAGTAGAATGTTGGCTGATGTTCTTATAGCTATGTCTCGCATCACTTATCTCCTGAACATCTTGATATCTCATTTCTCATCTTCTGGTCTCTCAATCGGCACGTTTTCCGTATTTCCAAGAAGTTTTAAAATCTATAAAAAATATTCAACAGCCAACCGTTTAAAAAATTATAAAAACTGTTATTTTGCTGGAAATAATTTAAAATGCCATCGAGTTTAACTGTTGTTATTTTTGTAATTAGCGGGACTTCATGGTTTTAAATTAAAGCCGACACGAAATTGCATTTAATTACTCCTTCTAAATTTTTAAAATAGATTTACAATGGCCATAAAATGAAAGGGCATTTAAAATTCGTAGCTAGCTTTCCACTGCCAATTAAATAGAATTTCCTAAACGGCAATTGGCGTCAAATTAGTATATTACTTAACAAATGAATTGTATGTTGAATGAACATTTTGAAACTGAATAAGTCGTTACGACTTAATTCTTACGACACGCTTAAGGCGTTAAAGCTTCCTAGTTAAACTATGATCGATTGATTCGTGATTATTTACATTTACATAGTACACTTCTCTGTGAAACTTCAGATTTTGTTTATTAAATTTTAGGGATTTTTTACGTAAAAATTCGAAAACTGTTTGTAAGCGCGATACATCTTCGAATTTAAGTAAATCTTTTTACTTCAAATTAAAGAGCACTTAAAGTTGGTCGAACAACCGGAATCCTCGGGATCAGCAATTGTTGCTGGCTGATTGGCATAGACCACAGATTTAGGAAAAAGTCTAATCGCACGATCTTGGCCGCCAATTGGCGTTGGCTCTTCGTGAGATTAATGATATTTATACAGGGTGTCATCCCTTGGAGGGCTGATAGGCCAGCTCATGATTGACCAGAATATCAAAATATGACCTTAGTAAAATCGTTCCTTTTCGAGATATTAGTACTTTTATTAATTTCGTGAAAAACGACACCTTAAATCAGTTTTTTTGAGTGCCACATGCACGAATTTTCATATTATAAGATTATAATTTTGGTCACGAAAGCCCTGCCATTGTTCACAGACTAGAACTAAAGTAATAATGAATGAGTTAACTGATAAGTTAATTTTTTTTATTCGCTAACTTCGACTCTTCCTACCGTAAAAAATGTACCACTCTAACCTGGCAAGTTATTTTAAAAAATTGTCTATTTAATGTAGTTTACAAAATGGTAAAACATTTGCTGTTTTACTTGAGAAAAAAAAATTGCTACTTTCCTGCAAAAGAATCTCAAAAGAAACACTTTTAAAATTAATCGATTTTATCGAGTTGATCCCGAATTGCATTGTGAAATACATACTGACCACGTTGATAGATTTTAGAAGTTATTGCTTATTACAGTATAAACAAATAATAATAAATAGTTAGGTATAAGTAAACGTAATAGAAAAATTAGAAAAAAACAGATGTTAAAGTACGGTTTGTTCGACTGAAAAAAATAGAAGAAGAAGTGACGCTTTAACAGTAAAAGTAGACTAAAGTAGCATTCAGCAAGGGTAGCTAAAGTACTTTATTATTACTGAAATTTACGCCAACGAATTCATTGTGTATGTACATATGTAATGTTTTTCGTGCTTATTACAACATAAAAAAATTAATTTAGTTTGTAATAATAATAATTGTTAATTAATTTTTATTTAAAATTATTTAATTTAAAGTAAAAACTTGGTAGTCCGGAAAAGCACAGACATTGTTAAAATATACAATGCCCTAATAATAGTGGCCGTTATATAGAGCAGTAAATAAACACTTTATTTGATTTAAACCCAGATCCCCTTGGAAAACTATATTAAGTGTCCGGGATATAAACTAAATATACCATTAAAATGTTTGCTCTTCGAGAGGGGGCAATAAGAAATTAAGTTCGTCAAAAAGGTTTTCTCCTCGTAAGAAAGGATAAGAGTAAATTTGCAAACATTTTAAATCTTGTTCGGGTAATTTTGAAAATTAATCGTCAAGTATAAAGTAAATCACCTCATAATACAAAATAGGGTAGTAAAATGTGTGAAAATATTTTGATGACGATAAAGGAGTTTTTTTTATACGGCGATATCTTCCTTGGAAAGCTTCCACGATACGAACTGCATAGTAATTGGATGATTTTAGTTACACCTACTTAGCTTTATGAGATTAATGTATTAGAATATTAGGATTTAATCCTTAAAGATTAAGGATAAGTTTGGAGTTGTTATTAGTAACTCGTGAAATTCATAATGGTACACCACGTAAATGATAATTAGGGAGCATCAGGAAGGAACCTCTTCGACTCGGTGCTTAATAATTTTATTTTTGCCGTAAAAAATAAGCATATTCTTGAACAAAAAAAATCGATATCGTATTTGTAGCCGATTCATATATTCTCTATTTATAAGTTTTCTGTCACCGCTTTTCGGATTTTCTCCATCTCCCCCGAGACCGGGACGTATTTGCAGGGTTCAATTTATGTGTCTTTCTTGCTATTTTATATTTCCTCGGTTAACTGTCCACCACGAAAACGATTTTCGCTTTAATTTTCAAATTATTCAAATATAAAAACTTGTAATGACGAATCTCGAGCGAAAAATGTAGGTGAAGGTCGTGGAAACTATGTGTGCCTGAAAATCCACCCCAACTTTTAAAATTGTTCGTTTACACGCCGAAAGAGTTGCAGAGGGATAATTAATTGGTCGGTGTTTATATTTACCGCAGAAAACAAAAAGTTCATACTTGATGAACACGAATTTGTCGAGTAAGCTCGACTTTTCGAATGGTAAAAAATTTAATTCGCTCTTTGTGCCAAAGTAAACATCGGCAAGAGAAAACAGTGAAACACCAAATATTTGAAATAATTTTTGCTGTGCAAATAATAATATAAGAAATCGATAGATAAAAGTGGAGCCGAAAGTTTCGGGATAGGTGGGTAGCAGGCATCCGTAAGCCCCAATACTAGATTATGATTTGATAGAAACGGAATCCATTCCATTTCGTAAATATCGATCGAGTTTATTTTGTAAAAATTATTTAAAAATTGTTTAAAAACTGCCACCAACAACATTTTTCAACTATTTCATTATAAAATGAAGCTCCGAAGCTGCACGTGAAGGATAGAGTGACGAAGAGAGGAGAGGCTGGGTTATATCTTGTCAAAGCACGTTAATGTCATCACCAGTTGGCATTTGTGTTCGCTTCACATACACACACTCCTAATAGTTGACACACCAAATTAAATTGATGTAATCTATATTGGATATAATCGTTTTTGACAAACGCAATTAATATAATAATTATGATACATTAGATTTGCCGTTGTTAAGAAAATGATATTGTTGGTAAACATAAACGGAATGTTTTAGAGAAAACCAAAGTATAAACTTTCTGTGGTGTAGAAAATTGTTATTACCCTACATTTTAAAATTAGCCACGTGTATTAAGCACGTGTTTGTGACACGTGCCGATGCAATTCTGCCTTTCTTTATTGGGTATATTACTTCCACCGTTAGCTGCAACATTTGCTATAGACGGCATTTCAATTGCGTGTTCTAGCTAATAATATAAAAATATTGTTTAAAATTATACAAGTACTACTACGTTCCCGTATAAGTCAATTTTATGCACAACCAAAATAACGGACCAAACACATATCCTGTTCTGAACTATCCGAAGTTCAGAACTTTCACTGTTAGATTATCACCGACCATTAAACACAAGGTGGAAGGTTAAAAATCCTCCTTCGGGTGACGGGTACAAGAATATCTAAAAGAAACACAATACAAATATTTTTACGTCAAAACGACCTGTCCCACGGTCGAAATTGTCAAATCAAAATACTGATCGCGTGACCAAGCTTTTAGAATTTATTAAAATAGACCGCCTGCTTTACGTAGTTTTATAACTTTTTCACGTTTCATGGTAACTGAACAACTTTACACATACTAGAGCGTGCAAGTTTGATCTATTTTTAAGTAAATAGTACAGCATTTGCAAATATGGGAATATTGTCAAAGTGAACCGTTTCTTCGTCGAGGGTTTTGTCAAATCTATGAAGAGGTAGAATATTTACTAGAGTGAGTTGTATACACATTTTCTTCCCAACGCTGTCTAAAAGTTAAAATTTAATTTTTTATATACATTGGCATATTGCTAAGTCATTACAATGAAAAGCAAAAGTAAATGTTTGTCTTTTTGTAATAAAGGTAGAGGAATGGAGAAAATGAAACTATTTAGCATTATCTTATATTTGTTTTATTAAATGGTGTTATATACTTTTACTGCCGGCGGTGGGCGTCAATAAAAGTTAAGTAAAAAGAGAAAAGTTTTTTTGACGTTCGGAAAAACGGAGCTGTGAGTGTTTTACACAGAGAAATTGTCACTAAGAAACCGATTCATCTTGGCACCTTCGACATTTATTTATAATTTATAATATTAAAAAAGAGGTAGCTTGGTATACATACATTTGCTTTATTTGCCTCACCGAATGACGAGAATGTCTACTTTCATCGTTTCGTCGTTAAAATAACAATTTTCTGAAAAGTGAACTTTTTTAGACGGCATTGGTAAACTTTGTTTGCATAGCGTCGCTCTTGAAAGATTAAATTTCTCGAGAACTATTATTTATCTTAAAACAAAGAAATAAAAATTGTTCTCTAGCAAATTTAATTTACAACAATTTGAACAACTTTCGCCTTATATATACTTCCAATTGAAAATTATTAAGAAAACATTATCGACTTTGTTCAAAAATCATTTTAACAATTTCACTTGGTACATACAATGTATTTTTTGTTTAAAAAAAAACTCATCGGGCCCACATTGTAGTGAATTGCACCCTTCACTCGATGGAGAAAATCGGGTATGCTAAAAATAAAATTGTATTTTTTTTTCATATTCTCGGTAGCACTGGCACAAAATATAATGAATTTATTTCGATAGCACAGTAACTTCCATTTTGTTGCAGTTTCAATTTGCTTTATATGTAGGTACTTGGGATGCTTGCAATTTTCAATATTGTATATAGCATATCTGCTACAACTTTGTAAAGCATAAATCAAATTTGTAGTCATAACATTGTTAATTTTCATATAAACTCGATTAGCTTGTAGACTTGTGGTTTATAAAGTCACTAATAACGTTATTGTCCCCAATTGTCAAGCACCAAACAATTTCGAGATGCCGAGTAAAATATTTGCTTCATATAAAAATAACATAAAACTTGCAAGACTGCTCGTATAGATTGCGATAACTTGATCCTTGAAAAAGTGAGTTTTCCTCCTGGTTGGAGAAAAACCGAATCGTGGGAAAATCAAATAAAACAGTTTTCAATTGATCGACGTTTCGAGGCTTTATTTTTTCTCTTCTTCAGGATCTGAAATGGTAACTTTTTACAAGCCATTTTTTGTAAATTGAGATTTTTCTGTGTTGTACTTTGTTTATAATTAATTCTTGCTAAACTTCAGCAGTTCTACCCTGTCATGCACGTTTGTTTTTATTGGTATATTCATAATTATCCACCATCTAATATTTATTTTATTAGCTATACCTACAGAAAGGATATGTAAAGGATATAAAATAAAGATCCAAGTTTTGATTAAATTTGATTTGAAACTGTCACCTTAGTTAAATGGACTTAAAGTCGAAAGTAGTTAGGTAACTTCCTCAACGTCTGATAATAATCTAATAACTTATTTTTATACTTGTCTTGCTTGATGTGTATATAAGTTGAAAAGTGTGTCGCTCCTGTCTTGCCAATATATAACTTTTAATATTGGTTTAGACAAGGCGACCGCCACGAATCGAAGAAGATTTCATAAAAAATCGTCCGATACCAGAACGGCATAATATAGATATAGTATATATCTCTATTTTTTTTTTTTTTTCAATAAAATATTTAGTCGATAATATATTGAGAGAAACGACAGTAACGTTAATGCCGAGCCATAAAAACACAGAACGTTAATAAAAGATCAAACACCACTTAGAAATCGCCATTTCCAGACGATCTATTAAATTTCTTAACTTTTTTCGGTAGCTAACCGTGGAATTTACTTCCATTTTCACGTCCGACCTACTTATCCCTGTCTATTTCACACCTTTTACATACAAAAATCCATTTAATCTATTTCCGTGACACCCATTTATGGCTTTTACCCACATCTATATTACAAAAGAAAATCAACATGAATTTATTTTTTAACTGTTGGACAATTTTCTTAAGTACTTTTCCATTTTTAAAATCTTGTTTTCACAATTTTTTTAAATGCCTAGTTTATTATATCCGGAAATTTATAGGAAGCAATGGATCGATGAAACTTTACGGTACACTTCCGTAATTCGTAACCTCCTCTCCCACCGTACGATCCCATTCCGTTTGTGCAAGTAATTTTAAATAAAATGAGAGTGTCATCATAAAATAATTTCCTATGCTAAACATACAATAATTATTTTTCGCCTGGTATTTTATTTTTGTAATTTTTATTGCACCATAATTTGAAGTCGCTGCAACTTTTATTGAATTTCAAAATGTACCATCTGACAATATTATTGACTGAAATTCTCTTTGCCATGTAACGTAAATGGACATGCAACGTAATTAACACGAAACTTAAGTAAACTTCCATACTACAAAGTTATTTCCTCCAACTTCAAAACGTAATCTGATTAACAACGTTATATATGAAAATTAAATTAATCAGATATGTTCGCAATTTAAGTATAAAATCATCACGATAACAGATTTCATTTAATTAACAGTCTGTTATGTTATATTAATTCAAAAAGCTATGCACAACTTATTTGTAAATTGCGAGCATTACAAAAAGCTGGGTCTATTAATTGTGAAGCTTTAAATGATTAACGTTGAGACCATAGCGGGGTTTATCATGATACCTTCAACTAATCCAACTCCCTTAGTTGATTCTAAACCGCAACCTTAAATGTGGAAAACCGTAAAATATTCAGTTTCAAACTCCAACGTTTTCGCTATGATGATGATAGTAATAATAATAATAATAATAATGCAATTTCGAGTTCATATTATCGATCTCCCACATAAATAACATTTAATTACTACCTGTACCTGCTCGAAAAAAAATTCAAATTTAAAAATTTGCATGTAATTTGTGTGATCCTACCTTCGTACTTATTCTCTTTGTATTTTATTATCGACTCAATTACATTACCCTCGTTACTTAGCAACGCGAAGTGAATTACGAAAAGTTAAACATCATCGAAACTGTTGATTACATTAAGAATCCGTCGCTATATTTATTGTGTATGATCAGCTTTGATAGAATTAATTATTTTTTGAATAAATTGTTTTTTAACGATTAATTTTAATTTTCTTTTTCGGGTGAGTAATATATACGTATCCACTGTAGTATAGCTAACCAAAAGAAATCAAATTATCGATGTAAGTTTAATATAAAATTGCTTCATTATATTATGGTAAGTTTCTGGAAGCAGCTTCCTAATCGTAAAATCGTTTCGCTGTTTCAAAAAGAATTTTGTATTATCGGTTTTTCCAATAATTAAAATTAGGCGTACATAATAATTACTACTATGTCGTTTTCCAAGTAGCAAACTTAAAATTAAAAAAATATAAATTACAATAATTAAAATTATAGTAGTACTTATACATAATAATTAATTATGTTTCCGATTGACGGATACAACGAATTCGACTAATGAAATGATTATTACATACATTGATTTCCTATTCTCTTTAATATCCGGATTAGAAAAATCAGACGTGGAAGTTGCGATCTTGCAAAAGAGAGATATGGAATTAACTAAATTTAATTAAAAATTTTAAAATATGAATTTAATTTCGAATCAAAGCAACACCTTTCTGACTAATCTTGCTTCTGTTTAATGAAAATACAACGTGAAAACTACCTCAACTCTCACTATTTCATGGCATTTCTTGCTAGTTATATTAATATTATCCTTCGAGCAGTCAGCACAGGCCAGTTGTTAACGTGGCACCTACAGTAGATAATATATAAATTTTAAATTCACTTAAATTTACAAAATTATTAAAATAACCGTATTAATTGCACAAGTCTCCTGAGTAGACTTTTTTCTTTGTTGCTATTTGTTTTTGAAGAAAATACAAAATTTGGTCCACGTACAGAACGAACTAATCGAATTGAAGGTTGGTTGTACAAAAGTTATTTAATATCATTATTTATATATAAAAAATACCATACGAGTTTGATTTGATCTTAACTTGACAATACTTCTGAGACGACAATGAATTTAGAAACAAGGAAAACCGGATAATTAAGAAAATGCCTTAAACACCTCCTATTTTTTGGAACCAATCAAAATCAATTGACTCTCGTGAATGAAATAGAACATCGTATTTTACTTGAAAGAAAATCTCTATTTAGATGGTACATCAAAATTGTATGATCATACATTGGCTAGTAAATGTATACTTGTACTAAATTAAACCTAATAGAAATTCCCTAAAAAATGTTTTTAATTTTTTGGAAATCATTTGGTATTCCGAATCTTGCGTATACAATTTTTTATAAACATGCGTTTATACATATATAAATTTTAAAATTGATAGATTACGAAACATTAAAAGTAATATGTATTCTTAAGTTGTGGAAAATGAAAGGAAAACTTGTGCCTACGAAATCAATTTTTCGAGAGCAATAATAATGATTGAATTCAAATTGGTAATTTTTAATTTAAAACATTTTAGTCTTGAAAAATTTTAAATTTTCTCCTTGGCATTCTGGTTCGCATCTTATAAAAGTCACCAGCATGGTTTATTTTCGTTGTTATTTATACATTATACTACGTACATATTTTACTTTAATATTAAACAGTTACAATTTATTATTTACTTTAATAAAATATTTTGGAGACTATAAAGAAAATTTGGTTCAGGACCCGACGAAAGATAATTGCTGCTCTACACAGAGATGCGGTATTTGGTTACTACAGACTACCATTCTGCTAGACAATATTATTTTCATAATTTAATTTTATTTATAAAAAAAATCTTGAATGGTTTCATGCCCCATATAAAATATTTTATTGCCGTTTTTACTATTTTACGTATTGATCGCAGAGATAGCCTTAAAACTGCTACTTTTATAAAATCAAAAATAAATTTAACATTTTATGAATTACACCGTAAAATATAAAATAATATAATTTCTTTGCACTCGGCCCGTATTTAATTATTCTTCGTAAGAAAGGATAAGAATACCAGCTATTTTCAATTAATTAAAAAGAATAAAAGAAAAATTTGAAGTAAATTATTAATTAATATTATCGTTTCCTAAAATTTCATATCGGATATCGAAAATGCCAACAGAATTATTAGTATTTAGTAATAAGAAAATTTTGTAAATTTAATTATTGAGTTTGTAACGATAATGGAGGGTGTATTTTATGATAATTAACTTTATAACAGTTTTATAGTTACATTTATATTTGAAGTTGATGTTCAAAATAGGTATTTCTTTAATAAAGTTTTATTCGTTAACTCATAATTTAATAGTTATTACAAGTAAAATAAAAAAAGTCTCCTGTATAAAATTCTACCGACTGAGCTACTTAATTTCACTATCACGTCCATTGTGTCTTTTAAAAAAACAACATTCGATTTGTTTAGCCAGCAGCACAATGTTTATGCTTAGATTTTTGGCAAATCTTTTAAAGCATTCCATTTTTATAAATACCCTTTGAGACTACTTTATTGTACTTTGTCTTCTTATTTTGTGATACTTGTAAGAGAATATAAAAGGGAAGTAAAATCCGAGTATCTTGTCAATCGATGTTTGTAAAGTGCTACTCTTCAAGGAACATTGAACAAATCCTGATCACGATCTTGACCGATCTTTACGTCAAAATAGATTTGAAAAGAAATACAAGAATACCTACTATTTTACACCAAAAATAATCTTGGCATGGAAAGAGTACTATATTTTGCGTACTGCATTTTTCCCTTTAGGTATCTAATAAAATTCGTACTAGAAAAGAGTGCGAGATATTATAAAAAGAGGAAATATAATAAAATAGACAAAAAAGTTACAATATAGTAATTAAATTTGTGTGTAAGTGATTGGTAGCTCAAAGTTGTATCTCATCAATCAATTAATGTAGCAACAACAAACAAGACAAACATTTGATATTCGGCTAAAGGAAAAATAAACTCGATGAAAGGAAATAATAAAGAAGCTACTGATCATTTTTCATATTTTCATTGTACTTTCAAGACATCATTAGTGCTGTTTTATATTATGCCTTTTTGCTATAACGAAAATAATCAATCTGTTTGTTAAGAGGTTCTAGACGCGTTTATTAAAACAAATTAAAAAGTATAAAAAAAGGGAATTACTTTTAAAAAAATGAAAGGTAATTGTTTCGTTTATTCAAATTTTAAAGTAGCAGCTTTTCGAAGCTCATAAAATTGTAAGAATTCTATAATTACAATATTAAAATATTTCAAATTGCACCCAAAAATAAATAAAATAAATATATGTATAGAATAAATATAAATTTCAATTTATATCCTTCCGACATTGCATGCACTCGAAACTACGTAAATATTTATATTAACGATTTATTTCAAACAAAAATTTAACCGTGACGAATGACGATCTCTAATTTCAATTAGATATAGAGAATCAGAAGGACTCGAATGTTTAAGAAATAATCCTAGAAAATTTATTTTCTTGCCAAATAAATATTATTGAAAATTTTCATTTTTAAATGTAATAATAAACAGCAGATATTAAAACTTTCAACAAAAGCTCAACAATCGGTAGTAACGAAACATCAGTTTCATTTCGAATACTTTTGTAAGTAACCTACCCAAGAAATTGGCGGTTTAAATACTTGAAAAATATTTTATATACTAAATAAAAGCATTGAAAATACTGCAGTGTGGCATTTGAAATTTTTAATAATTGTTAAAGTAAAAACGGCTTTAGTTTTAGCAACTAACTTTGTCTATTTAGTATACACAGTTTTGAGAGCTACGACTTAAGAACCTTAGATATTAGCCATAACAAAGCGAACTAGTAAAAGAGGAAAAGTTGTTCGAAACAATAACGATTACTTTTTTACCTGATCATCATAAAATTTGAAATTTAAAAGAATATAATATTTTACATTATTTTAACAAATTACTTAATTCTAATTTATTGTATTAAGTAAATATTTCGAAACTGAACGACTGGATTAGTCGCTATACGACTACATTCTTACGGCTTAATACTCGAGTATCTAGGCTAATATTATGTAATACTTGTTTTTATAGTTGTACTCGGAATAACAATTTTGAGGTAACACTGTTAATTAACAACAGTCGAGCTAATTTCTAGACCAAGTTTTATTGCTCCAGCCTATACCATAAAAATTTTAATATTTGAGTGTTCTAGTGAGGCCCTATGCAATAACCTTAATTTTCCTCAGGATAATACTCCTTTGAAGGTATAACTCGAGTTAAAAGATGTAGATACGTAACACGCCCGAATAATAGTTAATTTCGAAGGATTATGTTATCAAATCGTGGAAGGAAATGATTAGGATAAAAACAGATTAGTATGATACAAGACCTAAGATGTAGTGAAAAGACAGGAAGGACGACAATAGGACACGCCATATATTTACTAAACCAATATTGACTTTTCGCTTTCTCCAATGGTATAATGTATAACCTGAAGCACTTACTGCCACTATTTTGGCACTGTAAGTTGACGTAATTATTGGTATACAAATCGAAAAAATAAATAAATTGTAGTATACCTATCGATTTACTAAAATGCAATAAGGAGACGGACGTTGCAAGATATATTTAGCGGAGCAAATGCTACACCTCGAGACAACAAAAGATACTTAATTTATATTTTAAAATAAATAGTACAAACATAAAGTTGGCAATTTTTTTAACAATTGCGGTATTTTGAAAAACACTACAAAAGAAAAGCCTGAAGGTTTTTACACTTAACCCAGTTAATCCAAGATAATAAGAAGCATCAAATAAAAAAGATTTTCTCTACAAAGAATAACCTAGAGCAAATTTAAGATTATATCTGCAGTTTTTCAATTGCGCCGAATTAAAATTTAAAAATTGAATAATGAAAAATTGTTGAATTTTGTTATTGCAATTTCAGAATTTTAGAGCCAACAAAGCTCGGCAGATAAACCATTTAAATATAATAGCAGCATTTCGGTCTTTAAAAATGACTAATTTTTCATTAAACGCCTTTAGCTTGAGCTTACAGTAATTAATAAAACGTTTGAGGATATTACGAAATTTCATTCATAAATTATAAACTGCAACAAAAATTCCTTACAATTTGATGGTACTTAAATTTCAAACAAAATTAAAATTAATTCTCGATGAATTAATTATGAAAGATTAAGATAAGAAAGTTGGGCATCGCCATTCGCAGACGATGGCGTCGGAAATTTTTTTATTTTTCACAAATTTTATGGGTAGTACTTGCGATAACCTGCACGTTTAAAAAAGAGAAAAAGTTTGGCGGAATATTTTTTAAAAGCCACTAAACGAGTTGCCTAGTCGCGTAGTGAAAACACTTTTTCATATTAAAACTAAAATTTCTTATTCCTTTGTGCGAGATTTACATAAAAACTCTTAATGCGGAATTACGTGCTAAACTTTAATTGTTAATAATCCTTTTTATGAATAAGCGACATTTTTGTTCGGCGTCGCAGCCGTATTATGAAAATTTGTACTTTTCAGCACAACTTTATAAAGTAAGGCACATACAATCCAGCGGATTCGTTAATTGAAATTTAATAGGATCCCATACTTAATAACCAAGTACGAGCTATAATTAACGATGTATTGACTCCGGCGAAGACTAATTAATTACAAAACGATCTTGATGCCTGGTCGTATTTGATTCGCGTCTCGTGATCCGTTCCATTCCGTGTGGGCAAAAGCGAGTTTTGCCAAAAGAAAAAGGTGATTGCCAATATTACAGGTCGATGGTAATGTTATTTGAACCAAATCCAAATAAAAGCTCGTCACTCGAAATCAAATTCAAAGAGCTTTTGTGTCCGATGCAAATTTCATTCTAATTCTGCCTATGATTCCTGGGATGTTGGTCGAGATATATTTGCATATAATCTGTGGTCTATACTTATGTTGCTAACAATTTGACAACGCGGTTTAATTATGCAATCATTTGCGATTACACTCATTAAAAGGTTTTAATTTAAAAAATTTGCATCTCCCTCTTAACATTTTTAATACAATTATTATTATTTTAAGTTAATCGGGAAATACGTTTTTTATTAAATATCCGCAACGTAATTGAACGAGGATGGTTTTAAAAATATTTTAAAATTAAATACGATAGGTTGGTTGTAGCAAAATTTTCTTGAATTCAAAAAGTCAGGTTACCCATAGCATCTAACAGTGCTTTACGGGAATATAGCAAGGGTGCGAGCTTGCCGTATTCGGGTCACAAAGATCGATTTTAGAGCTGTTGTTGTCTTCTCTGTCACCGAATTTATACTTGCAGTTGCCAGTGTATTACGCCCCTAGATTATTACTTATTTCACACTTTCTTTAACAATTTTTTTAGTATTGAATTAATTTATTTTTTTTAATTTGCTTACTGCACGCTTTTTGTCAACAAGCTCATAATTATTCGCCGAACAAAAGCAGTCATTTATATTTCAACTAAAATTATCTACATATTATGCGGTGTCGACATTATTTTTTAACAATAATAATAATTATTAATTAGCCTCCCCTGTATGTTCACTCAAAAATTTTACGACCCAACACTTTTCAAGCGAAACAACAACGATAATACATTTTATGATATTTTTTATCTAATTCGATTTTCTCAAATTTAATTAATCAGTGGAAAACAACGGTCGAAAGAAAATAAACATTACGTGAAAACTCCACCCTAGATATGAGACGAACTGTTAGAAAAATGTTCCGACAAGGATAAATTTTTCAGTTTACGTTTGTTTGTTTTCTTCTCACCCTTGTACTCAATTAAAACTTTAATTGCATTTAAAAATATGATTTCAGTAATTTCTTTTACATACAAAATATAACTTTTTAAATATCTAATAAAAAAATTTTATTTAAATAAAATTTTAAAAACTCTGAAGAAAGCTCACGAGAAATATTTGATTTTATTTATTTATTTTAAATTATAGGTGTAAAAATTGAAAGGGTGGGGTCGCAGTTTGAAACTTTCCAAGGTTCTTAGCGCTGAGCCCTGTTATGAACGGGAAAAACTCCGTGATGGCAATAATTTATATGATTATATTTATCCCCTCGATGGGGTTATCACTTTATCAGAAACCCTTGTCCAAAAACTTAGTGGTGTTTTAGAAAGTCAATAGCATTATACTTGCATAAAATCTAATTTATTAGATAAATTTTAATTCTGAATTTTTTCAGCAATCCCGGTTCAAATACCTATACTGAAAATTTCAAATACGCATAGAACTGGGAGTACAAAATTTTTTTCGGTTAACTAAATCAGTGATAGAATTGCAATAAAAACTCGCAAGCGTTTTGAGCTTTGACATGAAAGCAGAAAATCTGTGAGTCATAGATAGAAAATCATTAAAGCAGAGCTTCAGTTCGAATTATTTTTCTAAACGACCGACAACTCAAAAATTAAAACAATATGTAAACGCGTTTATTCAAGTTGGAAGGATTCGAGATGCAATTAATTAAAATGAAAATTAAGTAAATTTTGTTTTCAAATTGCAATGCTGCGGGTATATGCGAAGGTGTAATATGGAATTTCCTACTTTCAAAATTAAATTTAAATTCTCCATAAAATATTCCAATTCTCCGACACTTGGTAATTGATAATTGTTTGAAAACGATACGAAAGATAGTTGTGGGGTAAGATTTTAACAATGAAGTGTTGAAACACGATTTCAAATGATGTACCCGAGGGTTAGTTAAACTTGACGAATTTGATGTGGTTTTATGCTTATCAGTACTGCTAATGCAATTTTGAATTTTGTTGCGGAATCCATTTTGAGCTTTTAAAACAATCACGATTTTCTTTTAACAAAAGGACGATACAGAAATAAACGACAAAGAATTCAACCTCGCACTTTCAATTTATCCTGCAGATCGATCATACCGGGGATACGACAAAATTTGTCCTGGATACTACTTTAAGCAAAAGATTTTAAAATTTTTTTTCCAATAGGTACCTAGTACCTATATGTACTTATTTAAAAAAAAATAAAGAACTGCACTACACACTTTTTAGAATTAAAATGTAGTACTTACAAATTTTTCGTCATGCAACAGCATCACTAGCCGATAGATTTTATTCTAATATATCCGCCGATGGTAGGATATTTGCGAAATTTACGCTTAAATTTAGTGCGTTTTAGATCTGAAAAGTAATAAATTTTTTGATTATTTTAAAATACTGATACGGACAAACAAATATGTATATGAATCTATTGACAGTTTACCGCAAAACGTGATATATGGTACATACATAATATATTTAACTATTCGGAAGAGTTCCTTAACTCTCTTAATTCCCCGGATATTCCACCCCATCGTCTTAAACTGAAAATAGAAACTCCGATAATGCTTTTGGGAAATTTCAATACACCAAAGCTGTATAACGGAATGACGCATTTGTAATGAATGCCATGTAATTACCCATTTCAATCTAAGCGTCTTTAATTTTCAATGAAACCGTGTTTTGCTGTGGCTCTGACCATTAACAAAGCACAAGAGAACAGATGAATTGATATTACCTTATTTACTATAATTGGCCTTTGGTAAATGCATTAATAATTTTTAACTTTTACTTGCCATATATACTCCTTTGCACTTCCGGCAACATATTCATGCATCTTTTTTTCAACTGTTAGGCTCAAAAACACCATTCCACACAGCCCAGTTCGATTATCATCGCCTATAGCCAAATGTGTCCGCTGTCGATTAAAGCTTCCTCCTAGTGAAAGGTTTCTATAGTCATATCTTACCACGCGTTGACCAAGAAGAAGTTGGTTTAATTTTAGTGTTAGCAGTTGATAGCGGCAGCTACTAGGTCAATTACCGTCACCTCCTTCCTCGATAACATTTTTAATAGTTTGATGGAATAGTTAGTTAGTAAAGGGGCCCATATACACTGAGATACATATTACGTCTCGTGAGACGATCTCGTGTAGAACACGCATACTCTTGTACGTATATATCTAGTATAAAATGTCACCTCGTGACATAATTATTATCTCACGAGACCGCCTCCAGAGATATATCTGAGTGTGTAGAGCCGACTATCTGATAAATAACATTTTAACACCGTAAAAACAACAGCAATCTTAGGTATTTTCCGATATTTATTTTTTTATACCGTGAGTTAGATTCCACGTTAACATTTGTCGATGCAAAAAGTACAAAATCTCTCTTCTGCCCCATTCGATTTATTGCATTTATTAAATGTGCATAAATTTGAGTATATTATTGAATATAGGACGATTTCGCGTATTTATAAACACAACATTTTAATAGGCGGTTAATGGTAGCGATATGTTAATCGCTGGAGCATCGATTATTATATACGCTCTTGTTGTGAAACACCCACCACGAATATAACGACAGTTGGCAATAAAGCACACGTGCTAGACGAGACCTATTTATTCAACATTAGGGAATTCGGATAATAGCGTGTAAGATATGTGGAGTTGTCGACTTTTGTTAAAGGATAAATAAAAATTCAATGCTTAGCTTATCCACCTGACCGAAGCCAAGATGACTTACAAGGAAAATGTAATTAAATATTACGTAAAAAACAAATAAAAAAAAAGGAAAAATTAGATCAAAATAAATTTGAATGAAATAATTTCGAAAAATTATTATATCGTCCATAAATAAATTGAATTGTCGTATAATAGTACATACACAGCATTTCATTTTGAAGAGTGAAAATTTGTGAAACAATGAGTAAATAACAGAAAATATGTAATAGCATTTGACTGCACACCCAATTTTGCAAATAATATGTTCACAAAAACTCGTTTGGTAACGCTTAACAATGTTTCATTGAAGAGGAAAAATAAGATAAAAGGGAACCAATTATTGTTCGGTTCAATGATTTTATAAGAGCAAAGGTATTCGGAAACGCACGGAATTGTTCCATTATTGTTTATTGATAACAATCACATTTTTATTTAAACAACAATAGTAATAAACAAGTCAAATTGTTTAAGTTCTTAGTTTGTCAACTGCTGGTGGTATAATGCACCATTTTTCACCTTATTAGCAAAAATAGAGAGCTTAAACTTAACTTGTTGATAATGTGCAACATTAATTGGGTTGACTTAAATAAATTGTATCAATTTGTAGGTTAAATAAAAAGTTTGATTAACTTTTAACTCTGTCAAGCTGAAAAACATAGCAATTAGTTAAAAGCATAAACGGAACTAAAGAAAAACCTGCCGAGTCTCCAAATAGTGATATATTTTAAGTTCAAATTCGATAAAAAACTTACTATAAATTTATATTGTACTTAACTGTTTTTAATGACAAAATTGTTCGAAAGAATGTGCAGACCTGTACGTATTTTATTGAAAGATATTGACAAGGAAACAAATAACAACTTTTTTAAAAGGCTTTTAATATTCTAGAATAGAAAACACGACTTTTGAAACTCTTTCTCAAATATCTTGAAAAACAAGTAAAATAGGGTAACCAATTATCCATACCTTCTGGTAGAGCTTAAAATTATCTACAAAAACGATCTGAAGAATTCTTACCTCCAAGTCACTCGTTTAGCTTGTATGCACCGTCAAAAACTGATCTCTAGGTCCCACGACCGCAAGTTTACGACGTTTTGATTTTCGGATTCTGAAAATATAAGTCCCAGAGTCAAAATTCATATAATCTTTTTGGTAGAGAATTTATTTAGCTATCAGTTATTTGCACACATCTATTTTTATTGCTTTTTTGCTCTTCCGTCTGGCCAACTAGGAAGTCTAGATGTAGTAGTAAAATATCACTCGATGCGGAAGAAATCACTTTTCCTACAAATGTTGTGAAAGGTACTACATTTTGACCCCTCGACCTAAAAGAGGGGTGTTATAAGTTGGACGCGTATGTTTGTTTCTCTGTGGCTTCGTAACTCTTCAATGGGAGGTCGAATATTGATGCGATGTTTTTTATGATAAAACAGATTTTCGAAAAGATCCTTAGCTACGTACCCTTCTGCTTTACTTCAAAAAATCCAAAAATATTGATAAAAAATTAATTATATCCTAATATTACACGAAATTGTATTCGAAACGCTGAAATAACTGTAACAAATACAATAAAATGCACAGGAAAAATGTTGTAGAATATTGAATTTCCTACAAAAAAGTCCCCGAGAGCATACACTTATCTTTATTTATTCAAAATTGCAGACTAGACTTCTTTAATAGTTATTAGTTATTACTAATTCAGAAATTTGTTAAAACCTTTGACCCAAAATTATTACAAACTTTTTTTGTGGAACTTCATAATTTCCGCATTTTAAATAAATCCAAGAAAATATTGTAAATAAACAAATAAAGAATTTTTTCGTAGAACTTAGGAGGTTCCGCATTTTATACGATTCAAAGAAAATAATGTAAATAAACAAATAAAGAATTTATTCGTGGAACTTCAGAGATTCAAAGAAAATAATGTAAATAAACAAATAAAGAATGTATTCGTGGAACTTCAGAGATTCAAAGAAAATAATGTAAATAAACAAATAAAGAATTTATTCGTGGAACTTCAGAGATTCAAAGAAAATAATGTAAATAAACAAATAAAGAATTTATTCGTGGAACTTCAGAGATTCAAAGAAAATAATGTAAATAAACAAATAAAGAATTTATTCGTGGAACTTCCGAGATTCAAAGAAAATAATGTAAATAAACAAATAAAGAATTTATTCGTGGAACTTCCGAGATTCAAAGAAAATAATGTAAATAAACATATAAAGAATTTATTCGTGGAACTTAAGAGGTTCCGCATTTTAAACGATTCTAAGAAAATAATGTAAATAAACATATAAAGAACTGTTTCGTAGAGCTTTGGAGTTTCCATATTTTAAACGATTCCAAGAAAATAATACAAATTAACAAATTTTTTGAGTTTTTTTTTTTGGTGGTGGGCCACTTTTCCAATTCATTTTTAGCCCACATAGGCTATGAAAATATACGTCATTCTTTCTTTCAAAGTGGGAGAGAGGGAAGTACAAGGTTAGGACTTCTGTTTTTAATTTTCTAAATATAATTTTTGGACCTCCTGATCCAAGATTTATATTCAATGTATGGAAAATAAATTTCATTTTAAAATTGAAAATTTAATATATAATGGCTACAAATATTAAAATAGTCGTTTTTCATATGAAAACAAGCTATGTACGTTGCCCTCTAATTGAGCAGATTGAGATCTTCTCTCAAATCGCAGCTCTCCACTGTACATCATAGATCTTAACGAAGTTAAGGATTTGGCTCCTAAATCTTGGCACGAATGCTTTACACCACATTGCAAATAGGGAACAAAGCTTAAAACTGAACCTTTATCTACAATAGAACCACTTACTCCTTGGGCCACCTTAACTATGTCTTTTTGACTGAAAAGTAAAATTTATATAACAGGAACAATGACTACGAAACAATTACTTATGATAATATCTGTCCATCGCCGCTCCTTGTGCATCTTTTCGATCCATTGCTTCCAAACTACCCATTCCTCTATATTTTTTAAGTCTAACACCTTCAGCAAAGAAGTATTCTCCGGGAGCCTCACTTGTACCAGCAAGCAGAGATCCCATCATCACTAAAAGCGTAATTTTATAATATCTCCTTTCACTTGCAAGTAATCACAAGTTAGTACCAGCAGATGCACCCAAAGATATGGCTTTCACGATACACCCTATAGATTGAATACCTCCATCGGCAATTACGGGAACACCAAAACGTCGAGCATATTCGCCTACTTGATACACTGCAGTGGCTTGTGGGCGACCAACTGCCATTACTTCCTGAGTGATGCATATACTTCCACTACCCATTCCCACCCTCAAAGCATCTACGCCAGCATCAATCAAATTTTTGGCTTGCTTGACCGTAACAACTACAAAAACCTTTTTATGACAACATTCAATCACAACAAAGTTTGCATACCGTTTCCACCAATTACTTGTAGGTATGGGTATGCTTTCTTGACGTACTTAATCATGTTAATTTGATAAATTGAATTTCCTTGAGAAGAATCCTAGAAATAGGTAGTGTAAACTAATTAATGGTTCTTCTTCATTGTAAATTTAAAAATGTAAAATATTAATTAAAAAGAGTAGTCTTTCAAATTATTTGTATGCTTTAAAAAATTCAATTTCATCAAAAAACGTTTAAGGTAGGAAAACTGAAATTTGCTAAAATTAATTTTTTAAAGATTACCAGAATGATGACATCTACACCAGCACCAACTAATAAAGACAATCTATGTTTATCTTCTTCCCTAGTTCCGATAGCTGCACCCACAATTAATTGTTTATTTTCATCTTTAGAAGCGAAGGGATAACTTCGAGCTTTTTTCAGATCTGTGCGAGCAATTAATGCTATTAAATTTCCCTGCGAATTAATGATTGGCAATTTTCCTTTTTTACTCTTTTCTAATATAGAATTTGCTTCGGTTAATGTGACACCAGACTGGGCAGTAATTAAGTTTTCTGCTTTAGTCATGACCTAAGAGAAAGTTTAAGTTATGCTTGTCGTATTTTTAATGAAAACTTACATTTGCTAGTTTGAGATTAACATTGGTTCCTTTATCTAAGAAGTCTATATCACGTGATGTTACCATTCCTACTAACTTACCACCTAATTTGCCGTTTTCTGTGATTGGAGTACCGCAAAAACCGTGCATCTTTTTTATATTTAAAATATCCGAGACGGTATTTGCAGGTGACAATACGACCGGGTCACGGATGAATCCGTGTTTGTATTTTTTAACTTTTACCACCTCATTTGCTTGAAACTCGGGTGTACAATTGTGATGTATGATGCCAATTCCTCCACACAAAGCCATCGAAATAGCCATATCGGATTCGGTAACTGTGTCCATCGGAGACGAAATTAAGGGTGACTTAAGAAGAAGACGTTTGGTTAAATGACAACTTAAATCCTACAATGATCGTTTTATGTTATCAAAATTTGTCATCGTCCGTCTCATCACTTACCACTTCGTCTGCGGAGAAATCGATATAGCCCGGTAGTAAAATAAAATCACTAACATAAAAGAATAATTAAGAACATTCCGGAAAATCGATCAACTTACTTGTAGGTTAAGCCGTTTCCTTGTTCCATCAATTCGTTAGCACTTAAACCATCTACAGGTAAATCACCCTGCGAATTTTCGATTAGCGAATTTACTATATAATCAGCCATTACTCTGTTGGGGAACATTTAAATTGTTACAAGCACGTGGTTGTTGAAAGCAATAATTTCAAATTACCTTATTAATTTTACTAGTTATCAGCAGTTGAACTTTGAACTTAAATTAACGATTACCAAATATTTATCGTAAGCAAACGCTTTAAATTTTAAAAATTGCTTTTATAAGCGCAGCATTCCTCGCCTGCGAGTTTAGTTTATTTAAAAGATTGAGGTTAGGTTTAATGCATTGTAAAACGAGTCGTCACGAGTAAAAAACTCGTCGTGATTCTATGAGCAGCGAGTGATTCACAGACAGGCAGGTCCGGATCGGTAATAATTTAGTTGACCGTGCAGGATTTCCAGCGGCGCGGCGGCGGCGTACCCTTTGGTTTGAATTTCAATAATTTTTATGCTGTACTTCGTATATGGAAGCCTAAGATAATGAAATTAGTTTGATAATTACTGTAAAATCAGATGAGTCATTAGCGGGAAGGTGATGACATACAGCATCTATTAAAATTCGGATATCTCCACTAATTTCTTGCTAAAAGCAAGTATGCAAATATGGGACACTTTCCCCTATATTCAAATAGAAAGTCAATTAATAAATAACTGTGTTCGTATATACGTAGGTATTAATTATTCACGATTTGCTCTTCCAAAACTTAAAATTCAGTTCAATGCAAGTGTATTAATTTAAACGTTTCCTGCAGAATAAATAATTTAATAAAAATGTTAAAATTAGGAAAATTTTAGTGGTAGATTTCCATTATCGTTTATCGATGGATTATGGCCGAGTTTTTACATTTATTTCAATTTTAAATAGGCATACCTACATTCGTTATTACGCTTCCATCTCGAAAACTTGCAGATTTAAAACTCCTGCTTTTAATTCCGAACCCACTTCCAATTGACTCACCGACTACTATCATTAAACAATCCGTACGTGCTTTCGAGTTTTCCATTGCAGTTCTGTAACTGTACTTATTTTATAACCCTAGACGCAACCCGACCCTATCTTTTATCGACTCGAAATCAACGTCTCTTTAACTACAATAATTGTGCTCGTTTATTACGGAAGCAAAAAGAGTAGGTAATAATATAACATTTTATACCTAAAAAAATTCGCCATTTCATGAAATGTATTTTCGTTCGAGAGCTGGGAATACCTCAAGATCATTACGAGATTGATCAACCTCCATTTCGAGCCTGCGAGATGCATGCGCTAGAAAATTAATGATCTCGATATTTATATACGTACAGCTATATAAGCTGTTCAATAAACATATGCGAACATTACGCGATTTTTTAATTCTTACTTTCCTTTACGAAGTTGTAAAGAGAGCCCGCCATTTTAATTTATTTGTGTTGGCAACATCTTTTTTGCTATTTTTGCGTTCTCAATTATCTAATTGTACCTCTACACTCCATACTATTATTTTCATTTGCTTCACTTCGAGGGTGTTCAGGGCTTTTCATGTTTAGTGTTGAACCGGTTTCTTCAAATTTCTTGATCAACCTACGAGCAGTGGATTCACTGTTTCCGAAGAGTCACTACGAAACTTTCACAATTCCGATGGTGGAGCTTTTCACAAGCAAAACTCGCTGAAACAAACAATTACCTGGAACAACAAAACACAGTATCAACACAAAACCGCAATGATAATAAATTACAAAAATAGCAAAAACAATGTTGCCAACACAAATAAATATAAATAGCGGGCTTTTCAAATCCGGCTTTTTTTTTAATAATCACCTTTTAGAAGAAACACGGCGCATTAATGGCGCGTTAAAAAAAATCGGTCATATAAAGTTTATGGTTGAATTAAGAATCTAGTTGCACGTAGAAGCTGTTTTATTTGAATATTAAACTAAGAAGGTAGCTTTACAGAAGCGTTCTGAAAACTAGCAAATTGAAAGAAATATTAGCAGTTAACGTTTTAAAGTAATACTATTAGCAATAACAGTTTTTAATGTTGAAATAAAATTAAAATTACAATATGAAATTATTTATTTGAATTATTAACTGAAATAGTTAAGGTTTTTAAGAAAATTGAATAAAAAATATTGAAATATTAGAAGCAAAACAGTTGAATTGGAATATTGAAAATTAATAAATAAAAAAATATATTGGAATATTAATATAAGTCGTAATATAAGTAGATATATTAAAAAAAATATAAAATAAAATTATTAAAGATGAAATTGAAATTATAAAGCTATTAAAAGACGAAATTTTGCACTTATCCGATACTAGGTATAAATAATTAAATGTTTTATAATGCAATAAATAAATAACGAAATATAAAAAACTCAAAAGTGTTAAATAGTAGTATACACTAAGGGCCGATTTGATAAAGAAAGTTAAGGTACCTACGATTAAAATTTAAGCAAAGAATTAAGGTAAAGTTCTCCGCTAAATTTTAATGCTATCTTAAATTTTGTTATGAAATTATTGAAGAAATGAAAGGAAATATTTCAGGTATCAAATTAATTTTGATAATAAAAATTTTTAGTGAAACACTATTATTTTTTTTCATTCAATAAACATAATTTATTTAGTCTTATTTCGAACATAAACTTCTGCTTCATACAACAATATCTATTTTTTTGAATATTATTTTCACCTGCGGTCAGAACAGGCATCGCTGTCAACCATTTATCTCAATTATAACAATAATGCATTTTAAAATAAATTATAAATAAACAAATTATTTAAAAAGTTTCAGCAACCATCTAACGCTGGCTCTCTAAATTAATGTCAGTTGGACGTTTGTTTACATTATAAAGTTACTTGTTGTTATGGAAACACTTTGTTTATTTTTACAACTCTAGTTTTAGCAAAAAGGAATTAAAGTAGCAGTTTAAATCCCGAGAGTCTGTAAAATAATAAAGGGTGATTCAATAAGAGATGTTACTTTGATTTGTAAAAAATTTACTTTAAATTGGAGAACTTTTATTTTGGATGGCAGTGGGGTGATGCAGCCTTTAAGGCAGTGTTTTAATAGCCTAGAATTTTGAAAATATCGGTTTTTTGTTTTCTGCATATTCTTCAAGTTTAGACATTGAAGAATGTATCCATGAGAGAAAATTTTAAAATTCCAGTAATTTATGTAGTTATAGCTATTTTAGTGACGCACTGTAAACCCTTCAAGCCGGAGCATATGAGGCAATGCCTGACAGGTGACCATTTCAGCTATAAATTATATAAATGTACAAATATAGGTCAACCCAAAACACTTAAAAATCGTAAATATTTTCGTGTTTACTTTTCATTACAGCTCAGTCTAGCTTTTAAAAAAGTCTACGATTAAGGTACAAGTTAATTACAAAACTACATTTTTCGACCTGGTTGACATGATATCTCAAGTTATCTTTTGACCGAGTTACTTCAAATTTTGTACCAACCTTCTGCCTAAATATTGTTTGTTTCTTTTTTATCGAGCTTGAAAAAAACACCTAAAATTTATGGCTCTTGACTAGAACACTGCCTTAAAGCTAACCTTATGTAGGACACCTAATTAACTAAATAATATAATAGTTACATATTATACTATCGATAAGACACAAAATAAGACAAATCAGTATTTACATAAACAATGTCTATCTATATCGTGTATGTTAAACAAAGAGTTGATCTTAGTGCCTATGTGTCAAACGCACAATTCCACAAAGGCACGTCGGGGCTTTTAATTACAAACGCATCCCATTGTGTGGGTTGCTAAATGAACCTACGTACACAATTGTTGCTCAAGAATACGAACGGAAGGCTTTAGTTGTCTAATTAAGTGTATGCGAAAAAATTCAAATAAGCTTAAGAATTAATTCCTGTATTTTTTATAAACCAAGAAAATTATTATTTACTTTACTTTTTCGAAAATTAATTGCACATAGTCGTATTTTAATCCAATGTTAATTTGTACACAATTTATATTACAATAAAAATGTTGAAAATGTCGTTTAACATTAATTTTACTGTCGGCATCAAAGCACTACTTTAGCGCCGTTCGTCACCTCTGCCAAAGTAAAACAATTGCACGACTTGAAAACGTCAAGTCTTTTAAATCGTATCTTATATTGCAACCGCATCGCCTTTTCTAAAATTCAGGCTGCATCTTGGACGATATGGAATATTTCCTCCTGGTGGAGCAAGCGTTGATAATAATAGACAAAACTGAACATTCTCGTCGCTTGTTGCACAGATTTGCATTATTGAATCTGAATCGATTCTTCGACGCTATGATGTGTCGCCTGTGCTTTGTGATCACGTTTGATTTCATTATCATTAATAGATACGTCTACCATCTGAATGCACTTTAATTTAATTTGTAGAAGTAGAATCTGGAGACTCTTGCACTTTATCTTAGCAAAACCCACTTTTTGCATCGTAGAGTCCAAATACTTGAACCCAAAGCAGCAACGTTGAAAGGCTCAGGGAGAGGAAGTGGTGTATTTTTCTTATTATTAAAAGTTTTATTTTATTTTGTCAGTGTGATTTTTCTATTTTTCCTTTCAATTATATGATCCCATTTTGTTACTCAATTTCTCTTATGTTTATAATTCAATTTCATGCTGGGGTCAATTGCATCAAGCCGGCATTTGATAGATAAGGCAACAGTTGCGTATTAATTTCAATTTTGCATTTATTAAAATATAAGTTTATACCTATCAATGTTTTTTAATTAAATGTATACTTATCTATTTTCTTTTTTTTTGAGATTTTTTGGAAAAATAAAAATTAATTAATTTTTGTTTTTTAATAGTATATTGTACAATTGTCAAACTGTCAAACAGTTGTCAGTATATTCAATTGTTATATACAGAACCATCTTGTGACATTAATTTTTAAATAACGAAATACTACAGCGAAACGGAGTAAACAGAAAGGCATTTGTCAAAAACGCGATGTTTTATATTAAATACTCCCTGTTAAAGTTGCAATTAATCTTAAAATAAATTACCAAGTTAAAGAAGTTAACAATCTTTGTTGCTTGTTTGCTTTCCTGTAATATGAAAGCCGGTATACTCTCATTCATCGCTTTATAAAAGGCACAAGAAACAAAATATTTTTATTATTTACGGCACGCCACCTCGGCGTGATGATCATTTTAATTACCAACGCTTTCATCTTCATCTGTGCCCAATGTAATTCTTTAACAAATCTAGCCTTGGCTTTTGTTTAAATAAATTTTGACGAGTCTCGATTGGCTCGTTTTTTTTTATTTAAATGATATTATTATAATATGGTCAAAAAGATATAACGCCGAAAAGTGATTAATTCACCCCTCATTAAGGCTTCAATCGTAAATTCCTCAAGTATTTCGTGCTTGACATCCTCGTTAGAATTTCAAGAATGTTCAGAGCTTACCTCGTCATTATACAATGAATGCCTAGCTATTTGATTGTTTTGATGTTTGTAGCGATTTTATGGTAATTAATGATGCGGAAATTCAACATGTTGCATAATTTTGTGTTCTTGCACGAATCTCTCGCATCTCGAAAAGAATTTTTAATTTCAAACCGTAGTTTGTAATAAACTGATTTTTAATTATCGTTTTGCTGTACACATACACCCTTTCGTCTATGGAACAAATTGAAATTAATGTCACGTAGTATTTCTACTTCACAATAATTGATTTTACAACGGGCATTGATAGATTTTCAGGTTGAAATGAAATTCGAGTGTTTTTTTATAACTTTCATCGCAAGTAAAAATGGCGAAAGTTCTCCGAGCACTAAAATAACAATTTTCCTCTTTTAACCGTTAAATTGAAAAGTAACCAAAAGGTCACAGGTGTTTCAGAATAAGCCGAAAAAATTCATAAATATGAGGTCAACATCAGGTACTACACTGAGAAAAATGATTTGTTGCTCTAACAGAGCTATTAGTAGCTATACAGCCTCAACTGAGTTCTTTTTAAGACAAGACTTTTTTTTTTTCCTTTGTCTTATTATTATATTGGGTGAGATATACCGTTTACCTACCTGAGTTCTTTTTGCTGTTATAACAAATTTTTTGTTGCTGAAACAAATTTTCTGCTGCCGTAACAAAGTTGTTTTCTATTCAGTAAAAAAGATTAGTTGATTTAACAAATTTTCTTATTCTGCATAGAAAAAACTTTGTTATGGCAGCAGAAAACTTCAGTTTTGTTAGGGCGACAAATCCTTCTTCAGGATTGTATCGCATTCGTTGCTTACTGCTTTTTACAATTTTGAAATTGTGAAACAATATAATCTATATATATAAAAATGGATGTATGTATGTATGTAGGTATGTATGTATGTTCCTTATAGACTCCTAGACCGCTTGACCAATCTTTATAAAATTTGGTGTATAAGCTAATTACGATGCTGCGAAAAAGATAGGCTACTTTAGAACGGCTTTCAACAAACTTTAATAAAATATGTGGGATTATCTGACGCCCATGAATAGATTAACGAGATTCTAACACAAACAGTACCGTCGCGTCCGCAGGTTGCTCGACAATAGCAAAATTTCAAAAACCGAAATTGTAGCAAACCCTATATTTGTATTTTTCAAAATTTATTGATCCAAATCAGGAGCATTCGGACGACATATTAAATGCAACTCCAAATTAACTCTAAAACAACAATGTCCTTTATCAACTTGGTATGCCTGCATCCGTACGAGGCAGAAATGACATGCAACCCATTCATCTTGCCATTACTTTTCATCAAAAGCAGGCAAATAGTGCCTATTCAACGGATCAACAGATCGACGGATCAACGGATAATTGGATTAATTTCCCTATATAGGACATTACCCTTTCAGTACAAATGTAAAAGTTTCTGTGAACAAGTTTGTTAAACTCATCTTAGATAAAATACATTCAATGCCACCAAAAAAAGCAGCTGTTGGAAATAAATCATCAAAGGCTAAGAAACTCAGGGAAAAAAGAGCTGCTGAAACAGAGGAAGAACGTGAAGCTCGGCTTTCACAAAACCGCAATAGAGCTTCAACGTCTAGAGCTGCTGAAATGGAGGAAGAACGTGAAGCTCGGCTTTCACAAAACCGCAATAGAGCTTCAACATCTAGAGCTGCTGAAACGGAGGAAGAACGTGAAGCTCGGCTTTCACAAAACCGCAATAGAGCTTCAACATCTAAAGCTGCTGAAACAGAGGAAGAACGTGAAGCTCGGCTTTCACAAAACCGCAATAGAGCTTCAACGTCTAGAGCTGCTGAAGTTCGAGTACGTAGACTAATGCAAAGTATTTTATTTTTAAAGAGACCCCGGGCGAAACCGGGTATCCAGCTAGTAACCTATATATAAGCCTGAAACAGAGATTCGGTTCAGAAATTTCAATCTTCGCTTCAGGTTATCCCAGGTGTGGTTATTCCACATATGGGACCTCCTAATTGCATACGAATAAATAAAATGTGGTACTTATACTATACACAAATTTAGAATCAATAAATAATAACAAACCCTTATAAATAAGAACATTTTATATTTTTATAAATCTAAAAATGTTTATATCAAATTGATGTTAGTACAGGTATATTGCTGTATTATAATGAAGTTAATAAAGTTATAATATAGATGTTTAGAAATAATTTCTGTTTTATTTGGTGCTGTATCATTTTCTTGAAATACAAAAATTTCTGAAAGCAAGTTTTGTTAATCAATTTCTGTTTATGCTTCTAATAACGCCACCCTTCGACTTTTCTTTCGGCTCTTATCCGACATCTTTATAGCTCTTCCGATTTTATTAAAATTGTTAAGGATTTTCCGAATCGAAATATCTCCCCGTATGCAGTTGTGATGGTTTGTAGATTAGTACCTATACTTCGTACTGCGTTATTTCGTCCATTATCCTGGCTTTCACTTCTGCCTATTTGTATAGACACGAGAAAAACTTTGTTAACTAACGCAGTTGTTGATAATGCCATTATCGTAAATAATTACGAGTATCGAGTATACCGAAATACACATTACCGGCGTAAAATCCGACCAGATCGTATACCTCTACAAAAAGTTCATAAAATACCATTTTATGATGCATTGTATATTTGAGACATTTTCAAATTTTATTACCCTATCAAAAAATAATAAATTTCCCGTGGCATAGTTTTCTTTTAATATAAAATCAAAACTTTTACCTATACAAATGAGAATAATACGTGCGTTCGTACAAATTATAATGCGGAATCTGCAAAATGCTTAATTGTGGCTTAAAATAATTTAAGTTTCCTTTCCCTTTTAATTAAAGCGCCAGTGCAAGGACCGCTTTGCCAATTAAAAAACTTTTTTTTTTCCTAAATAAAGATGATACGATAAAAACCTTAATTTGATATTTATCTAAATTAATGTTAATTTTTTCCGCAAGCAAAAACTATCGCTCCACAATTCTTAATTATTTATTGCGAAAATTTTAATTTAGACTCGGATAGTTTCGTGTAGTATGTCTTCGTCGAGAGCCGATAACCTGAAAAAATCAAAGAGCAATTTAAACATCATAACGTTGGGGATGCACGATTTGTAGATGTTGGGTTACTAGGGTATCGGGTGGGGATTGTGGGGGGAATATTGCGGGGGCGCGCTACCGGGGGCACCGCCCTAGCGCCAGCTGTGCTCAAGAATCGATCTCTATACGAAACTAGGTCCAGGACCGGGCCATATCCTCCATTCATTCATCCTTGTAGTGAGAAGATCGTGATTTATGTTGTAGAAGGATAAGCTCTTTCAACATCTACTTATTCACTTTTTGTACATCAAAAATTAATTTCGATAAGAATAAATTAATTTAAAAAAACAAATTTCAATGTTTAATTAACACATTTTAATTAAAAGCGTAAAAGATTAAAAAAATACTAATTTCTATGTGTTCCGTCAAGTCTACAATTTCTCATCTAATATCCTGCAAATTCAAAACGCACCCACTTAGATGAATTAATTTATAATAACGTACATAATTAACCCTGTACGAGTAACGTGTGAAAAGCCTCCCGTCATGACGAGTAGGTAACAAGGGATAATATTGAAATTGCGAGTGTGTTTCTTTATTTTATTAAAATACAAAATTTTAATTAAAATTATAACGCTTTTTCGTCCAGCAGGGTTTCGTTTTCAAATAAATGAATGCAAAATATTTAGCGACCAATGATAAATTTGATACAAAATATGCAGTTTTCACAAATAATTTAGCCGATAATTTGCGTTCTCGCTAAAGGTAAACAAAATTATCACAGCAAATATATCTCATTATTTTTATGAGTAAGCTATGCATTGGAAATATTACTCTCAAGAATCGCTGCATCCAATCGCACTATAAAACAAGTTTGCAGACAGCTTATTTTATATTGCCAGTTGTTCCTATATAATTAAGGTAAAAAATTGACTAGCGAAAGGCTTTCTGACAATTTATTTGTTAATTCCTTCTTGATCTTATCACATTATCTATAAAGGCACGAAAACAAATTACAGTTGTGGAAAGCCAAGTGCAAACCTCAAATCTAGACGTTAATGTTTTTGGATGTTTGATGGTTTCAACAAATACATCAGCAACTTTAGTGATTTGTGTCACGTTTTTACGTGTCTATTATTGGAAAATGTTCTGCCGGTGCCCAAAGTAAAACCCTAAAAGAAATTAAAACTAAGAAAAAGTGTAATTGTCATATCATCTCTTTATAAGGCTTCCACGTTGAGCGGATTCCTTAAAGAAAAATCCCAAAAGACTAATAAAGTGAAAGAGAAGAGCAATGAGAAAGGAAGCTATTAGATCCAGTAAAGAAGGCAAAACCACGGGTAAAAACGCTTAAATAAACAGTTTATTTCGTCATTACTGTATCCAACTTCCAGTATCGGGGTTAGATTTTGTGTAGGTGCTGAAATATAAAGCGATCATCGTGCGATTCACACATTGTAAACTTCGTCGGCAATAAAATTTAAAAAAAATGAATTTTTGAATTTCTTTAGATTTATTTTAATTAATTTTTATTCTAGAATAATAAGCAGAAATAGATTTTTTTCGGAGGTTCTGGTAATACAAATAATAAACTTCAAATTCACTTGGTCGTCACGTCAATGAACACACCGAGGAGACATATTGGACAATGTCCAATTGAATCGCTTCATTAAATGTAATTTCGAAAATATATCGGACACTTTTTACTCGAGTTTCACTAAGAAATCCTGAAGATTTTTAAATCTGTTTGATTAATAATGAAAATAGTTTAAACGCAGAAAAACGAATTTTTGTAAAATTTCCAATCAAGCCACACTGAATTTTGTTCCAAAAATGCTTTTTACGCAGCGTCTGGCCTTGCAAGATAATTTTTTCAGGAATTGCAATACCGGTAATACTTGTAATACCGGTATTAAATAGTTGAGTATTGAATTACGGTATATTTATATATTTTCGGTGTTTCGACTTGGAAACATGTACAACAAGAAATAAAGTATATTTTGAAAAATAAATAAAAAATTTAAAGTTTAAAATTTAAAATTAAATAATAATAGAATATCGGGAAAACGAAATTATAAATTTTGGAATACATACATATAACAGATGTAGTAATATGATGTTCGTTTTGAAATTAGTAAAAAATATAGTCCCTTATTTATTTGAACCCTCATACAAAACTCTTGAATGTTTTTCAATCTAAAATTTAATAACATATAAAAGTTGTCCGAGTGAAACTGCTATTGTCGAAAAAATAAGAAAAAGTTTTTCAAATATTTGTCATTTTGTAGGCAAAAATTACAGCATCGAACACACATCTAAGAAAAAGTAAATTTGTTTGTACATAAAAAATGACCCAAACTTCAATATACACATACAAAGTATCATTTATTTGATAAATTTCCTTTAGGTTTTCCTTTTCTTTCAACTAAAATATCGATAGATAATAATTTACCCTTATACCCACTTTTCTTAAGTTTATATAGAGATGTGCGATTGAGTTTTCTTCTTTTAAAATAATGTTTACACAGAACGACACTTTTATTGCGAGCTATTTTTCATTTTATTTTAAACAATTCAATATTATTTTTTCGATAATGACAAAATATCTCGTCGGTAAAATAATCATATATGGCAGATACAATAAATTACCGATGTTGTATTTCGGCCGGATTTTATTAATTATCTTTTAAATTCTATATGAAACGATTTAATTGAACAACTCGACGTAAGCTGAAAGAAGCCGATATTAATCTTTTTTGGTGATTTCGAAGGTAATTGTTTTATAAATTAATATTGACATCCGCATCTGATCAGCTTGTTCATACCCAAAGACATAATCCGATTTTGGGGATGCAGCTATCATTAGAGTGATGGATCACCAACAATTTTCGTTTTATGGAGGGGTTTCGGCGAGTCTGAGTACGATAGCTATTTGAATTTCATATTTTAACATACTCCTGGCATACCAAAATCTAATCGATCAATAAAACATGGGCAACCGGCATTTCTTCGAATTATCTCGAGTCCTTCTTGTTATGTCATTAACATAATAAGTCCGAGTAATTAAAAAACTCGAGGATTCGTTTAAAATTTTTAATTTAATTTTTCTAATTAACGATTTGTTTCGAGAACATTTTCGATGCGGCCGGGACTTTTAAATTCCAAAACATCTTCTACGTAGGTACAATAATTACTATAAATTAAAAAGCGCATTTATGTATAGTATTGTGTCCAACGTGGATAGCTTTTTTCAAGATTTTTTCTTCTTTTTTTTCAGGAAGCATACCGTAGGTGGGTGTGCAGCTCATTGGTGCCTCATTTTCTACCAGGTGAAACGAATGTTCGTGTACGACCGTGTCGCAGTGTGTGTCAAGCTGTGGAAGAGCAGTGCCCTTACATGTTGCCTGGAGATCGTGCTCCTGCACACCCAACACAATATGCTGGGGAACCCACCTTTATCTGTCTCGGTAGGTTGTATTTTATTTATATTTTAAGCATTTAAATTTTTTAAAAAGGAAAATGCCAGAGCCCATTTTCGTTTGGGTTCGCAAAACATAAATTTATAAAAGATGAGACACAAAAATTGACCGTCAGAGTTCGATACTTTGATCCGGTTGACCCTCGACCACAATATCGTAGTACTGCGGTTGGCAGTTAAAATTTCGAAAACAAAACCAAAAATGTTGTCCTAATACTATCTGCCATCAAATTCACCCGAGTTAATGAAATTTCCGAAATAAAATTTTATTAAATTGTACGAAGCATCTGTATTAATAAGATAACAAAACTGTCGCGAGAATATTGTATAAAGAGAAATCAGAAGAGTTGACAAAAAAGGACGATTGTCCTTTTGCACAGTGCGATCGGATTTCACTTGGGAGTACAAACTTTTTCTTATCTTTTTGTAATGTAATTTTTTACTCAAATTCTTATCCGCACAGCACTTTTAAGTCAACAATTTGGATGGCCTAAGCTAAATAATTTAATTCGAACAACCAAACCAAAAAACAATGAAAGCTCCGTAATTGCTAAAAAATTAATTACGTAATTAAAAAATATTCGATTAATTGAAATTTAAAAGAAATGGATATGGTTTACGATATTTTACATCATTAGTGTTCCCCTAATAAACACTAGGTAGGTACTTACTGAAATTTATTTTTGCGATCGATTAAAATAAATGTCGAAATGGATTAGCAGGAGAAGATTGGCTTTAAGGGTCAAAAACAAAAGTTTAAAAAAATTAAATCTATTAATTAATGGTGACGAATACGCGTGCTTCGTATTTGACTCCAAAGCTCCCGCGACAGAGCTTAGCAATGCCTAGATGCGCAAATAAAATATGAGACGAATCGATGTACAACTGAGAGAAGGTGAGAGAGGTCTATAAGATTCGACCGCTATAGTTTTTTGCGCACCACAAGCTCACAGTTCGAAACATACGATATTATTATTCTTTTTATTAGATAAAAAAATAAATAAATTTTATTATCCCTACATACCATAATGTATATATAGTATGCTTCCTAATCGGTAAGGTAACTTCAGTTTTACGATTGATGGTATCGTCGGTCGAGGGTTCTATAGTATGGAGGATAATGCAAGATAAAAAAATTATAAGAGAGTTACGACTAAGTAATCGCGGAAACGACCAAAAATTATGATGATACGTCAACACGCTGCTGTATCGTGGCTTTTTTGCTACATCAACCATCTACCATTATTATTGAAGAGGAAGCTCACATCAACATTTCCGAATTACTTTCCGCCGTGAGTTTAATGTGTGAGTATTAATAGCAATCAATTAATTTTATCTTAAAATCGTCCAACCAAATACATCGATCGCCTGAATAAATTTTCTTGGTGATATTTGAATATCTGCGAGGCAATTTGGAGCATGTCACAGTTCTAATCGGTGCGGTATAGCGATATCGATCAAGGTGGTTGTAATTTATTGGTGGTTTATTTTATCAACTCTTGTTACTAAAATTCGGTGGACAAAGTTTCCACGGGCCGCACTTGATGAGATGCTGCCAGTTATTGTTTTTCGTGTCGGAATAATTAACTCCGATTGATTGCATATAAATAAACGGACCAATGAGAGAAAAAGAAAAATATACCTCGAAGGTTCCTAAAATCGTCACCTGGGGGTGCTGATATCAAAAATTAAAAAATTGAAAACTTACCTATTTATTAAGAAGAGTATTTGTTATTATCAAAATATTCTGCCCCATTTAAAATCTCACAATGCCATATTTAAATTTTTTCCACCTTAAAAACAAGCATAAAACATAAAAATGAATTAATAAAATTAAAATATAAATTCTCCATCCGGCACAATCACTTCTCGATTGCCATTCTTCGAGTTTTCCACTTACACGCACATAACTTACAGCAAATGTCGAAATTAAGACTGGAATTAATGACACGGAAAGCGTAAATCAGTAAGGCCTTAAACACAGAACGACCCGATAGCAAAATCTCAGATTAAGTTAATAAAAAATTTATATTTGATTAAAAATGTAAAAGTAGTATATAATATATTGGAAGTGCGATTGGTGTGAATTTAAAAAATTAAAAAAACGGAATACGAATGTGATTTATTGAATGCTACCTAAATACAACCCATTTATACTATGCAAATATGGGAAGCTCCTATTTTCTGCAAAGCTTATCTCCAAGTTTGAATTAAATTTATGGAAGAGGAGCGCAATTGCAAGTAACTCGAGAAAAATTGCACTTTTTCGTTGAGACATTTTAAAAATGACAGAATTGCAAGATGTTGGTAGGTAATAATCTACGGGAACGATGATCTTACAAGTCACGTTCATCCCTAGTAGTGTTCCACTCTCATCCGTAGAGACCAAAATCGCTTCAAGAACAATCAATAATTCACGAGCTTCTTTTTGTCCAACGTCAGTTTTGCACCAAATATTAAACACGCTGTCAATGTTAAAGCTCACAAATGTTCCATAGTTTTATTATAAACCAATTTACTCCAAACACGCAAAGAAACTATTACTATTGGCCCTCGTCCTTCCCAAACAAACAAACATGGCGCTAAATCCCAAAATTCCCTAATTGATATTTTAGAATAAATTATAAAAACAATTCATTTACGAGAGTTTGATATTTTTTTTATTTGATTAATAACGCGGTTTTGATTCGCCTGTTAATTCTTTTCGTGAATCACAAAAAGATAATCCGAGAATTGCCTCTCCTGAAGTTTCAATCAAACGACAGCTGTGCGTAGAAAACTCTCACCTCTTCCCATAATATTTATTTTGTTTGCAAATCTCGTGTCGCAGGATTCTTCGCCAAGTTATTGAATAGATATTGCGCCATTAAATTTTATTACAAAAAGTGGAAGACAAGTAGTCGCTTTTCTCATTATAAATAGTGAAAACAAATTTAATTTGTTTTTCGAAATATTTTGATAAGCCAAGTTGATCGACACCGGTAGGTAGTTGAACCGACAAATACATTTTCGGAACTCGCAGGGAAAACTGTGCTTTCGAGCGTTTCCTACTTTACTTAATTCTTCCAAAGAAGACTAGTAATTAACTTTAATTTTGGCCTGTTTAGAAAGTATTATTCTTTACATATTTAGGTCAATGACCAAGTGGCAAAAATTGTCGCCTACTGCCTCGTGTTTGTGTACATATTATTGTAATTCTATAAAAAAAAAAAAGTTCAGAAAAGAGTAGTTTACGAGTCTCGGTTAGAAATATACTTTATATTATCCTTTTCCCGAATGAAAAACATTATCGCACTGAAACTATTGTAAATCGCATTTCCAAAAAATTAAACAAAATTTTAATAAAAATTAGGTGTTATGCGCTTGGTTGCGTTTGATTTCCATTTAAGGTCTGCTTCATTTAATATAGGAATTGATGCAGTCGCATTGTTGTATGATTTTGATTCCAATTCTATTGCCCAAATAAATAAGTTGTTTTCGAAACATATTCATCCAATCGTTATCTTATTTTGTTGGCGTTCTCGTCACATACAACATTGTTATGATTTCATTTAACAAATATCTTGTGATTTAGAATAATTGTAGTTTATGTGATCAGTGTAGAAAGTAAATTATTTTCAAAGTACAATAATAAACGTTTCTACATGTGTAGAATTTCAACACAAATGTTGAAAGTAAATCACTTTTCGCGCTAGTGCGGAAAAGCGACTTATTATGTAACTCAAATTAGTGTAGAAAATGAGCTATTCCGTAAAGATGCTGAATAAATATAGTTTTCTATAAATATAATGCAAATACTGTATTAACCGTTTGCAGATAGTTAGTCACGCTCGTCAAAAACATTTATAAAAAATATAGAAGTATACCTGCTTGTATAGGAATATCGAAATCGAGATTTCGAATCTTGAATCGAGATTTCGAAAAATGAATGGCGCATCCTGGATCTTCTTTTTTTTAGAGAAACCCCCATTGGAATTTGCTATCTTTTTTTGTTTTAGATTTATAGCCAAATGTTCGATTATTGGACTTTTCGACAAATGTCGATATCTCGGTTGTTTTTGAAGTTTTCAAAAAGGTGTTAACACTTTCTTCAGACACTTTTTTTTTCTTCAGCAACAAAATAGACTTAGTAATATCAAAAAAAAAATGTATGTTTTGTTTTCATCATTCATCATTTCATTTAAATGATGACATGCAATGGGCCTTTTAACGTCTTGCTTAGGACGATGATTAAAATATCTAGAATAATAGAATAGATCGGTACCAAACAGAAATCCAAAATTTTGATCAAAATTTGTCAAAAAAATGTCGAACGAAAACGTTGATAATCAACGTGCGGCGGCTAGCTTACGCGGAGATGATCGTAACTAATTTTATAATAATAAAATAATAAAAATAAACAAATTCTTCTTTATAAATAATTTAAATAAGCAAATATGTCTGGATGAAACGAGTACATCCTCGTTTCGTGATAAACTCGAAGTAGTCATGATGGCCTTCGTACCTATAACTTTGTGAATCTAATAAATTGTGGAGGTTTCGCATTTTCGACAACCTAATTGCTTTCGTTTTGAAAAATTATACAATAGCAAGGAAAAGGCAAATAAATTTACTTAGTAAAAAATAAATAAGGATAATAATGAGGATTCTCGAGAAGAACGAAATGTAACTGTAGACTATCCCCACGGGCACTTATTTGCTCCGATCAAAATATATTTTTTAACCCCGGTTTGACGTCATTATTCGTAGCATTACTATATGAGATATAATTATGTAAATGTTTTCAGATCCCAATATTCCAGAAACGGGAGAGCAGCTAGTGAAGTCCTCGCACGGAGATGAAGACTGTTGTTATACGCATTGCGGCTCACCAGGCAGAGGGTTATGTATTAACTGCCCCGGGCGGCCTTCCAACAACACCCCAGTGCCCGTGCGGTGCGCGGTCGGTATTGCCACTAAGACATCCGATTGCAAAGCTACAGCGCTTTCAAACGCCGCAAGAACTAATAAAATAGTTGTGCATCCTTTGTGGACCGCATGGATTTTATTAACACAAATATGGATTAATAAAAACATTTTAAAATGTTTATTGGTTATGTGCGCGAATAGTGCGCGGACATTATTTAGGTGGATAAAGACCAAATGGAGAGCGTGCTCATAGAATTAGGAAAGTTAGACGATATGTGTTCTGTTCACTTGCATATTTTGATTAGTTGGGGTAATACAAAACCTGATGCGAGTTACAAAATTACTAAATATTTAAGATATGATAAAGTTAGCAATTAAGAAAATTTTACTTAAACTTTCTGGTAACAAAAGCTTTAATTAAGGCACAATTTTATAAGCCTTTCTAATGTGTTGTGTGATAAAAAAATTTTAATATATTAAATCTTTGGCACGCGGGCCTTAGATATTTGCAATAACCATGTTATACGAGAGCAGATTTCTAATGCTCTTTTGCCCCAAGTTGGGTCATAATTTCGACCAAAAATATTTAACCAGAAAAAGAGTATTGCGCTAACCGAATTTTCCGTTCTAAATTATTCCATTCTTTTCTTTTTCGAAAACAAAAATAGCGAAAGCAAATCAAAGCGTTTTAAACATTTTTCAGTTTGCAAAAAGTTGTGTCTAAAATATTTGCTTTTAATTCCATCTTCGAAATGTTCAAAATCGATTCTTTTTTTTTTTCGATTTTTTTTTCATATTCGGACCGTGTTACGGCCGTCGAAACCACGTTTCGGCTAGGTTGGTGGTAAAAGGCTGCGTTCTGTTTTATGCTTGGCCCGTCCAAACGGCCTGCACCACGATCGACTTACAATAATAAAATGCATCGATAGAAAAAAAAACACGAGCTTTGATTTGCAACGGTGTTATTCTTTTATGTCGCGCTGACGCGTTCACGTTATTTTCCCAACTGATCAAAAATGTATCTGGACTTTTTTAGAAGAAATATCTTCATGCACATAGAACTTGATAGGACTGCAATGCAAATGCAGAGTCAGGAAAATACCGATGGTACGTCAATTATAATTTTGATTAAAATTAAAAAAAAAAGAGAAACTAAATCTATCTTGTATGCCGGTCTTTAAATTTGTTGTAAAAATGAAGATGTTATAAAGAATAAGGTAAATGATGATGATGATGATGATGATAATAATAGTAATAATAATAATACAATATTGGTATTAACTGACTCGCATTTTTAAATGGCTGTTGCGAAGTATATGATTCGCTAAGAAGTTTATTAAAAATATATTGTTGATGTTGAAAAATGCATAATATATTATTAATTTTGATTCTTTAATTTTGATACTAATAAAAACTTTGTTGCAATATTTTATATTATAATGCGCAAATTAATAATTTTCTAATTAAAACATATTAATAATAAATTATTGCACCACAAAAATATCCAATCAACAATGCTCACACTTTGTTATGTTAAAGAGGTGCTCGTATATGATTGGTTCGTTTTTCGCTCTTAATTTTTAAACAAATTAAGCCAATTATTGCAGAACGGAGGAGCAACTCGACGGTGCGTTATATTTCGCTAGTCGAATTGCTCCTCCAGAAAATGATCTTTTTTTTTATTCTACGCTCTATTCGCCGCCACATGCTCACCATCGAGAACACAAATAATAATGTTTATATACTTGCCAAGCAGCCAAAGAAGCGGTCAAACAAAAGTATAGTTGAAATCCATCTTACGTTTTGTATAAGTTTGTATTTTCATTGTTAGTTAAACAATAACAAAGCATGGTAATTTAGACGTATGCAGAACAAAAATAAAATATTGTTAAATGTGAGAACTCCGTAGAAGTTGGAAAAGTAAAAATTCCGACTGGTAACATAGCAGTTTCTATAGAAACACCATTCTTATTTTCGGTTCAGTGCAAGAATTTTTTCCCGACTGCCGTTATAAATAAATATCTCGAGTGCTTAGTGAAGATTACCTAAATATAAAAATTCTAGTGTTATTTTAAAGACACCGAACGTCAACGATAAAAAATAAAAAGCACAATTTCTTCATATCAACAATCCCAAACATTTTTTCCTCGTTCCTTTTTGTTCATCCATCGATAAAGTACGACACACTGTAAAACAAAAGAGGCAATACTTCATATGTTGAGTCCAATTTAATATTAGGATTTTAAACAATCAAGTAGGAAATCTCTCGTTGTGATTACATAAGTAAATAAATTCTTAAGAAATGTGCGGTTACTTGGTTGATTATAACGATCGCGGACTTTTGTGGATCGCGCCGTAATAATATGTATGTAAAGATGCAGACTTTCATTATTGAAATTCTTTTCTTCTCCGAAAAACCGACGCAGTTCGAAACTGGAATATTTGGTTTGTATAAAATAGGAAGTAGTTTGAGAAAAAGTAATAACACGTTATAATCAATGGGTAGCTTGTTTATTTCGTTTTGGTGCGCGGTCAAAATTTATATTTTTGAAGTATTGTCTGAAACGATTTGCTTGATACAAAGTGATAAATTGTAGTTCTGCTAAAACAGCAAAAAGCGATATTATTCAAAATATAAATTTTTATAATAATTTGTATCAGGGTATATATTTATGTGTGTCTATTAGTTGTAATTACTATATTTATATCACAACATCACGAGCACGATGAAGCATTTTCATCAAAATTTCTAATTAAAAAGAAAAAGAAGAAAATTGTCACTTTGTATAAACTAGCCATTTAATTTCGTCCATTTTTACATACTATATTTAAAAAAAAAATATCAGTTTAATAATATTAGTTATTATTGTTAAAAACAAATTGAGATTATTGTTAATATTTTTGAACGATGCACGCGAATCTCATTTTTAAATAAAATAATAGACAAATCAGTTGTTCGTCGTTGGTGCATGTATGTTTGAATATACAGGGTGTAAAAATGCAAACAAAAATGCCCACCGATCAAAACATTGACAGTAATCCTTTGAGACGCAGACATAACATTTTTTAAATTATCAATAGTCAAAGCCATCACCGTCAGTATTTAAAAGCATAAAAAAAAACACACACGAGACCATGTTTGTGTGCGTATGTTTTAGTAAAGAAATCAAAAATATATATTAAAAAATATACATACATAATTATATTGGGACGATTCTACGTAGTTGAGTTTATAGATTCGTCCACAAAGTACGAATGTTGCTAGTGGACAAACAATGTTACTAGCTGTGTTCGATGGAGTCTCTGCAAAACGAAATGTACAAGATGTTGCTTGTAGAAAGGAACGTTATTTTTTAAAATTATTTTTCAATTCTGACTACCAAGCGTAGACGGTTTAGCCTTAACGTGTGCAATATTATCGATAAATAGAAAAAGGAATGGATATACGAGGGTGTACAGTAAAAAAAAAAAGTAAATAAAAAAGAATGGGAAAAATGTTATTTCTGAAAGCAACATTTTGTGTCGTATATTTTGTACTGTTATGTAACGTTTCCTTAAAATTACGTTTTATGACGACAATTTTCGTAATATAGGAGTTTTAAACAAATTTTCAATTATTGTAGTAGGAGCAAATGTGTACAAGTAAATATCCGACTCAAACGGTACTAAACTATAAGGAACACGATGACCTTAAAAGCATCTGAATTTGTTATAGAGTGAACTCATGATAAATGTTATAAGAGAATAAGTAGAAATTTATTTTCTAAAACATTGAAAATGGCAGAAATTTAAGTAAACACTAAATTAATTGCGCAAAAAATGCGGGATGTAATGGTATAAATTTTAACATAATAATTATGTCGAGGACTTGCCGACCGATCCTCGCAAGGATTTTATTTATTTTTTTCCTATATATACCAACCAATCCGATGCATTTGATTATATCATTATTGTACCTATAATAATGTATGGTGAAAATACGATCGAATTTGCTTATTCTTTTATATTATATAAAATAATATAATGTACTAAACAGTTATTAGGAATAATATGATGTTTCTGCCTCATTATACATACTTATAGCTTTTTGTAAAACAAATAGCACGGGATAATATTGTGCGTTTAGTGTAATATGAAAGTTGACGAAGTAAAATCGACCGAATAACGAAAATCAGATATTTTCCATTTCATTTTTAAATAACGCCCGATGTGTTATTGACCATTTCTGATGGAAAACTATCCGATCGGTTGTCGATTTTGCATCGTTAAATTTGTTATGTTGTTTGGAAAATATATTATTATTGTTGCTATTACTTATAGCGTTGTTGTTGTTGTTGAATTTAGAAGATGTTAGCTATTTTATTTAAAAGGCCTTTTTATAACTATTTCATTAGATTTAAATATTAGCACAATTTTTATAGATCAAAGTATAAGCTATTTTATTAAACCAATAAAAAATATTTAGCTCAAATTTTTGTACGAGCATAAATTTTACCTTCTATTTGTGTGCTCATCCGACTTAACGCCGGCTTTTTAAATAAAAAAAAAAGTCGAATTTGTAACTTGTAAGTTTTTGGTGTATGCACAATATACATTACATAATATATTATAATGTAGGTATATTATAATACCTATTGATTTCAAACTGTTTCCTTTGCGAAATTGGTAGTACGTTTAGGTATACCTAGTAGCGGTGGTAGAGAGGTACGTACTTGCCATAAACTTTTCTAGTTAATTTTTGATAATATGTGCACACATATAAAACTCACAACGTGTATGGGTACGTAACGTTTTTATAACGCCGATTAAACCTAAACCTTTACATATTATATGTAATATGTAAGTTTAGAAATCGAATGAGTTGGTCCATGTAATTGGGTAACAAATACATACGTGAATATGAGTGAATCTGTGAGCGTTTATATTGTAGTTTTTACAAAATAAATTGTTGTTAATGTACATTTATAGATTTTAGATTAATAAAACATTGACTGTCGGTAAATGCAGAATTATACGAGTCGTTATTAAATTGTACATGTATAAATGTGTTTGTTGTTATGTAAAAATGTCTACTCCTAAGTATTATATAGGTAATAAGTATACAAACAAAAATTATTGCAGTCTTTAACACAAAATTCACCACTAATTTTGCTTTTAATATTATGTACGTACGCACGTTATGCATAAGAGATTTCCTTTCGTTGTCCTTAAAATCGAGAGTTTAACTTTTTGACAAGGCAATAACTATACCGTACGATTCCTTACCACGTTATTGTATAAGAGACTTTGCTTTTTCAAAAATTTAATTTTTCGCCTCTTTCAATAAATAATCCGACTGTAATAATTTTGAATTAGTTCTTTCACTGTTGATGTAACACCAAAATAAGAGTCGGATATTTGCCTTTACTTTTAGCCTTTTGTGATTATTCTTTTTAAATGATTAAGTCAAAAATGTCTTTTTCTTTTTAGTCGTAGAATAGAAAAATTTGTGGAAACGTTACTCTTGTATGGTTAAGTTGCAGAAACTTAATATAATAGTAAGTCTAACTAATAAGTCACTCTCATGAACATTGAGTTTGCGTATGAAGTTTTTTTATTAGTGAAAAGTATTATAATATTGAAAAAACGAGAAAATAAAAATTTTAAACTAGTTTTGATTTATGATGTTAATTATAACACAGTTGACAATAAAGAGCATTTCGGGAGAGGTTTGTTCATATTTTGATTTTAAAAAATTTATACTACTAGGTACTCGGCTAAAGCCTCGATTAAATAAATCTCACGCCTAGTGCGCAAATCTATCGCTTTTCCTCCTTATTATATTTGCATCATTTTCCAAAACAACATCTTTCCTCGTTTTTTGGGAAAATCAAATACGACTTCTTTTCCAAAAATTAAATACGAATACTTTATGGACAAACCTACATTTTTAATTTTCCATTACCCACTTGTATTTTATTCCACAGAGAAAATAAACCGTCCGCCCGTTTAATAGTTTTCAAATTAAATTTCCTTTTTGCTTTGCTAGCGTTGCAACTCGAACGTCTTTTTTTCCGAAAAATGGGCTACGTGCTTTCGAATAATTTTAAAGCTTCCGTGATTTTTCCCTAATCCGAAACCAAGAGTACGCTTCGCCTGTTACGATGGCTTTTTCGAGTTGGATTTCGAGTACGAAGGGACAATCGCTCAGATGGGACACTTCAAACGCTCCTAAAAATTTAAAACCAAATATATAAACTTATACCGAAGATTTCGTAGTTTCCAAAAAAAGTTTTTAAGTTCAAGAATTATTAGCTTTTTTTGCCATAATTGTCATTCATAAAAATCTTCTGTTACAATGGGAGTCTAAAGCACCGTGGGACAGATTCGAATTTTAGATGGCCAAAAATCGAAGATCGGATATCTAATAAGAACATATCGTCGGTTTGGAGCAAAAACAAGATAACTCCATTTTTGGACAAAATGAGTTATCTACACGATTGGATACGAATCATACTCAACTACGTTCTGGCAAAATCAGATAATTGTACTAACACTAATAAAATTTTTATTAAGATATTTAGTTTTGAATTTGTATACTTTTACATTGTCAACTCAACATTGTCGCATTATCTCAAAACTATCATTTTGGAGTTATCTTGTTTTTGCTCCAAGCCGACGATATATTATTACCAGCCAAGAATACACATAGGTAAGAAAGAATATTGCAGAGGATAGATTCCAACCCTGCTTAATCTTAATAGTAAAGAGAAATTATTGTTTTAGTAAATTTGATAATAATTAATTTTAAACTTACAAAATAACATTTAAACATAGCATATTGCGGAAGAACTAAGGGATTAAACTAAAAATTTCGGAATAAATTAAATATTTTTTTCGAAACTAAATATTGCCAGCACCATATAAACAATAATAATTATTTTTGGCTCTCTTACTTTTTAATAAATAAATTTTTAAAACAAATTTATTTTCAAGAATAAATAAATTCTCTTTTTTTATTCCTTCTTCACAAAGAACACAGAGAAGTGCTTGGAGTTTTTTACCATGTTCGGTATGTTCACGATTTTATTATTGGTAAATATATTAACCGAATATCAAAATTATTAAAGAAAATGCATTTTTCAATCTTCCAATAAACATCCTTGTAGTTATAATAAATTATTGTATAGAAATAAGTCGTTCCTGCTTGTATTTTATTTAATGATTCGTAAAATAGCATATTCAGGGTTAATAATAACAAAAACCTTTTTTTTTTATTATTAAAACCCATTCTTTTAATTTAATTGCACCTTTTAAATAAAAAAATAAATATTACCTTAATCTAGAGTTTTAACTTATTTACTAATAAAAAATCTTTTTTTAATTTTTATATATCGAATTTCTTACGCAGATTTTACAATAATTAATAAATGCCGTTTTTGATATTTTGAAAATTTGAAAATAAGTTGTTCTGCAATAAAGCTAGAAAGAAGAAATATTAAATTGTAGGTACCTATAATATTTTATGAATATCCTAAAGTTAAATCAAATAATATATAATTTTAATTCAACACATCCAGCTCAAAATAGAATTATGTTCTTAATAATATCTAAAAAAAAACAAATACTATTTTTTATTACACTTTTTCAAATCGCTCGGACCAATCGCAGAGCAGGATTTTGTTCTGTCCATAAGTGAAGACAGTGTTGCTCTTTGACAAGGCTTTCGGAATTGACCTGCAGTATTTTCTGGATTAATCGTAAGTAACAGCGTACAATGATGTGCGCGAAAATTAACCCGAGGGAAATTTTGTAAGCTTAAATTTATTCTCAGGCTAAAGCCATCGAGAAAAAGTGCTCTCGAGTCTTTACATTGCAAAATCATTTTTTCCAATCAGTTTCTCGGGAATATACTCGACGGATTTTCCCCTGGTACAAATCAAATTTGTAAATACGAAATAATACCGAAAGTTCTTGGTTCTCGAAAAATGTATGATCTGCGCAAGTTGGAATGACAATAAAAAAGGAAATTATTTATTAATAATTTAATTACACAGTTTATTATTCCTATAACATCAACTAAACATGTAAATTGCACATATAATTGGCTGGAAAACTAATTCGTATTATCAATTTTAATTACCTACTGAATTTTACAGCTTCCAATATTTTGCCCTTCGAGCACACTAAAATCTCCAATTATTTTTTCGTCGTTTAACCTGATCATTTCTATGCATCCAGAAAATGGTCGAAAAAATAATCCTTTGGTGTATTCGAATGTTGAATAATTATATGGTAGTCCACCTAGGTAAAAATCGTCGTTGGTGGAAATTAAATCTGTTACTCTAATGGTATCTAGATGATTGTGCGTTAATAATTTTTTGTCCAGATGAACCTGCAGATGCATCGAAATTATGCCCAGTTCGAGAGTGTGCCAAAAGCCATCCGTCACCGATTTGAAAGGCACTATTTGCGTGACCGTTTTATTAGAACTGATTAACGAATGTGCCAACTTCAAGTAACCATTTTCTATTCCTATGCCGATAAAGTTGTTCATCTAAAATTAAAATTTAAGTACAACTTACTGTTTAGTCCAAGTAGGAGGACTATGGAGATTTTGCCTCAATTTCTCCATGAGAAATAAATGAGAAACTTTTCGTGTATTATTTCTTATGAAAAAATTGCTGCAGGTTGAAAACTTAATTCCAAAAGAATCTAACACTGACCTTACTACTCCATAAAATTAAACCATTTTCTTCGACAGTTACAAATTTTAAGTATAATTTTTTTAAAAGTGCGTTGGTCGAATCCCTTTTTTTATCTGCGTGCGACTTTTTCACAATCAAATGACTGTTACCATAGAATTCCGGTATCGTGACTTTAATTGAACTTTCACAGAACGCCCCTGTATAACCCACTAAGCAAAAACATTTTTTGTTCACGCAATTTCCTTGATTTTTGCAAGACATTTCGTTACACGATTGAATAATTTCACACTTATCGCCAGTGTAAGGTTCGACGCAAGAACAGTGCGGATTTAAGTTAGAATCTAACCAACAGGTACCTCCATTTTCGCAACTATCGCCTCCGCACGGAGTTCCATCGCAATCTTCGATATTTTGACCATCTTTCATGAAGCCTTTAGTTAGAGGAATATGTCGAAAATTTATTGTTAATTGTCGAATGCAACCTGTAAATGGCGTCGGATTTGAAGCAACTGCCTTGTTCGGAAGTTTCGACATGTCCGGTAAACCCCCTAAAGTAAGTAGTTTTCAGGTCAACTAGCAAAATTTATATAGTAATATGTAACTTTCCTAAATAAATGTCTTCTTCGGAAAAGTTTATGTGATCTCCGTTGTGTAAGATGATCGTGTTCACCATGTCGTCGACGCTTAAGTGCACCTTGTTTCCAAATTTTCTAATGGTAATTTTAAACCAAAGACCTATGGCTAACAGTTTATTACTTCTAATCGATATAACTTCGTTTCCGATCGTATTTCTTTTGGCTAAAATTTCAATGAGCATATCGAAGAAGCAAAACAAGATTAAAGATTTACCAAGTAATATTCGAAGTTCCAAGAGTCCGCTCTGCATGTTTAACGACAAAAAACTTGCATCTTCTTTGCCTATGAACAAAATCAATCCGCGATCGCTTAACGGCCGAATTTGGAGTTCAATTGAGAACTTGGCGGTTTGAAAATCAAATGGTTTGACGATAATATAAGAACGTTTGCCCGACAAACTCACGTCCGACAAATTATCCTCTGAAAATTTAATTTGAAAATTCCTGGAGAAAACAATCCATAAATCGCTTACCTTTTTCGCAATAAGTTCCTATTTTTCCTGCAGGACAATCGCATTCGTATCCTGTCAGTAGTGGCACACATTTGGACCCGGACGAACAGTTATTTCTAATATGATCGCAAGGATTGTATTTGGAGGAGCACAAAGGACCGTACCAACCGTCTTGGCATAAGCAACTATAAATTGTAAGAAAAACGTCTGGTTAAGGCATCGCAACAATAACAAACTCTTACGTAAACGTTGCTCCATGATGTAAGCAAGCACCTTCGTTTTGGCATAAGTTTTCGTGACATTCGTTGGTGTTGCATTGTCCTAAAGATCGTCCTACCGCTTGCCTCGAACTTTGCAATGGTATAATTAAATTTCCCGATTTTAATTCGACGTCGTAAATGCAGCCGGAAAAACCGGTATGTAATGGTAGATCGTGAGGTAAAATCGAAAAGTTTGGCGAACTGTGTCCTCCTAAAAATATAATAGGAACAACGTCCATTTGCACTAGATTTCCAGGCGATCTTCCGGTAACGTTCCCTATATTATCAACCGACAGCCAAGCTCTTCTTCCGATTCTACCCAGATGTATCGAATAACTATTTTTATTTCTTGCGATTGGTTTTGGCGTAAAAATTCTTCTAGGTCCTAGACACTACAATTAATGCTATCTCTTTTAAACGTTTTACTTTTTACCTGAGCCTAAGTTCCACGTTAGCATTATGTAACCCTTGACGAAACTAACGGCTAAGTGATCTGCAAATGCGTCGTGCAAACCACTTTGACCAATAAAAATTAAAATAGAAATTTGGTCCATTGTTGTTGGACTGAACTTAAATTTCAATTCCATATTGTTAGAAATGCCACCGGCCGGAATGGCATACGCTGCAAAGGACGAAAAGCCGTGTAAGCTTGAGGAGAAGTGCGGTTCGATGATTTCCAAATCTTCCGAAAAGTAAAACCATTCAAATAAAATTTAAAAATCTCTTAAGAACGTCTTACCGTTTTCGCAGTAATGTCCATGCTTACCAAAAGGACACATGCAAATATACCCATTTCCTGTAAAAGGCAAGCAAGTTGCGCCAAACAAACAAGGATTGTTATCGCACACCGAATGTTCGCAAAATTCTCCAAGATATCTAATAAAGAAAAGAAGAAATTTTGTGTTAAAATCTAAGCAGGGATTAGCGAAGCTTACCCATTTTTACAGTTACAGTAGAATTTGTCGTCTTTTTCCATACACGCTCCCTCGTTATTGCACGGATTCGATAGGCAAGCTAAAGATGAACATTCCGAAATTTTATAGCCGCTCTCAGCATCTTTAAAGACGTTCGCATCTTTGCCAGAAATCTAAATTTTTAAAGTTTAGAATCAGCAATAAGGGCGAATCGAGAAAGGTCAAACCTTTAAATTTGTTATGCAACCTATAAATCCCAACATCGGAATGTGAGGTTTCGACATTTCCTGAGGAACCCCACCCAAATAGAGATAGGATTGAGGCTTGATAATTGGATTGACGACGGCAGTTTGTTGACCACTCATCGTTAACGTATCGTTGATCATCAAGGACGCATTACAATGTTTCAGATCTTTGCTAAACTGTAAACTGCAACCAGATATGAATATTAGGTGCTATTTTAAATAATTCTATTTTACTTACAAAGTCTTGACTTTCAATTCGAAGCCGTAGTTAACGACATTTTTTAGCTCGCTCAGTAGCATTGTCTGATAACCACAGGAAAAAATAAATTTTAAATAACCCTTCTCCAAATACAGCGCCATATAATTTTTGTCTATGTTGGAGTAAAATACCAATCCGCTTGGAGATAACGTTTGAGTTACGAATTCGATTTCAGATTCGCGAGTGCTTAACAGCCTGTGGGCTAAGTAAGAATCGCCACTGAAAGCTGCTTTCTTAATTCCTAATTTTATTTCGCACATTGGTCCTTCGGCATCGTGCGGACATAAGCACTGAAAAAATTATTTTTATTAAATCGAAACGCACTCCTAAACGAAATGTTATAAACTTACCATGTAACCATCTTCTGTGTAAACACACGTACCACCATTTTTGCAAACACTCGTGGAACAATCGATTGATTTTGTAGAATTTTCTCTGGTGGATGTTGTAAAAACTGTAATTGTTGAAGCGTCGGAAGAAGATGAAAGAGTCGATAAAGTCGTTTCGCCAGTTACAATAGTAAATGGAATTTCACTGCTGGTTAAAATTGCTGGCAATGTTGGAGGTGGTGTATGATCAATTGATGAGGTGGTATATTGCTCCATTTCTGTGCTCGTATAGGAAGTTGCCGTACTTTCGCTCGATGTTTCGAGCGTGAACGGCACATCTGTCGATACTGGTTCGAGCGATGTTAACTTAGTCGACTCGACTTCTGTTGATGTCGATTCGACCCCCGTCGACGTGGATTCAACTCCTGTTGATGTCGAGCTAACCGCAGTTAGGGTTGTTTCGCTCTCGGTTGTCGAATCCGATGATATTGATGTTAATTCGATTTCCATTGTTGTAGATCCAATTTCGATTGTTGAAGAAATTATAGTTCTCTCCGTTGTGGTAGAAGATGGTTCGTCTTCTGGTGTCGTACTGAGCAACGTTGTAAAGTTTTGTTCGCTTGTTTTGGTCGACGATTCGGTGGTGGTTAAAAAGTATTCTGTTTGATTTTCTACAAAAATGGCAGTTATGGTTGTTCCATCCGAAGAGAAGCTTTCACTTGTCGAGCTTAAGTCAGCAATGGACGTCGAATTAGGAAGTAGAAATGTGGATGACAAATCTGATTCAGAAAAAATAATTGAAACCTCCGTGGTGAAATCTGTAGAAGATGAAATTTCAGAAGTGATGTTTGGCACTTTCGAAGTCGTAAACGAAGGTTCTGTTACTAAGGACACTTCTGTAATTGGAGAAATGGTGTACATGCAATCAATTTCGTTCGTACTGATAATTAGACATTCGCAAAAGACGCCCGTAAGATTTGGTGGACAAGAACACGTAAAACTATCGACGCCATCGATACACGTTCCACCGTTCATACATCTGCGAGAATAAAATTAATGCAATGTATTTCATTATTTTCATTTTAATTTACTTTGGTCCCAATTGGCACTCGTCATATTGAAATTGGCACCGGGCTCCGTGATAATCGGGCACACAGTAGCAAATAGGATGTCCTTCTTCCATCAGGCAAAGAGCTCCATTTTTGCAGTGACTTTCGTTGCATCGCAAAATTACTTCGTCGCAATTTTTTCCAGTGTATCCTTAAAAATAAAAAGTAAAGACACGGTTTTACGTGACAGTTATTTTTTTACCAAACAGACAAGCACACGAATAATCGTCATGCAAATCGATACAAATAGCTCCATTTTGGCATGGAGATGATATGCATTCGTCAATTTCAGATTCGCACAAGTATCCACCCCACCCTAAAATTGCTTCTTCAAAACAAACGACTAATAAGATTTTGTGAGCACTTTGCCTACCTGCTTTACAATTGCACGTAAAGGTAACACCCGGTCCTTCCTCGCAAATGCCTCCGTTATTACATCTCGTTTCGTTCGTACTATTGCAGACCGCAACATCTATTTCGCAGTGGACACCTGAATATCCTGCAGGGCAAAAGCAGTTATATCCGTTTGTCCCGTCTATACAAGTTCCATTGTTTAAGCATGGATTACTTTCACATTCGTTATAATTTTCCTCACAAGATTCGCCTGAAAAATTGGAAATAAACTGAAATAGCCGAGTGTTGCCTCTTACCAGCTCCTTACCAACGAACCCCGGTAAACAGGAACAATTATATTCTGCAATTCCATCGTGGCAAATTCCTCCGTTTTGGCACGGATTCGACCAGCATTCGTCCCAATTTGTTTGACACTGCACTCCTGTGTAACCGTCGATACAATAACACGAATACGTGGTGTTGAGATCGTCTATACAAATTCCATGTATACACGGATTACTCACGCAAGAAAATCCCCCAAAAGTTTTTGTATAATTTGATAGAAAAGATATCAAGAGTAATAACCATAAGAAACGGTTATTACCTGAAGACAGCATTCCGCATTACTCTGTTCAATAACTGAAAATATAAATTAGCTATGTTTTAGACCGGTCAAAAAACCAAAGAAAAAAACGGCTAAAATTAAAAAGTTTAGCAGATAGAAAGTGGTACCTATTAATTAATTTTTTTGTAACTTTCGTTCGCATTTTCATATTGTTTATTGTTCTTTGGTTTATCAAAATTAAACAATGCCCAGTGTTGTTATATCACAAAAATGAGGAACAAATATTTTAGTGGGACGGACATCCGTAAGTACATTAGCATCTCGTAAGTTAGCGTTTATGCTAAAATAAAAATCTACAGTTACGCTAACACGCTTCGGTTGTTTACTTTTAATTTGCAGATTTAATACATTTTCTTCGACTTGCAGGCATTAGTTTTTGCCTAGTGCAAATTAACTTACCATCGGGTAAGTTTATTGCTAATATTAAATAGTGCAGTCCAGTTGTCATATTAATTAAGAATTAGTTCTATAGTGCATATACCTAATATATTAATTTATTAATAAATATCCATAATTTAAGTAATTAACCGGAAATTAAAGTAAGTAAATAAAATATCAGGATAAAAGGAAATGTCTCGTTAACAATTAATAATAATTTTAATTTTGTAAGCAATATACATTTTAAAAAATGTCTTAGAATTTTTGGTAAATTTCTCTCCTCGTCCACACACACACTGTGTGTCACGCTGTACAGTATTTTTTTTATTTTATTTATTTTGGATTTTATAGAGATTGCTTATTTTGGGGTAGAAGTTAGCCCCGCTATTTTTGACTTTTTTAAAAATCAAAATTGTGTTGAATTCCACTCGACGTGTGCCGTTGTGTGCCGTAAAACATAAAATATTTTTATCAAAATAAAATTTTCATTCATTCATAAAATTTCATTTTTTCAAAAAAAAAGGGCACATAAGGCACACAACGGCACACGTCGAGTAGAATCCAATACAAATTTGTTTAACATAAATCCAAAATGGCGGGGCTAACTTCTATCGATAAAACGATAAAATAGATTTTAGCAAAAAAAAATTTATTTTTATTGCTTCCAAGAATTATAGTATAATTTTACTATAAAATTTTTGTCTGGGATAAAAGCAAGAATTTTTTCGGAGAATTGCTCTGTCTGAGGATTTTTATAGCTTCCAAGAATATTTTACTATAAAATTTTTGTCTACGGTAAATGAAAGAATTTTTTCGGAGAATTATACTGTCTGAGGATTTTTATTGCTTCCAAGAATATTTTACTATAAAATTTTTGTCTGCGATTAATTGAAAGAATTTTTTCGGAGAACTACACTACAACGAAAAGGGATTTTCGTTCCGCGTATAAGAAAGTTCGACTTTTCCATTTTTCATGAATTTGAACCGGAAATTTTTGCTTCAGTAAGTGATGACAACTACTGGGCCAAAAACCGCCTACTGAAAATAAAATTTTATGATTTACGGCACACAACGGCATACGTCGATTAGAATCCAATACAATTTTGATTCTAAAAAAATCAAAAATGGCGGGGCTAACTTCTACCCCAAAATAAGCAATCTCTATAAAATCCAAATTAAATTTAAGAAGATTTTTTAAAAAATACGGCACAACGAGGCACACATCGGGCACAGCCCGGCACCAGTTTTTAAATTTTCAAAAATAGCGGGGCTAACTTCACGCACGTGGTTTTTCTTCAGAGCTTCTTGTCGTTCGAAGCCCTCGTTAAACAATATGAGGTCTCCCCTGCCTTCCCCTATACATATATGTGAAAAAACTTCGAAAGCGCATTGTTATACAGACATAAAAACTCGAATATAAAATTATGAAAAATATTAAATGGAAGACAGCTAACCAAATTATACATGTATAGCGGTGGATATACCTGTAATATACAGCGGCAATTGTAGCATACGATTTTACTTCCGGTTATCGATTTTCAACGTTCTTTGACTCATCATCGTCTACTCTACATCGACTTTTTATTCATTTTTAGATTTTTATAAGCAATGCCAAAAATATAATGATAAAATTGAACCATTGGAGAGATAAACTTAAATTTGTCCCAGATTCGCCCTGATAAAGAGACCGCTTTTCTCGATTTATTTCATCTGCATAATATATTAATTATTATTTTAACGAATGAAAATTTTGCGCGATGATTCGACTTTCAATTTTAACTCGACAGTAGTTATTATAATTTTGTAATTATTTTAAGACTATAACGGTGTCGTGTACAGAAAGGCAAAAGTTAAAATTTATTTCTTTGATTGATTCAACAAATGCTATTTTTCCATGCCTAAAAATGACAAAATATTGCAAGATTTGCATTTCAGAAAATATAAATTTGAAATTTTTTTATTTGGGTAGGAATATTATGAAAATTAATTCGAGAATCGATATCTTTTTCAAAATTGGTTGTTTTGCATTTTGCTGTAGTTTTAAATTTAATTAAGTGCGAAAAAATAACACGTGCATCAAAAATAAATTTTCGTCAATAATTTATTATCGATTTACCTTGATCCGTTTTAAATTTTTATTCTCTTTTTCGTCCACAAAAACTAAACAAATTTTGGTTTATGAAATTGAATATCGGCAAAATATTTAAGAAAAGTCGTCTCGGATTATAATATTCACTGCCCAATACTGCGATGTGTGGTTTTTTTAATGTCGCAACCCCACATTTTAAAGCAAATTTATTTGCATTTAGGTGAAATAACTATGGCAACAAATAAACAACAAAAAGGAGGTAGAAAAGTAGGTATTTGACCGCAAGTCCCCGTTCCTAAGCGAAGTAAAGTCGTTCATTAGTGTTGGTTACCTACTGCGAGTGTGCTCACAATAATATGATTTTTTTAACTTCAAGGTGCACTTTTACATTTTTAACTCAGTAAAAGTTTATTCTTGCAAACAATAACGACGCTGTAATTAACTATAAAAATGTATTTGATATTTTTAAAAATATATTGTTTCAAATTTGCGAGATATTAGAGTAACGCACAGGTGAGTGTCCTATATTTATTTCTCAACTATGTATAAAAACTCTGCTTTATATCATAAACCTATTATACTTTTTGTAACAGTAAAATATTTTAACACAGTTTCGTGTTTACGGTGTGATCTCGATGCATTGTGCAGTATTTGAAAAAAAATTACCTGACCAAATAATAATCAAGGTTATCAGATCCGTGTCGTTAATTAATTTATTGATGAAATTATGGGCAACCTAATATTTAGTTTTGGCAGAAGATATACTTTTTCATCAGAAAACTCATTTTTAGGAGCGCCGTTATACAATTTTTTACATTTTATTTGAAATTTTAAAATAAAAAAAAATGGACTAAACGGCTTTGGAAGAAGGGGTCTCCAGTAATCATAAAAACCGCTAAAAATCTTTATAATCTTTCTCGCAACAGTCCTTCTACTCCACTAAACAAAAACCGTCCGAACGCTGTTTCTGAACAGGAATTTATCTATTTTGTACTTTGGTAATTTTTGAAAATTGTAGTTGAATAGCGATCGCCAATCTCGTGGACCACCAAACTCACACTTCTGAAACCTGCAACCATACTAATATAAATTTTAAACATTTTTTTTTAAATTGTTATGAGATTCTAAGTTTCACTAAATTTTTAAATACAAAAAAATGTTTGAAAAGTATTTATATCTAATTTTTATATTTTTTGAATTTTAAAATTCAAAAGTATTGGAACTGGTTAGTCCTAATAATTAGAATACCTATGCAAACGAAAACGACACGATTTCTATTAGCACTTTCAAGTTTTTGTCTACAATGATTTTTACAAAATTTCCAATAACGGCATTATTTTAAATGTTTCGTCAAATATTAAACTGATAAACTCACAATTTTATTTGCTGCTGTTGGTGCATTAGGAAACAACATTTTTCGTCCTGATAATAATAATTATTATTATAGGAAAAAGTACAACCCAATAAATGTTCACCTTTTGTTACAAAACCATTGTATTTCGTTTTATATTTTTTACAGAGGAAATGGATCCAGGTATCGTGTGTTTTCAACATTGTGGACCCAAAACCTTTTGCCTCGCTCTTCCAGATTTATGTCCAACATGCACAACGGATTTATCGCAGGCAAATTTCTCGCTCTTGCCATTTAGGTAACTAATCAAATGGTGTGGTTATACATAATCAATTAAATTTTGTAGAGTTCCTTATCCATTTGTACGAGCCTCGCAGTACCCAAGCGCCGTTTTTATAAAACCAACATCTGGAGATTTTTTAAAGTGAGATTTTTTAAGCTCTGCTATAAATATTAATTTTACAAATTATTGCAGTGATTATTACAATTCCATGGATTTACACATCGGAGTAACAACTTCTACTGGTACAATAGTGGAATTTGATAAAAACGGACTTAAAAAGCATCGTAACAATCAATGGAATCAATGTTTACTACTGGATCAAGCAACGTCGCCTTGGAGGGAGCACTGGGACAACACTCTCGTGCAAGTTTGCAAGCAAAAATGTTGGTTTGCTAGAAATTACAACGAAGAAAAGCACAACTGCTTCACATTCGTGTTAACATTTTTAAAGAATCTAAATTACGGCAACCTTAGCGAATCGGCTTCAAACAAAACGAAATTTTGCGAAAATTTTATCGTCCCAAGGACAACGTCGGCTGGAAAATACATCTCGCTTTACAGAAAGTTAAAAAATGGAGACCTCTGTGTTCATAAAACAAACTGCAGATAATTTATTGAAATTGTTAGTGCTAGATTTACCAAAATATTGTTTCTTAAAATTTTATATTGTCTATAATAGAAATAAAATTTTTAATTTATTAAAAAATAAAAATATTTGCTTGGGCAACACCAAAAACAATGGAGGTATTAAAGCTTTACTTTTGCATAAATAAAATATTAATCTAAAATTACATTAACTTGAAAAATTAACTAAATTAACAATCAGATGTGTTAAAATCGACACCTCCTTCTCCCGAAGTGTTCCTGCCCTTTGCTAATCTATCAAGTTCGGCAGCTGCATCCGATCGCATAGTTGCCTTATCCGGAGTAAGCTCAACTCCGCCTGTTTTAGAAACTCCAACAGGACCGACGGGACTTGCACCAGTCTTTTTATGTAACAACGAATTGAAAAAGTTGGCTAAAACGCCTTCACCTCCAGGCGAACTAACAACTTTTGATCCATCCAGCTAAAGAGTAAATAATTAAGAAAGTTTTTGATTATTTTGAGAATAAAACCTTCTTGGGAGAACTCTGCATGGCCGGAGTTCCGGGTGCCCTTTGCGTTCCTTTTCCCAGTGCAGACGATCGCATAGGCGATTCTCCCATCCGTGCAGGCATTCCTCCACCCGTTAACAAAGATTGCTGCTGCCTGGTTAAGAATGTTTGTTCATCTTCTGCCGAAATTTCCACTTCTCTATTAACAGTCTACAATGTCGCAAGTTAGAATGAAAACGTTAAATTCAAAAATAGCAAACCAACCTTCCTAGTAACAGGTTGAACTATAATATCGGTGTAGTAATCATCTGGTTTGCACGTGTGCATATTTTCGTGCAGAATACTAATTTTTTTCATATTGTCCCAACCGGCTGGACTGAAAAACAAATACGTTTGTGATTTTTAAAATAAAAGTTTAAAAGTATTAGTACATAAAAACTGCATCCTTTTCGACTACGAGAGCCGGAGTGCGGAATGAAAAGCTGTAAATACGATGGGTGAGATACTTGTACAACAAATCACAATTTTTATCCTCTTTAGCACTGGTGTAAAATAAAGCTGCTCCATATTGCAAACAGAAGCGTCTGATATGCTGTTGCATAAAATCGAGATGTTCGTCCCTGTAATCGTGTTCCTTTTCTAAATTTTGTATGTAATCGGTCTGTAAGTATCGAATATAAATTTCTTATTCACACAATGAACAACGGCTTACCTTGGTGACCACCACAACAATGTCGAGTCCCAAATTATTACCCAAAGTTCCTTCAGGTAAAGGAGAACCGTCTTCCAGATCATCGAAGCCACCGTCGCTTAAATTTCTAGAACTTCTCTTCATCGGGGAAGCGGGATCTAACTCGTCTCCAGGTTCTATATAATCTTGCCAAGTTTTGACCATAAGTTGTCTGAAAATTTTATTTGAATAAAATATATTAAAACAAAATGCACCATTTTCAAACCTTCTAGATTGGAGCAAATCAACATCCAACTTCAATTTGTCCAGATGATCTGCCAAGACAGAAGCCCAGTGACGCAATTGATTTAGGATTCCCCAGGGTGTGTTCATACTGACAGCCAAAACCACTAAAGTGTGAGGAAATGTTTCTTCGTTGAGAGCAAATTTTAAGAGATCGTTGTGGCCCGAGTCTCCATCCAATACCCACACACTTAACCTTGTATGATCTGCGTGAAAATGTAAAAAAAATCTATTTAAAAAATGCCTAGGTTTGCGTAGCAAGTCGTCAAATAAAAAAGGGGTTACTTCGAATGTGCAAAGAAGAACAAAATTCGATATGTAAAATGTATTTGTAAAAAGACCTATTTATTCTTTAGACTTTATTCTTTCCAAACTTTTGAGCGGTAATGTAAGAGCATGAAAATGTAATGCAATGAAACAATTTCAATAATTTGTAACCTTGAATACGATAATGAAATGCAACTTATTTGATTCTATACTTTTATCAGTCGATTGACTCACGTTGGTATTTTTAAGTGGTTTAGAATAACAGAAAAAATGTTCAATTTTCTATTGTAACTGCGATAACAAAAACAATAGAAAAAGAAACATTGTATTTAAAAATTTTAATTCTAATTAAATTATGTGGTATTTAATTTATGTATTATTATAAAATATAATATTCTTCACTTTGTGGTTAAAATTCTATTAACTTAGCATTTTGTTTAATTTTTAAATCCTTTATATTAACTTTAACGCCGGTCTTGCTTGTGAACAAATCTTGGAAGTGAAAATTAACACACTTCCCATCATCCGATCGAGCTGAAATCGTATTTCTGCATAAGAGCAAAATAACGCAGCCGGTCAACTTTAGATCTTGCCCAAGTATTCCAAGGACTTGGGAGTTTCATTTTTAATTGCTTCTAAAGCCTAGTGTCCACTTGAGACAGAAAGTGTCGAGACTCCCATATAAACCATGCTAATACCTAAGTCTCTGAGACTAATACTGAAACTAGTATTAGCATGGGTTTATATACGAGTCTCGAGACTTTCTGTCTCAAGTGGACATTAGCCTTAAGTTGACAGACAAAATTTTTCGTTACAGGGGATCCCCTACCATAACAAAACAAATGTTCGTTTAAAGTTCGGTGATTAATAAAATAATAACAATACAACACGAAGTAGATAACGAGTGCTTTATCTAATAAAAATTGGATTTAAATTCTCGGCATAACAAAACAATTTATTGTGCAAAAAGTTTTATCATGGCAAGTGCATTCAATAACAAAATTGACGACGTCCTGTAAGTTGAATAATAATTTTTTACAAAAGAAACTAAATCCAGGTCTTTAGGTACAAATGCAGAAAATTAGTTACAAAATCGGATTTCACTCGACATTCGTGCAAGTGGCATGGAAGTTTGGGCGATTATATTAGCCACATAAAATCGAAACATAGCGAAAGTTATTTTGAAATCCAAAATGAACAAACATTCACTTGGAAGTTACCTTACAAAGAAAATCAAACAGACAAGGGAGTTATTCAAAACCAAGGAGATTACTTTTTATATGAAATATACTACGATTACCAGAAGGAAAAGATTTTGATTTTTATAGCTTGCATTAGAAAACTAACAAGTAATTTTAAAGAAATATACTTCCTTTCCATTTTGAAAGATGACAATAGAAATAAAAATATATCAAACTCGATACAGTTCAAGCCAGAAGAATTGTGTAAAGACATCTCCCAACGAAAATGTACCAAAGTTATCGATAAAAATAAGTTTGTAAAAGACAATAGAATCATAAAATTTGTAATAAACATGCAATAGCACCTTCTCGATAGTCGTCTCTGACATCAATATATGCGTATTCCAGACCCCACCCTTTCTTTGGATCCTCGACTCCTTGTAATTTAGCTACCATAGTGGTTTTGCCAGATTCGTTATCCCCCAACACCAGTATTTGTTTACAAGACGGGAGTTTGGTGTTGCCATGATTTTGAACGTCGTTTAGAATAGAAGACCTAAATTAAGGTTTTAGGTTAAGAGTTGAAAATTGCATTTGTATATTATAAACACTTTACCATAAATTTTCCTTTTCTCCGCCTTCATTTTTAACAGATTCGTTTGGTTTCTCAACCTGAATAGTCATGTTTTTAAATATAAATTGAAATATGTACTCTTATTTGACGTTTACATGAATGAGTCAAATTTGACAGCTTAACATTGCAGTGTTGCCAACTTGGAATAAATGCCCCACGCAATGATGTAAACTCTCGATTATACGGCATCTCTTCCGCTGTTGTCGTACCTAGAAATGGCTCACTCTAAAGTCTAAAAGTTTACTGAAAAAATGTCCTATTTCGTGGAGTTGATGGGAAGAACAATCATAACTTAATAATAACAACTAGTTAAACTTAAGCTCGGGACTCTTTTTTTATTTAAAATAATTAAGTATTATTACAAAAAAACACATAAAATGTTTCAAGGAGAAAAAAGTTTCAAGACAAATATTTATTTTCTTTAATCTTGAATGGCAAAACAAAAACATTAATAACGGTAATGATCGGGTTTAAAAGGTCCTTTTTGCGATATTCCCAAGTATTCAGCTTGAGCCGTAGTCAATTTGGTCAATTTTACACCCAAGTGATCCAAATGGAGAGCGGCAACTTCTTCGTCCAGCTTTTTAGGTAAAACATGAACACCAATTTTGTATTCGCCTGGTTTAGTCCACAATTCGATTTGTGCCAAAACTTGATTTGTAAACGAATTCGACATCACAAATGAAGAATGTCCGGTGGCACAACCCAAATTAACCAAACGCCCTTGGGCTAGCACAATAACGTGTTTACCGTTTGATAATTCGTAACGGTCCACTTGTGGTTTGATGTTTACTTTTTTCACTGTATTTTTTTCCAACCAAGCTACGTCAATTTCGCAATCAAAATGTCCAATGTTGCAAACGATGCTGTCGTTGTGCATATTAATAAAATGCTCTCCCACAATGATATCCTTACAACCTGTGGTTGTAACGAAAATTTGACCTTCCTTGCTGGCCGCCTCCATTGTGGTAACTTCGTAACCTTCCATTGCTGCTTGTAAAGCATTAATTGGATCTATTTCTGTTATAAGTACACGTCCACCAAATGCTCTTAAACTTTGGGCACAGCCTTTACCGACGTCACCATATCCAGCTACCACACACACTTTACCGGCGATCATCACGTCTGTGGCTCTTTTAATTCCATCAATTAAGGATTCCCGACAACCGTACAAATTGTCAAACTTACTCTATAAAAAAAGTTCAATGATAATTTAAAAAATTAAAAAAACCAAATGATTTACCTTCGTAACAGAATCGTTCACGTTTATGGCGGGAACCTTTAGAACACCCTCTTTGAACATTTTGTAAAGATTGTGAACCCCAGTTGTGGTTTCTTCACTTATACCTTTGCAATCTTTGAGATAGTCAGGGTATTCTTTGTGCACCAAGTTGGTTAAGTCGCCTCCATCGTCCAAAATCATGTTTAGAGGTTGATCGTTGGAAAATACCAACGTTTGTTCGATACACCATAAGTACTCTTCGTCAGTTTCGCCCTTCCAAGCGTAAACTGGAACTCCACTTTTAGCTATTGCTGCTGCGGCATGGTCTTGCGTACTGAAGATGTTGCAACTTGACCATTGTACCTACAAAAATAAACTTTAAAAGATTCGGCTTTTCTTATTACAAGTTGTGAAATGATTTATCTGTGAACCATCTCGAGTCAGAAAGGTCAACCCACTATCTCGGATGTTAAGAAATTAGCATTATTACACACTGTGACGTTGGTAACACTAAAAATAAATCCAAAATTCGTTTAACTTACATCTGCGCCCAATTCCACTAAGGTTTCGATTAAAACGGCCGTTTGTATGGTCATATGAAGACAACCGGCAATGCGGGCCCCCTTTAAAGGTTTCAATTTGCCATACTTTTGTCTAAGGCTGATCAAGCCGGGCATTTCGTTTTCGGCCAAACTGATTTCTTTACGGCCCCATTCGGCCAATTTGATGTCGGCTGAAAGAAATTCAATAAATAACCTTACCGAACTATATAAAAATTGTTAAAACTTACCAACTTTGTATGCAGGTTTCGACATTATTTTAGGAAATGTATACGAAACTTTAAAAATCAACTACACTTCGTAGCCTGGTTAAGGTAAAAGAAAAATATTTGCAAGAGCAACCGCGTGCTTAAAAAATTGGAGCGGGAAGGATGCAGAGGCAACTCGTCGACGAGGTTCACAAAAAGTTATTTTGAAAAACCCCATGGAAAAACCCAAATGTTAACAGCAATATACAGTGGCGTAGCTAACATGTAAATAATACTTTAACCATTTTTTTTTTATTTGCTTTAACGCAGCTAAGCTTTAAAACCTCTGTTTGCAGGGATTAGATTTTAGGTCACGTGCACATTTTCCTATCCCATTTTGCATGGAGTAAAGTGTAAATCCTGAAATCTGTCTCTATTTGAAATTCTGACCAAGTCTTTTCTACACCACTGGCCCCCATACTCATTATTTATAGCGCAATCGCAATCCAATCTCAAGTCATATGCAAGTTGTCATATGATCAGGGATAGGCGAAATCAGTGAAAATATTTTGATAAAATAAAATAATGAAGGGGTGCATTTTTAACATCGACAATGGATATTTGGAAGGTTTGTGTCGTGGATTTAAGTGTGGAATACTGAAACAAGCAGATTACTTGAATCTGGTTCAATGCGAAACCCTGGAAGGTTGGAAGTTATCATCTCTGTAGGACTAAACTAAATAGTTTTGTTTTAGATTTAAAATTACATCTGCAAGGAACAGATTATGGCGCCTTTCTCGCCAACGAACCGTCTCCGCTTGCAGTATCCACAATCGACGATAAACTTCGTGAAAAATTGGTTATCGAGTTTCAGCACATGAGAAATCATGCAGTGGAACCGCTTTCCACTTTTCTAGATTTTATCACCTACAGTTACATGATCGACAATATAATTTTGTTGATCACCGGAACTTTGCATCAGAGGCCGATTTCCGAACTGATTCCAAAGTGTCATCCGCTTGGAAGTTTCGAACAAATGGAAGCTATTCACGTGGCCGCCACACCTGCCGAATTGTATAATGCGGTTTTGGTAGACACTCCTCTGGCTCCATTTTTTGTGGATTGTATCAGCGAGCAGGATTTGGATGAAATGAACATTGAGATTATACGTAATACTTTGTACAAAGCTTATTTGGAGGCTTTCTATCAATTTTGTAAAGAAATTGGGGGCACAACGGCCGATTGTATGTGCGAAATTTTGGCAGTAAGTAATATTTTATTCTAGTCGACCTCGACCTTGACCAAGTTTCGTTTAGTTTGAGGCCGATCGTCGTGCAATAATCATCACCATCAATTCCTTTGGAACCGAACTGAGCAAAGATGATCGCGCCAAGTTGTATCCTAGATGTGGAAAACTGAATCCAGATGGTTTGGCAGCTCTGGCTCGTGCCGAGGATTACGACCAAGTGAAAGCGGTGGCCGAATACTATGCAGAATATTCGAAATTATTCGAAGGTGCTGGAAATAATCCCGGGGACAAAACTTTGGAAGATAAATTTTTTGAACACGAGGTTTTTCTAAAACCATCTTTCCGATTTTATCCTTTTCTGATTTACTTTGTTTTAGGTTCAATTGAACGTGTACGCATTTTTACAGCAATTCCACTTCGGGGTGTTTTATTCATATTTGAAATTGAAAGAACAGGAGTGCCGCAATATCGTTTGGATTTCCGAGTGTGTGGCACAAAAGCACCGTACCAAGATCGATAATTACATTCCAATATTTTAATTTACTAAATTAATTCAATGTTGTATTATTAGACACAAATATAGGGAAGGCTTTGTTGTATAAATAAGTTGATTTCAAAATTTTAAGCTTAGATTTGTGTATAAATTAGCACCGTAACTGTAATTTATCTGTTAGAACTTTTAATGAATATAATATATTGTGATTCTGTAAATGTCTGTCGTTTTAAATCTACTTGCATACGAGAATTCAATTTCTGGTCGGATTATAATGATGTCGGTGGCATTTCTAGTACTCGACAGTTGAATTTATAATTCTCTTGTTAAATCATATTTAGGGGATGGGGGGGAATAACCCGACAAGCGGCCAAATTTCTGATTTAAATAGTTCTTTTGTTGAGCTGAATGGTAGTTCAACTGTACCACCTGAAACACACCTAACCTAATTTTTCTTATGATGTTTTTTCGTTCATTCCATTCTCTAAACACGTTATTAAGGAAAAAATCGGGAAATTTGAGGAAAATGGCAAAAAGTAAATACGAATACGTACGAAATTTCGAGTCCGATGAGTTACTTTTACCAGATTGTTGGATCGTGGTGCGAATCGATGGTAAAAGTTTTCACAAATTTTCCAGTAAACACAATTTTTCAAAGCCAAACGATTTGAGAGCCTTAAATTTAATGAACAGAGCAGCTTTACTCGTAATGCAAGAATATCGCGATATTGTTTTAGCTTACGGGGAAAGTGACGAGTACTCATTTGTTTTTCGAAAAGAAACCGAAATTTATAATAGAAGAAAGTATAAAATTACCTCTTATGTCAACAGTTTGTTTACGTCGTCTTATGTATTCTTTTGGAAGCAATATTTTGGCGACGTTAAATTGTTGTACCCACCCAGCTTTGATTCCAGAGTGGTGTTGTATCCTTCAAACGAAAAACTTTGCGATTACTTGTGCTGGAGACAGGTCGACACTCATATTAATAATTTGTATAATACAACTTTTTGGGCTTTGGTACAACAAGGAGGACTTACAAATCAAGAAGTGAGTTTTAACTACAAATTTAAAGTAACATTTTTTAAATCCGTGTCTTTTTAGGCAGAAGAGAGATTGTGCAAAACTTTATCATCGGACAAGAACGAAATACTTTTCAGTGAGTTTGGTGTTAATTACAACAACGAGCCCATAATGTTTAAAAAAGGAACAATTTTGTTGCGAAAAAGGATACAATATAATGAACAGTGGAAGCAGGTGGTTGTTCCCATTTATGAAGATATGACGAACGAACAATTTTGGGTAAAACATTCAGAAATTTTAAATAATCAGACGGCACCTCGATACGAATGGAATGAAGATTTACCAAATTTGGTGTTGAAGCAGTTAAAAATACAAAAAGTAGAGTATGATAATTAACGTTATTTTTTAAATAAATATTACATATAAATATTTTATTGTTAATGCCACCTCTCCAACAAATCCTGAGTGTTTTGTATCTTGAGAAAAATTTACTTGTTATCTATTCCAATGGCAAAGGTGAGCCGTTTTGTTATGCAAGGAACAATCACACAAAAGAAATTACAGTAAAAAGTTTTTGTAGAATATCTTGTTTTCGGTTCAGTATAATGTTGCATTTTATCAGCAAATCACTTTGACTTGAGTTGACGAAGAATAAGGAGCAAAAAATATTCACGTCCTTAAGAGCCACTTCCAGTGCTCTCTTGATTTACTAATTTAAAAATCTGATACATTCTTACCAATACTTGATTTACTTATTGCAGCGAAGATTTATTTTAACCAGGAATTATTTTGTATTAAAGCGCATTCTAGTAAAACATATACTTTAATTTAAAATTGATTTTATGTTAGTGATACAACTTGACCTTATTTTAGGATTCAGGATACTACTTTTAGGACAACCACAGTCTTAAAGTAAAATTCTTTAATATTGGAAAGTGAATCTAAAACACAAAATTTTGCTATGCCATGTACATCGTTGGTATAATAAAGGGAAAAATTAAATTTAATTACGTAGCCCTCTCCGAATTTATTCCCTCTCCAAGTCCAACCAATTAAATTCAGCTGAGATTTAATGTTATTTTTATTCAAACGAGATATTTCTTGTAACTTGTAATACTTGATATAATTCTCTTCATAATAATAAATTATAATTTTACTTAAATTAAAATCAGGTTGCTCTTTGTCTACCTACTTACCTAAACCTACACAAACTCTGTAGAAAAATTCAACTTCTCTCTAACTAACTCTATTTAACTGCAGAAGGCCCACAAATTCTGATGGAAACTAACAAACAGCAATTAAAACAAGTTTTCTTTAACTACTTGAAGAAACCATGCTCAGAATTTTAGTGTAAAAATAAATTTCATATATTTAAATCTACATATTAGTGATACAGCTTACACTTATTTGTAGGATTCATGTAGCTATTAATAGGACAGTCAAAATCAGTTGAAAATTCTTGCAAGTTAGAAAGTGCACCTAAAACGCGAAATTTTCCTATGGTGTGAGAATCGTTTGTATAATAGACATGTTCCAAATATTCTTCGTTATAATTTTCACACCATACATTCCCAAACGTAATCCAAAACAATTGTCGTTCATTGTAGTCACCAAATCCTGGTAGCTTTTTAACTTTATTTGTCTTCAGCCACTTTAAATAAGCTCTGTATGCTAATATTACTCCCGAATCTGCTAAATTTTCATCTAACAAAAATTAAACACTAAACAATGTAATGAGTAATTAAAAATAATCTACTTATGGTAATTATTCCATTTACTTGGAATTTTGATGTGAGATTATATTCACTATATTGTTGGATAAAACAGTTAAATCTCTCTTCGAACAAAGTCATTTCTTTATCGTTAAACCAGTAACCAAAGTTAAGTTCGTCATCGAATTGTAGGCTTGTGACATCTACACTATGAAAAAGTTCGTGGCTAATGAAAGTTCCTATACCACCAAAGTTTAAGTAGCCTTCAAAATCATCTGAATATAACATTCCCATTGTTATAGCCGCAGGAATAACTAAAATACATGTTCTCAATAAACAATTTTACAAACTAAATACTTAACTTAATTTAGATTAAAAATTGGTGCACTTGTGTGGATTTCAGGTTTCTCTGGTAACAACAATATAAAAATATATAGTAACTTACATAATGAATTTGTATTTGGATAATAGAAGGCATTAATTGCGGTGGCATGCATTTGAAATATTGGGCGCTTCTTGAAGTTCAAAGTAAATACTTTCCAATAGCGTTGAAAAGTATGAGCTTGAATTTTCAATACCGAGTTAATCATATTGGAAGTATCAAAGTTGAGCTTAAAATAAACGCCATTTTATTCGGCCACAAATAATCAACAACTACAGCAAGGACTGTTTAATACCTACATCGCCAAAGGTGGATTGAATATATTCATCGGAAAGAAATTCTTCGTCGTGATCTACCACATATTTAATGTTAGAAATTTTATTTTGGAGAATTATTCTGTAAATGGCGAAAAATATTTTAAGTTTCGAAAATAAGGTCAATACGAAATTACTTAGACGAGTTGCTCCACCATGAATTTTGAATTAAATCTTTTGCTTCGTCTAATATTAAATTTAATATTTTGACTATGTTATTCTTCTTTTCTTTCGAGTAATATCTTTTTACGTAAATGTAACTCCATAATTCTTGTAAACTAAATTTGAAACACAAATTATCTAAACAAAAACCATCACAGTGAAAATTCGGTCCAATCAATTTCAACATTTTTCATTTCATTTAATTTTTTTTTTACATAGATATTGTTCGAGCCAAAATTTCACATGATCCAGGTTTGATAAGTCAAAAATTAGTTGGATTTCAAAAGCCTTATTTGGGTAGACTAATTATCAATTATATTTTATGCAATCTTATTGATTGAATCGAGAGGTAAACCACAGACCAAAACCTTGTGCATCAATTCCTGCAGTTAATTCACTCACTTCCAATTCCTAGATCTTGTACACCAAAATTTCTCGGCGGTTTACCCCTCAGATTGCATTAAGAATGTTACTTACAATTGTGAATTAAAAATATAGCAAGTCAAATCCATAGATTGTTTTACTCTATCACGCAATAATAAACTTAATCGTAAGTTTAGATTTCTGGTTTCCTCGTTTATAATCCATAGTAAATTGCGAGCTGCTTCCCACAGCATGTAACCAGCAATCCGCCTAAATAGTGACAGTTAAATGTAATAAAAGTAAAATAATTTTTAATTTAACTTTTCTTCTATTATCGTAAACCTACAATGTCAAAACAGAATAACTTTCATATGTAGTTTAAGTCATCGCAAAAGCAAAACATGTGTTAGATCAATTTATTTAAGAGATATCTGGATGTAAAAAGATCGGCCCTAGATATTCAATTTTGTTTAGTAACGTGTGTATTTAGTACCTTTTAGCGGTTCCCTTCAAGAAATTAATCAAACGATAAGGGCAATCACTCGTAAGAAGAATTGAGGTATTTTTCGTAATATTCATAAAACTTGGAAACAGTAAACTACAAAACTTGCTAAATTTAATTTTCCACTGATTATCCAATTCTCCTAAGGTGATTTCTTTTGGCATGAACCTGATACTGGAAGTATCCCTAAAAGAAGATTTTTGCGATTTGGTACCCAATTTAATCTACAATAATTGAAACTCGTTAGACGATTATTAAAAATAAATGTAATAAGAACATACTTTTTCGATTTGTACAAACATTTGAACTATTTCGTCTGCAAATTTTTCTTCTCCATTTACTATCTTAATAAAACTCCGTACTATTTGTTTAAAAGAATTCATTGTCGTGTTCTCAGTTAGAATATCTGACCAACCGGCAATAATTTGTGATGGAGCACATTCTAACTAAAACAGAATAAATTTTAAACTATTCTAGTAGGTCTGCTTTTGGAAGGCAATGGAAAACCAGCAAGAGGAGGGTCAAAGTTAACTCCCTGTTCACCCACTATAGCCCCTCAATAAAAAATATTATTTTTAAAATAGCTTTACTTAAATTATTACGTGAAACTAAAATTTACCAATATAACTTCCCGTTTATCAACACTCGTGGTGAACGACGAAAATTGAAATAACGAATTACTGAGTCCAATTCTTATTAATTTCCTTTCCAGATCCAGCCAACGAAATTTTTTAGAAACATATTTATTCCAATTTTTGGTTAACGGGGGCCACTTAAATTTCTTCAAGATATTTTGCACGTTCTTTTTGTAATTCTTATTATTGGCTTCTAAATTTTTTATTTTTAATAAATTTAAGTCCATTTGTTATTATTAAATACCTAGATATACGCACGCATTGTGAAAAGTTCTCCACTTTTCAGCAGGAACAATCAAGTTTACAGTATAATTTGAAACAATGTCCACATATTTCTTAAAAAGTATGGTATTAATGTCTCTTATAAAACTGGGAATTCCCAAATTTTCGCTCTTATGATTTCCACAGGTAAAATTAAAAAAGTGTTTACATGGATGGACAGATTTATCCAAATTTTGTTGCATACTCCTTGCTATCAAAAAAGTTACTCGTCAACTTTTAATCTACCGGTAAGAATGAAAAATTAAACCTTGCCGTATGCAATCGTCCTTCATGCAATAATTTCGATTATATTTTCTTGATCCAGTTTTCTTTAAACTAAGCAGCGCCATAAAAATTGCCACAAATACAAACAAATTGAAAACCACAACCAATACAACTTTAAATTTGAAAACAAGACTACTGCAAAATATTTATTTAAAGTATAGGAAAAAGACAAGTCAAGTAATATATTGCCTGCCTCCGGTGTTTGTTTCGTTCTCCATTTTTGAATTTTAAATTAAAACCCTCACAAAATTATCCGTCATAAAAATAATTTGGTCAACATAAGTAAAAAAATAATTTGATTGCAGCCGACTATTAAAATAATAAATAAGGAAATAAAATTTCCTCGCTTCAAAATGCTATGAATCGAAAAAATAGCAAATAGGTGTACCATTAATGCAGTTTGATGCCGAAAAGGACAAGCTGTAAAAAAACAGAAATTATACTTCATTGTAATATATATTTATATTTTTAAAGTTCCAATAATGTACAAAAAATATCTGTGTAGTAATTAAATAACGTTTTTCTCGTCTGTCATTTTTGTTCATTGTTCATTAATTTTTTTTTTTTTAATTTAGTGGCTGGGTGTAATTGACAATTATAATCAATCCAAGTATGAATGCTAGCACTAATTTAATTAATATTATAACGTCTAGGAACGTTCCTAGCAACAGTAACATGGCGATCGCCTATCACAATGTCCAACAAAACGTATTTTTCCAATAACGTGATTTAAATTATATATCATATATATATATATATCTTATAAAATATTAACAGTTACTATCTTATTTTTTGTTTTTTATATCATTTTTTGGTAATGCGTAGCATGAACACTCACTGAAAGGAAGACAACACTAAACACATTCAAAAATAATAACAATTTACGTAAATCATTAAATTTAAACAAAAGTCCAATAGTAATAATAATAATAATTAAGAATAATAATAATAATAATAATGTAATAATAAAATATATATAATAATATAAATATGAACAAGTCCCAAACAATTTATTTACACAATTGCACTCGAATTCCCCTAAATCTTCTTCCCTCGCTCCGCACTACCCTAACGAAACGAAACGAACAAGCAACGAAGTAATGCACTTGAATACAGCTAACCTGTCTAATATTACAGCCTGCGGTACTTATTTAATTTTTGTTTAAAAACCGTTGAGGTACCTAGTAGTATAATTAAAGATTAAACTTATTTATTATGTACATGCAGTCACTCCGATAGCAGCTTTTGTAATAGAGAAGATTTGTGATCACCTTGTCGCGCCTCCTCCATAGTAGTCTGTAACATGACAACACTGTAAATCTAGTCATCGTTTACGTCTTCAAATTAATTAATAATATAGGTACGATATTTTAATATTCGATATTTTATTTTATTAATTAGAACAGCAAAAACATGCAAGCCTGGTTAGTAATTGCAAGCATTTGGAGGGCTAGCGTGAGTGTGGACAGGTGTGTAGCTTACCCTGGAGGTTGCCGGCTGTGGAGACATTGAGCCCATATCTGACCCCATCGAACCCCAAAGTTTCGGGCTCTCACTCGCACCTGCACGCAACAATGACATCATTGTACGCACCCTGCAGAATAACGCCTATTGCCTTCAATCGAAATGGTCAAAAAAAATTTTATTTCAATTCCGACAACATCGCGCGTCGCTTAATTATTTTAATTCCAATTGAAGGCAATATGCGTATATTCTACCCCTTATTTGTTTAGTAGTACACATAGGCACACTATTAAAAAGAAACATACAAGAGATAGAATTTTTCATCATTTATAAATAAAACTTAATTTTAAACTAATTTTTTATTTGTGCAAACAAAAACAAAACAGGTTAATAAAAACTCTGTACAAAACCAAACACATTATTATCAGGATGTCGCAGTAAACACATTTCAAATTTTCAACAAAGTGTATCTGGATCGATAGTAAACAAGCAAGTCGAGGCATACCGATGACACATTATGGAATGTGAGCAGTCACCAGGTTAATCTTTTCCAATGCTTGAAAAATACACAATCATTTTATTATTTAAAATAATTAAATTTGGTATGTAATTTGTGAATGCTTCCTTTGCTACGCATATTAAGTTGCTTAAAATTGACCCAGCTACAGTCAACCTTAAAATTTTAGATAATGTTTACTAAGACACCTTGCATTTGGGGTCAAACTTAGACTCTTCTCAAACTATTAAATTCATTTCACAATTTTACCAAAGAAATTATGCAGCCACCTTCAGCAAAAGACTTGGACAAAAAATATCGAATTCCTCGCGAAAAAGAAAGAGAGAAAAAGAGACTTTGGACTCAACGATGCTTTAAGATTTTAATTTGCCGTACAACTGGATAAACGTAAATAAATTCAACATTTAAAACATTTAATCCAGTTGTATGGACCAAACTGACCTGCAAGTCACATTAAAATAAGCAAATGCTGCATTCGGATGTGCAGATCCGTGTGCGTGAGTGGTCTAAACAGCCAAAGAGTTGTCTGGAACGGTTACCGGTTGATTTACCATTAGTCACACGATCCATGTTGTTCATTTAATAAGTTATTTTTAAATAATCCTCTTTAGATGTGATTAGAATTTCCGATATTTTTTGCTTTGCCGATCACCCATTGCCAATAAAATATTCTTACCAATTTAAATCGCTATATTTTCTGTAATAAATTCCTGGATAGGAACCAGTAGATGTACATTTTCTACCATACATACTATGCAGCATTTAGCGCACTACTAATCCTACAAACTGACAAAATCGTGAGGTATTTTCTTGTAAAATAAAGTAATAATAAGAGAGAGTAATTTTAAAGAATGACAACCCAAAATCGAAATTTCTCCAATCTTAACTTTACCCCACATCACAGATTTACTTTTACTCTCGCGACACAAAAAAGGCCTCAAATTATTAGACCGACCGAACTAAATAGAAAATAAAAGCAAATCTGTAATAAATTATTAAGCTGTTTTATGTACAAAAACATTTCATAAAGTTCTCCCATATAAGATAACGGCAATTCCCGATAAACGATGATCGGGGAATTGCCACAATCAAGAGCAATAAACAAAGCCCGCTTAAATGTACAAACACAAAATTTAGAATAATAAAAGTATGACTTACCAGATGTGGGTAATTCAAATGAGAGTCCTAGGACTTCGAGATCGGACGCACTGACTTGCTGCTGATTAATTAATTGTGCAGGTCTCGAGGGTGCCTGCTGTTGCTGTTGTTGTTGTGCTTGTCCAGTTCTTGCACCGACAACGGCTCTTAATTCTTGTCTAACATATTCGGACGTCGTAGCAGTGCCGGACACACCTGTCACAAATTCCGCTAACAACAATGCTTTTCATACGACATGTAATTTTTTTTTAAAGCTACTCCAAACCCATCGAGAATGCCTTTATTAATTTAGTTTTTGTATGTCGAGATCTTAACAAAGACAAACTTAAGTGATGGTTCAAATTAAAGCTAAGCAGTAGCTCAATGCAAAATATCATGCAAAATTTACAGGAACATACATCGAGAGTATTTGTTAATTCATTAGTTCATCGTGCACTAAGTAAACAGTAGCTACTACTTACTTTATATCATGAAAAACTAAGAATAGCACAAACGTGTTTTTAAAATACTTATGTTCATTTAAAAACAAATCGTGATGCAACACAAATAACTAGCAGGTTAGATAGACACATGTAAATGCAACATATAAATTAATTCAAGCCAAACAAAGACACAAAGCAACACAATATGGAACACAACAATGGTGATTAAATTGGACACAAAAACTTGGGATGCTAAGGAAGCGATCGAAAGGGGAGGACCGATGGTTTTTTTAGCACAGCCATGAGACGAGCACATGTAATAAATGAGTGTTGTTAGACACAAGACGATGTGCCACAATATGAGTGCTGGTGAGATGAGTCACAAATTCTTGGAATCGCTTGGCTTTTCATCAGAAAAATGGTGGAATTTCAAAAAATAAACACTCGGGGTGGTGTCAAAAACATAATAATAATAATAAAAACACTACCCCAAATTTCTTATTATCATCAGAAAAACAAAGATTTATTTATGAACGCAATGCCAAGAATCGTGCATGTGTTTTGGATGTGGTGCCCCTGAATTGTCCACCCACTTACCAGTTGGTAGGTGTGGGGGTGCGCGCCCCCTTTCGGCACCGTTGTACATTAACTGTAAACCCGTCTGATCGTAACAGAACTGGGAGGAATCTTGTTGGTACATCATGGGGTGATGGGAAGGATTAGTAGGATAAGGGTATGTATTGGGATCCCTGCCATACGGCTGGGGGGATCCTAGTCCACCTGTAACACACGCCACACTCAGAAAGGATACTCTATAAACTAATTCGACTAATTTATGCAGTCTCGACACTCGACGACATACTTACCCAAGGGGTAACCTTAATCAAAGTAAGTTTCAATCGTAAATTATTTTATAACGCAAATCAAAACAAATGCACTGAATTGAGAAGTATTATAAAAAAACTTTTATCAAAAGACTACCATGCTTTCACCACTGCACAAACTTATAAAACCTCTACAAATGCATGGCCTAACTATACTTGCAAAAATTCAAATCATGCCGGAGTGTCGTTAAAATGTTATAGGTACAGGATAACAATAATTTTCTTACAGTTACAATCTCAATTTATAATCCAAATAAAATTGTGAATAAAGGAAGCACATTTTTCTGGCTCGTCCACGAAATAAATGTGAAACAACTTATACAACTAACCGAAACAATTATTACTTTATCCTGCACGTAGAAAATTCTTCTAATTAATCACCTCAACCAAATCGTTAAAGTTTTGTTGGGAGCAAATTTTAAGAAATTGCCAAATTTTCAAAACCAAGAAGAGGTTTTAAATACTTAAAATCCTTAAAATTAATGAAAGTATAAGGTGCTTGTAAATACCTGTTAATTGTGTGGTGGCATTTGGTGCACTATTAGTGCGTTGAATTCTCAGGTACTGGGATTGAGTGAAGGCAGAATTAGGCGAAACGGGCGATGGAAATCCATCCGTAAATGACGTTTGTCTGGTTATTCCCGTACCATTCGGGCTTGTCAATGCTCTTTGTTGTTGTTGGCTAGTCCTTTGCACAGAATAACTCCTACTGTTAGGACCGGCAACGTAGGAGCCCTAAAAGCGAAATATCAATTTATCTTTCATCTTTTATTTTCCACATTATTTTTACCGTTAATTGAGCATTTAGCATAGGATTTTGTTGTTGTTGTAACGTTAGTCGAGGCTGCTGCTGCTGCTGTTGTTGTTGCTGCTGCTGCTGTTGTTGTTGCTGCTGCTGCTGTTGTTGCTGTTGCCAATTATTTTGGGTATTTACTTGAGGGTAACCTTGGCGTGGCGACAACTGTTGATTATAAGTTTGATGTGGCGACATTCTGTTGCCTCCCTGTTGGTAATTGTTGGTGTTGGCTTGTGGAAACGTCGCTTGCTGTCCAATCGGAGACGTTAATTTGGCGTGAGGCGAAAATTGCTGGTTATTGAGCCTTTGATTGGTTTGAACAACTTGATTTGCGTAATTAGGCGAAAGTTGCGTTTCCGGAGCACTGGTTGCGCGTTGTAGAGATACATTAGGAGCCACACTATTTTTTAATATGCTGTCTATATTTTGTAAACCGGAATTGATTTCCGTTACCGGCACGTTCGACGGAATCAACAGCTGTTGTTGTTGTTGCTGCTGCAGTAACCTACGCCTGTGTTCTTGCTGTTGTTGATACTGATTATGTTTCTTCAATAGTTGCTGTTGCTGTTGTTGGTTAGCCAAAGTGCTGTTGGAAGTCATGGAATATTGCGGCGCGGCAGTTCGAATAGGGGTTCTTTGAACGCTCGTGTAAGGAGGTCTAGCGTAATTAAGCGGTGGTGGGGGAAAGGAATTCGCTGTCGAGTTAGGCTGTGTAGTTATCTAAAAGAGAAAAACGTTGTTTAATGGTTTTTTATTTTTTCGAAAAAGAAAAACAAACTCACTCTTACCGCTGTTGTGGCCGTCGGTGAATACGCCGGCGGAGTTCCGCTTATCGACATAGAAGATGATGCGGCTTCGCACTGCATAAGATCTTTTTGTATGTAGTTAATGGCCAATATTTCGCAAATGTTTTCGTGTTGATCGTAGTTATTGTTGTTTTGGTTTACCACGTCGATGGAGCTCATAAAGCTCAAATATTCGGGTGCACTCTTTGTTATAGCCGGTTCGGGATCGATGTCGATTACGTCGTCCAATATTTGTGAAAGTGTGAGATTCGGTGATTCCGACCACGGGTCCGAGTTATTTGCAACAGGCGGCGTGTAAGTGGGCGTTTCCTGAGGTGTAAAGTGACGGTTTTGAGTTCGTTGCATGTTATCGGCAGGCGTCAACATCTGATTGAGGTAGTTTGTGTTTGGCGGTCGTCCTGGACCAGGCATTCGTGGTGCTGCTCTCGTGCTCGTATTCATGGTCTGAGATACGCTCGTGGGCAATCGAGCAGTTGCGGTTACGTTTTTATTCAAATCAACAATCTTAGGTAAGATGTCCTGCGGGGTTGCAGATATCACACTAGCAGGTACGGGCGGTATAGGAAGGTGATTGTTGGCAGGCTGTTTGGCCAACAAGGAGGCCAACATTTTGTTCTTCTCACACAATTTGCTTCCGCTAGAAGAATTTTGAGTCGAACCCGAAGAGGTAACAGTTTCTACACTTCTTTTGCTGGGATTTTCGATTTGGTCCTCGCTACGTCGTTTCCTCGAACGACCTTGACCTCCTCCTGCTCCTCCTCCTCCCCCTAGCGGAGAAGGAGAATTTTTATAACCAAGTCGATCTACCAAATCCGCTTGAGCCTGTTCGTTTTTATTATTTTCGTCGTCTTTTATTAAAAGTTGTTCCAAAAGGTGATCCTTGTTCTTGACGCCGGCGCGAGCTTCGAGATGTTCGTCGTCATTTTTTTCGTTAAGTAACTAAAAAAAATACAATCGAAATTAGTAAACAAAAAAAAGAGATTGGACGAGCGCGCGTTTCAATTTGACTTTGAAAATAATTTATTATTTTTTCAATATTTGATTGCATCGTCACTGTGTACACACTGCTAAGAATGCGATCTAGATAATGTAACAATGTTATGTTTAAATTATTAATAATTATAATAATTTGATAAAATTATAACGATTAGTTGAACTTGTGAGCTTATGACGCGATTACAACAAATATAAACACTTGAATAGTTTATACGGCAACCGAAACCCGACCACCATTTATAAAATTACAAATCAAAATTTGATTTTTCCAACGGATGGCGGAACGAAAATTGCACAATAAACAATATGGCGACGTAAATATAATGTGGTTTTTCTTATTGTAGTCAAGTTAGTGTACCCCATTCACCCGATACACCACGGGTAATACGATCCAAGAAGTAAAAGGTAATATTATATTATTATGGTGGTGTAGATACACGTAACACTTTAATTAATTTAGTGTGACAAAATTAAATAATAGTCAAAAGCTAGCTTACCGACGACATTAGGAAAATTAACAACAATAATTGATGGCACAAGCATGAAGTGTTGAATAGAATAAGATATCAACAGTGGCAAGTTAGAAACTAAACTGAGTCATCTTGCAATAACACAGCAGGTATACCTTTCTTATCTTTGGGTATGGGATAACTAACTGATTTCTTAAGCACTTGATAATACATATACAATAGAAAAAATATATAGATAGCACATTATACTACCAACAAATTAAATTCACTAAAATCGATGACGACTTTGAACAATATCCCTAGGGCAACCTTCGTATTCGTATTAATGAGTCAATCGCGGTAATTAAAACCGTTTTCGAAAATAATATGCATTTTGAAACGCGAGTACGTTGATAACAGAGTTAGAAAAACACAAACTCTATTTTGCCATGGGAAAACCGCATGAAACCTACTCCAACTCGAAATGTGTTTGTGTGTATTATTATTGCCAACCAAGTTTTTTAACCGCAATTTTAAGGTCATTATCTTGCAAGCAACTTGCAATGCGGAATCGTTTCCCTAGGAAATTCGAACGAAGGGCAAAAAAACGGAATTTTGCCCAATACTACCCCCATCGTCGTCTTTGGACTTGAACTCACCTGAAGCAACATGTTGTTATCGTTGGCTTTTGAAGAATCCGACGTTCCCGAGGTAGAAGCGCGCATGCTGCCCATACCACTGTTCCTGTTACCGTCGTCTTCGTCTTGCTGATTAAGCAGACCTTTCAAAATTCTGTTCTTATTTTTAGGGTCATTATCGTTTGACGAATCGATCGAATTTGGAGGTTTCGTTAATAAATTTCGTAGCCTACCCTCCGTTATTATATTTGACGGTTGCTGTTGTTGTTGTTGTTGTTGTTGTCGTTCTTCTAAAATATTTGCTTTGGTATCTTTTTGTTCTTCTAATTGGAAGTTGGGTTCCGCTGCGGGAGGACTAAACGTAAAATTATTGTAAGGATTAGTGGGAGTTAAAGGATTAGGTACGGTAGTGGGACTTAATTGCGTAACGAAATTAGTAATGGGACTTGGAATTGCAGAAGCCGAAGGACTGTACGTAGGAGCGCTAGGTGGACGCGGCGTAGGCGTGGAGACGGGAGTCGTACTTTGTCTAGATTCCGGTCTGTTGTCGTTCCAATCCCACGTCGAACTAGGAAACATGTCGAAATTTAAATCGTTCGATTCGGCCAGCGTGTAACTGGCGTTGGCCGTAAGAAGTGGCGTATTCGAGATGTCGTTCGCCAAACTGGCCGACGACGTTCCATTTCGGGCACAATTTACTCCACTCAAAAGAGGTCCGCCTAAGCCGTTGTTTCTTCCGCCGATATCCACATTTTCAACCATATTCGTTTCGTGATCCCTAATTTGAGAAAAAGAGAAAATTAAAAATCATAAAATAATTGTTATTTTTGGAATTAGTTTTGGACGAGAAGAAAAAAAAAAACTTACGCTACGATCGAGTGCGTTGACATTATAAAATCCGTGTCGGATGAAGAATTTGTTTTAAAGTATTTGGATTTCGTTTTCACGTGTATAACTTTGTCTGAGGATATTAATCGAAGTTTATATAAACCACTAGTCGCTTGTCCTTTAGTTAAAGTTTCTGCTAAATGCGCGCCAAATTTTTCCGAATCTTCGGAAATATAAACTTCTTGCAAGTTACGACCCATAAGGTCTTTCTTCAGGTCCTGCGACAAGGAGGAAGACACTGTCGAATCTACCGCAATTACTTTACCGGTAATGTCAAGTTTTGTGGTAAATTGGTCGACCGACAGAGCTGGAATACTATCGCGATGAGATATACGACTAGCAATACACAATAAACCGAACGCACTATCGCCACTATCTTCGTCCGACATTAACTGATTACGTAACTGGGTACTCGAAATGTGCATAGGTTCGTACCTACTTATGTGTTGTTGTTTTTCTTCGATACTACCTTCTAAATTGTTCGATTTCACTAAGAGACGGCAACTGAACGAGCGCGATCTATTCGTCGGTTCGCTGGACCAACCTATGGACATGGGAAGAAGACTGGAACTAAATCGGGCATGGTCGCCGTGATGAATGAAATTGTATATACTATTGCCGATTATTTCCTCTTTGGTAAATGTAATGTAGCTCGAAACGTTTCCAGTTACGTGTTCGATCTTACCTTCGGCATTGACGACAAATAAAAAACCATCTAGGGCATCTAGTAATAATGGTCCGTAGCTATCGTTGGGAAAAAAACCCGGCGGTGCCGACGAAGAAACTTCACCTTGTTGGACAGGATCGGACGAACGCGTGGTGCTCTCCTGTCGTATTCGAATTTGATTTACGGTTTCCTGAAGAATGGCGCACTTGTCTGGCTTTACCGAGAGAGAGCTCATGTCCGCGAAGTTGGCGGAGATTAGCTCTGCCAGTTCTTCTATGTAGGTGTTTTCTTGTTCTCGTCGACGTTTCTCATTATTACATTTATTTCTGGAACAATAAGTTACTTCATCGATTTCTTATTAATACAATAATTTACTTAACCTAATAACTTGTTACACAAACACAAACTGCCTGTAAGCAAAAATATTATGGTATTATACTAAATACTAAAGTAAACATTGCAAAAACCATAAAATTCAGTTACCGATGGTGGGGGGCAAGTGTGATTACTTATAGGTACCGATCGTATTTCCATCGACGGATTATATTGTGTATATCCCAATGCAATTTAGATGTACAAATCATCATGCCTGGTAGATTAATGGTATTATAAACATCAAATAAGCATTCACTAGTTGTAGTACTTCATTGCAACGACGCTTCCAGATATGTCGGATCACGTCTGATCGGATCGGAACGGAACCATCGGAAGTTAGAAATATGGATTACATATATTTAATGATCCAATGAATGCCTACGAGAACTTTCTTTGATTATTTATATAAGAGTATTTACTGCGCCAATTAATTTTTTCTGTAATACCCTTACCAAGAATATTTGTCGATACTGCGCTATGTTGATCACAATAGGACCATTAAAAAAAATTGAATATACAAAGATATTATTTGTTATTATTCCCCTTGCAAGGAACTCGATATATACAATAATTATCCAAAATAAAAATATTGCTCTCGCGTTTCACATCATTGATTATAATTTTTTACAATTAAAATTCCACTGCAATGATAAACACAAACTATGACGCCGAGGTAAACGCTGTAGTCTAAATAATATACTTAAATCTTGATCTTTAAATTAATGTCCTGGTTCGTTTTATACAGTTTAAATGTAAAAATAGTGTAGATCAAATTAAAAATTTCGGGAAATAAAATAATTCCGAGACATAACTTGATCTAATCTAACCTATTCTATTGCACATCTTATCACAATACTTATAGCAAATCTTGGTCGTTCTTTTTCTCCCTTGTATCCGCCCTTAGTACATATTAAGCTGCCTACACACGGTCGATACGTGTTCCGGGCTACTACTAACCGTGTGTAGGCCACCTTAGAACAGCGAGATTGCAATGTTCACACACAAATTATTAGCCTTGGACTTGAGAAATCCAATACAGTCTCTCAAGCATAACAATGTAACAAATACACACATATTATGCAGAAAGACAATAAAAACTTTCAAATCAAGTTTTTAAGTTGACTAATGGCTTAATCAATTCTCTTTGCCGTAAAAAAAAAGAGAATTTACCTATACAATTTGTGTTTGTGCGAGGATAAAATTAAAAATCTGAAAAAACTGCCGAAAAACTTACATTTGAGCCTGGGGTTTCGGTTCGGATTTTTTTCTCTTTTTATTGATTCCGGTGGCCAGGCCACTCATCTTGGCCCAACCCGGGTCTTGATACTCATAAGGGCCAAGCCTGAAACAAATAGAAAACATTATTTAGCGCCTCAACTACCGAACGTATGATTATTCTAATCGGTTGGCGAATCAAGTTCACATTTTGCTTATCTAATCGTAAGTTCTTTGAACAAAAAATACGAAACCTATTCGCATAAAAAAGTGATACAGTAGACTTCGATTCGTTCGAAACATTATACATTTTGTACTTTCAACAGCAAATTGGAAATATAGAGTTGCGAATTAAGGAACTCGACATCCAAACTCAATAATATTCATTTTTGGTAATCAATTATTTCAATTTTTAGTGTGTTATTTAAACAAAACAAGTCTGCAAATGTAACATTTTAGTTTATACTAATATATTGTGCAACTTATTTTATTATTCACAAAGGAATTTCAAAAACGCTAAATTATGATTTTATATTTTGCGATTGACAGCTTTATTTTTGTTACAAAAACAGATGTTATTTTTCTGTGACGATTGGTACGTTTGCAGATTTAAAAATTTCCAATCTCAAAATTTAAGAAATCGTGAGATATACTATTGGATACATTTCGTCAATGCGTCGCGTCGGCCGCAAAACACACCTTTTCCAAGCTAAATACTTTGTCTTCGATAATTCTGTTCAGATTTTCAAAAATTCCAATTCGTCGAGAACGGCTAAAAGCAGCCTTTTAATCTTCAAGATTCGCTTTCCATGGTAACAATTTTTAAATAGCCAAATATGGTTTTGAAAGTTTGAATCAATACTTCCAAGTGAGGCGTCTCGACGTCGGCACGCAACAGGCTTCAAAACGCATGCGCAAATTTGTATAAACGCGACGTCTCCACAGAAGTTGTCTTGGCGCTTGAGATAGGTCGCGAATACTCTTATTTCGTTATAACAAATTCGAATTAATCATGATTTCTTTCCTCGAATGGTTTATAAGTTAGTTTAAAAAAATGAAGAAGAAAGGGAGAACCGAAACAAAGAATCAGAAAAAATTACAGATTGCGGAGCTTTTCATAAAATCTGCACAAAATAAAGGAACGTCCATAAACAAAGACGTTAACAAAAATTAGCCGATAAAATATTATTCAAAAAGCTTTGCCCCATGAAAAAAATTGTAGCTGGCTGTTGTGGTCTACTTTGCAAAAATGTTTATAAGTATTTTAATTAAAAATAATAAAATTATAATTAAAAATTAATGACAAATTTTGTTTGCGTTTCGTAAGCATGAGAGTATTACATCAATTGGTACCCAAAACATAATTAAAAAATGAAAATTTACACACAGCATATTATTCATAGCACAAATGCAAGAGTTGCTCAAAACTAACAAAAAGGTTTTACAAACTTAAATCATATAATACTAGTTTTACTAGTTTTCGTTGGGCGACCATGAATATGTACGCCTTCACCGTGTACATACATTTGTACTTATAATGAAAACGCGAAAAATCGAAACCACGTAAACCTAGCTTTAATAAAAAACAAATGAGCAAATTAATTTTCCACGAGAAATCGAAATTTCGACATCCAATTTTGTACAACTCTTTTCAACGCCCCGTGGGGCGTGATATCGCAAAAAATATTATTAGAAAGAAAAACCAAAATAAAAACATTCCGACAAAAAAAAAATAAAATATACACAAAAATATAACAAAATTTTGTTTGAGAGAGGGGGCGCGATGAAAATTATGATCGAAATTGGGTCGCAAGTACCGAAAGATTCAGAAACGCTGTTTTAGAGAAGACTTTTTCTACCCTCAGTTGCTTCCGTTGGTGCAATAATATTAATAAGTATTTATAGTCGTGATAAAAATAAATAGAAAACATGTTTAATTGTCAAGCAAGACATACACTTTTATGTTTATAATAATAAAATTCCTAATTATGGCCATTAAAACAATAGAAAACGGAAATTTTAATGTATCGAGTAAAATTTAAATATATACGAGTATAGTGATAATTTCGAATCTTTGACTGCGAAAGAAGCAATAATTACTGTGGTAAAGTTATCGCAATTAGCTTGCTAATGTGTGAAGGTTTATACAAGATACATTGATGTACCGTTTAGAAAATACAAGAAAATCGATAGAAAATTATTATTCGATAAGAATAATCCTATTCGTTTGTAACGATTTTTTTTGTCAACGTGAAAATTATAATTCCAAATGCATTTAACAAACTAGTACCCAGCTATGTAGGTACTTATAATTTTAATAACGTACTATTAAAACGCAATCGATTGATTTAAAGCAAATAAAGTTTTATATCGGCGACGCACTTACGTAGATTATATTTTATGGTAATAAAACCATGCCGATTCTGTTTCTACCATTGTGTTTCGAGTGAAAAATTCCGTCAACTACTTGCACTGGTGCATTTTATCGCCAACTATAACTTTAATAATATTGTTTAATTTCTTATACGTATTTTGATAATCTAAAAACTCTTCCACTTGAAAATAATAAATCTTTGTTCGAGTTGATAACTTATTATTTATAACGTCAGCAGTATCCATTATTTCGAATAGGGCCGGCTCTGGCGCCCGTTTGAACGTCGCGCGTCGCCCCAAACATGAAGCGCGTCCAATATTTTTTAATAGAATTTATTTTCCCAATTACAAAATAATCTATCATTTTCGTTTGATAAAGACGTTCATTCCGATTACACGATTTATTGCCGAGCAAATTAATTTGTTTGCAGTTTAATGCGAATGTTGTTGCATATTTTAGTGTCGATAAAAGAACTTTTTCAAAATTTTCAACTTCGACGATTTAATTTCGACTATAAAACGATCATAATCTCTCCTGAAAACCCATTATTGATTTATAATTTTACGAGACTACTTAAATTTAACTACACAAATTATAGAATTATTTAAAACGCGGTTATTAACGACGTTTTTGTATATATTTAATCGGTAATTAGATGACAACAATTTTGAGAGAAGTAAACTCAAAACCGACAAAACAAAGAATAAAATAATATTTATGGTAGAAACAATATTGTAAACAAGAGAATTTCAAAGAAAAACTAGACATTTCCCTCTGGATATTTTTGCTCGAGATATCCTCTGACGGCACTAAAATGGTTTCGTTGTCAAAAATAAAGAAGCAGACATTTCCACCGAGTTGTCAATGAGCTAATTTACATAGCAGTACATTGTGGAAGCAAAACAACCCCATCACGCCACTAAATTCTTTAAAATCGCTTGGGAGTTTTCAAAATCGATCGTATTTCAATCTTTTGCCACATTATCGTGTTAGTTTACAACATTTACATAAAATTACACAATATGTAATTACTATGTAAATTAGCAAAATGTCAAAGCCGTGTGATGTACTTGTGAAATCCAATATTTTAACACGATCGACAAATGAGTTTACTTTGATGAACAAAAAAAATTAAATTATTTAATTTACAAACAAAATTTAATTACTTAGTTAAAAATGTAAATTTGGTTAGATTTTAATCTGACTAGAATGCTCATCGTCAGTTCACTTCCGTTTTATTCAAACAATTCAGAAGAAGAATATTTTAATAATATTCCTAGAATGTTTTTGTTAAAATTGTGTTAAAAAAAGTAACAATATAATTATGTAAAATACCAAGAATTTAGTTTAATCGCACAGGTAATTGAGGTGCCTCCGCCAATGGATAAATTATGATTAACAAACAAAACACATCTCGCAGATTATTCTTCCCGTTTACGAATATTATGGAAGATGCGGTAAGGTGAACGGCGGCGTTTAGCCCAATGTACAAAAACGTAAATTAAATAAATTTAAAAAGTAACAAAATTTTTATAATAATTAGCTAAAGAGGTCATGGTTTACTGTGCATACCTTACGACTATAAATGAAATTAATGTAAATATAAAAACTTAATTTGGTGGTCATTCTGTCAACTTAAAATATGGGTACCCATAGATACAATACCAAAATGTAACATCATGACTGTCGGGATGATACATGAATGGGTGAAACGTGGCCTTTGGCAATAATTTTAGTGTTAAGGTGCAATTTCAAGATCCCAAATTTAATTGCCTTCGAGATGAACGAACAACCACATTTTCAACCCACATTGTTTTATATTACATTATACTCATCCGTAAGACTTTATTTACTCAAAAGCGCCGCCGAAAAAATAAAAGTATGGCGTAAGCCGGTCTCGTTCCGTTATTTTTATGCCAATACCGTTTCGATTCAGTCTTAAAACTTAATTTATAAAATTGAACATAAAACGAGAATACAATTATTCATTCGGTTGCGACTGAAAGTGGAGTGGACCATAATATTATTTAATTTTTTAAACTATTCGATGGCTCGAACCCCTAAAAATATTTTATTCGTCATGTTTTTACGTCGTTTCAACGTGTTCCCCCCAAACCTTTCGGTGTATAAACGTATCGATCAAGGTACCGGGAAGGTCAGAGTGACGTCAAAATTGGATCATGTGAGACAAAAGGAGAGAATACTTGCAGTGTGGTTGTAAGGTTTGCATTAAATCGCCTCGTAGTCAAATAGTTGTCGTTTTGGCGAAACCTTTGTAATATCAATTTTAGGATAGGAGAATAGGAAAGGAGATAGGAAATAGGAGAAGGTGGAGGACCGACAGTATTGTACGAAAAACCGAAAGTGCTCGGCGAGCTTCTTCATATTTGCTTCTGTTTATCACGATTAAAGAAACGACCCCCCCCTCGCTGCAAAGAAACGACCCCGCAGGTAGCTTTGAGAAGACAAAAAAAGCTCTATAAAAATGCAATAAAAAAACGGACGACAAGTGTTTTTAATAGAAAAGCTTGTACCGTGTATAAAAATCTAGAAAGCTAGATGAATCTTCTTCGTATAATGGAGGTACGTTGAAGTAAGTGCTATGTTCCAACATTATCACAGACAGCAGATGTTAGTCAACGACTAAAACAGTTGGCAGGCTTCGGGCAATTTTAAGACACAGAAGGCTTTAATATGAACACATAAATCACAAAAGTTTTATAATTACTCCTTACAAAACAACGAGATCATTTTCCATGTTGTTCAATGAAAGAACGCACATACAGGCGCGCGCGCGCGCACACACACATACACACATAGACATACGAAACTTGTTATAATATTTTTTGCAGCGCACAGGTTTTCACTTAAAAATTAATCCATTTGAAAGCTGATTGCAGGTGAAATAAAAAAAATCGAACACGTCACGCACTTAAAAGAATATTATCGATGTATCGAGGCACGTTTGTCAGTTCAAAACACTTGAATAGAATAAACAGTCCGACACTGGACGAACACATCGAAGCGAAAATTTTAATTATAACACGCGTTAATTCAAAATAATGACGCTTTATTTTTTCATATTTAAAACCTAGCGGTTTACAGACACACATATTCGTTCGTAGCCGGCTGCTCAATGGCAACCAGCGGCGTCCGCTACAACCGCGAACTTCTAAAATGGGTTAGTAGGTCGTGATGACGTCGAGAAAATTTGCGAATGCTGCCGATTCTAGTAATCTACCGTATTCGAACAAGGTTGCTCAAAAATAGTATTTTTTTATCGTACCGACCTTTGTTCAAAAATATGGTGGTTTATTGCAAATTTGGAAGAAAACTTACGCAATCCGAAGAGCGCGGGGAGAAGCAATTAATTTTCTTAACCGCGACCGACGTAATAATGTGATGTGTAGGTGGGTACCTAGGGTGAAATATTTTTTTGAGAAGGAAGAAAATAAAAATCGCCTCCAACCGAAAACATGGCCAACTTTAATCGACTTCTTGTAATAAACTCATAATATTATGTTTGTTGACTTAAGAATTAATTTGGAGTTTCTCTCACGACCAACTACGAGATGCTATAATTACTTTCCTTATATAATTATGTCATAACGAGTTATTTTGTGAATAAGTAAAAAATATCCGTTGGTAAACAATAATTCCTTAAATTTAGCAATTTTGCTTTTGTGTCGTAAGATACCTGAAAATGACAAAAGCGTAAGTAATCATCCAAACCAAGGCAACCCTGTTATTGACATAATTGATAAGTAATTAGCACAAATTTTTAGTAGAAGGTAAAAACCTTCCACAAGTTTAATAGAGAAAAATAAAAGTTAAAATAAATAAACTTATCTATATAAAATAATCATTACCATATTCATGCGACTAGGCTACCTCCAGAGCTTTAAGAATGTGGAGCAATGATATTCAAAATGGGAGTGTAAATTAAAAATAAACAAAGTAACTAACAACCATTGCGCGAAATTTTGCGTGACACCGAAACTCGTGATAATGGATTAACATTGAATATATTTGACCGTTTAAAAATTGAGAGTCGATTGGTTTATAAAGTCAAGAATTTACAGGAAATAAAGCAATTAAAATGCTATAGAAAAGTTGCGTTGCCAACAAAGGTATACGTCACACTTTAATACGTAATCAAAAGTTTTTATGATTAAGTAGCAAGTACTACAATAATGTCCTACTTTAGTTAACGCAATAAAAATTCTATGTACAAAGTGAACTCGACGTTTAATTCACTTAATACAAACCACAACACATTACTTCATTAAATGAAGCAACCCGATTATTTACTGGCAAAATAAATCGCTGCAACTAAATTACGCAATTCGTCTGGATACGAGATAACTTGACTTGATGCCTCCCCAAGTCCCGACGAACATCGATCACTTCGCTGCAATAATATAAAAATGACGATCCGTTTCCCTTATTGCAGGATAGTCGAACCGAGGTCAGTTTTCCATTATCATAATCCATCCATCGTATTTTCATAACCAACAAGAAGGGTTTATTTGGGCAAAGTTTGTTTTTCTTTCGAACGACCGAGTCCGACGCCCGCCTTATTCTTCTCAAACTTGGAGAAAAGCAGCAGCGATAAGGTGTCCAAGTTGTCTCGAGACGATCACACACACCCCCATTCAATTGGGAATTGTCATACTATACGTTTGGATGTGGTAGATAAATTTCTACGAATATCTTCTAGTCATTACTAGTTTTTCTCTATTAAAAATGTTCCTTTTCCACCGTGTATTACGCTAAATTACGAGATTCGTCCACTTCCTACGATCAAAATGGATAATTTAATTGGGCTCCTCAATTTATCGATGCACTAGAATAAATTTTGATTAATCGTCGAAAACCACTCGAGAATTGCTTCAACGATAAAACATTTAAATAGCAATTAATAAAACTAGCACTAATCTGACGGAAACATCGCAATTTAATCCAAAGTAAATTAAATCGCTTAATAATTCGAAGCAACACTTACGAACACGTCTTTCCGAAGAGATGGATGAAAATTATTGAATCCATTTGTTGTACTCGAGTAAACAAGTTGAAATAATACATAATATTTTAATCGATAATTTTAGTACATAAATCCGAAAGTGATTACCCCCCCGGGCCGTAATCCCTTCTATTAAATATTTTGAAGAAAAAAAATAATAATAAAATTCCAAGCCATAAAATTCTATTTAAATTCAAGCTCGCGAATGCTGCTGTTGTACCCATACAAGGCAGAATAACGTATCAAGGAAACGAGTACGTCACAACTTCATTATTTAAAAAACCAATGACCATCCTCGAAGGAAAGTTGGAGCTTCTGGCAATTGCATCCACGTCGAGCAAAATAAAGTAACGTGAAATTGACGGGTTGCCCGAGGATACGATGGCGCTTCCATTACGGAATGCATGTAGAAAAACTTTTTGAGTGTTACCGTTGTGCGAGAGAATTTCGGTTCGGTTACAAGTCTTTTGCTTAATTACAATTTTATAGATCTGAGCTGTACCGATTAGAATTACAGGTTCAGAAACATATGTCCAATTTATCCCAATATTTTTCAATCCTTTCTATTGGAATTTATAGTTATGTATTCGCCAAGTTGCCGAGGACATTTTCTTATCGAGACTATTTGAAAGACCTATATTTGTAATTCCCTTCAAACAACGAAAGCAGAAAAACAATATTTATCGCCAAAGTCACGACTATGTTGACGACAAATTCAAGCCTTCGAGACATTTTATTATAAAATCTGTGTCATGTCATTTCAGTTTTTAAACGTTTGTAGTTAACAAATCATATTTACTTCGTGAGACATGGGGCGAAGCAATTTACGGTGAATAAGTCTTTACTCGATATACAACATCATAATATAGCACCTGCTAATATCAATTTGATAATATGTATATCATCGAGGATTATAACACAAATTTTGTTATTAATTTCTTTAATCTGATGGTTTCGATCTCACGTTTTAGAAATAAAAGCGTCGTGTCCAATTATTTTAGACGAGGCCGAAAATAAAATTAAGGCTAAAATTTCGAATCGGCAACAAAGGCCTTAATATGATTTTATGACTTTTAAACAAGTTACAAGAAAAACAACGCACAGATACAAAAATAGTTGATAATAGTGACTTGCTTAGATGGATTACCGGTATTACATAATAATTATATTCAAATGTTCCTGTCGTAAAAATTTTGCCGAAAGACGATGTCAAGTTAGCTCCTTTCTGGAGCGTATCTTGAAATTATTACTTTCAAGTTCACTTCTATTCTTCGTTTTCCTTATAATATTTTTAATAAGCACTTCTAACTATGGTTTAATCATTATTTGTTGTTACGATATAATTTACAGCATCTTCTTCTTCTTCTCAGCCTTCTTTCGACCACTGTTGGACATGCCTCTCCCATATTTTTCCATAGAAAGTAGCATATTTAGCATTTTTCATATTCAAAAAGTCAAAATAATAATTAAAATATATTTTATTAAAATTATTTTTAATGTCGGCAACGGATAGCACCAAAGTAGCACTTTTACTCCGAAGTAAAAGACTTAAAGTGAAGTTTTTAGGTAATATTGTTTAAGGAATAGTAAATATAGACTTTTCGTAGCGAGTTTGCAAGATTGATGAATGAAAGCAAGTCCAATGATTTGGCGTTGCCGAGCATCGAGTTTCTTATTTTAATATATATATCTTTTAAAAATAGAATCAAATTAAAAGCTCTTTTCGAGAATCTTTTAAAAGCAATAAAGGTTATCAAGCTATATTATTAATATGCTAAGTATTTACATATTTTTTTAATCTGAGAAAAGGCGTTAAAATAATATCTAACATCTTGTAGGTGAAAAAATACAAAGTCCTGTCCTGTTAAACATTAATTTACTAATTAACAATTATTACTGCATATGCTCTTAAAAATATACGTTGAATAAAATAAAATAATAAAATAAAATGTTGTAATAAATCAATACAACCCTGCACTATCCTTTTAATATTCCCAAAAATGCTTTAAAAGGCATCATTACAGTGTGCTGTAAGATGTAGTCAAATTGTGTGTCGTTTTGAATTTGTAATTTTTCGCGATCTCGAGTTTGACACCATTTTTAACATGAATTTTACTTTGCTCTAAAGCAATTTTATTGTGTTATGTGTAAGTCATAGAAATTCAAAATTTTGGTTATCGACTGTCGGGTTTATTGTTGGATCATTCAAAGCTAAAACTTTAAAAAATAGCAGCATCCAATTTTATTCTATGCGCCGTTTAAAATAATAAAAATAATTCTTTTAGTTTTAATTTTATTTAAGTTTGTCATTTTTTACTTTCGGGATAGAAAATTTAAAATTCGGTGTGGATCAGGTCTGTTCGTAATATTATAAAAGTCTCCTACGAGAGTGTTATTGTTACGCTTGATATACACACTTGGGGCTAACTAAATAGATAAATCTGCATCGTCGATGGACATATTTTTCCTTTGAAATGTGGTGTGCATAAAGCACCCCTGCATGCTACTTGTCGTTTGTCGAAGTAACAAAAGCGGAAACGGATATAGCATCACAGTTTATCGTAGCCTACATGCAGCCCACGTACTCGATCTTTCGATATTGCATTTTATTGTACCTACTGCACAGATGGAAAATACCAATGCAAAACTAAGGGCCACGTCCTTAAATAAGGTTGGTGCCATCGCATCGGTCCTTTAGTTTAAGGATCGAAAAGTATACATTCCAAAATTGAAGATCAAACTTAATGCGTAACAAAATATGTATGTATAACATTTTCTACGTATTTTCGATTATTTCTTCGGGGCTATTGCAAGTTTTCCTTAATTGGCAATTAGAAGTGGAAGACGAAATACCTTAATAATAATGGAAGAATGTAAGTTCAGGTTTCATTTGTCTCTTCAAAAATGGAACTAATTAACAAAATACATACCTAGAAATGTATACATACCTACAGAAAATTAATTATTAAATAATAATTAAATATATAAAAGAAATAAGCAGCTATCGATAATTTTTAAATAAATAACAGGAAATTTCTACACTGCTTGCATATTTTTGGACTCGTTAGACAAGATAAATTTGGGCCATACGCCTGTGTGTATAGGAATCCGTTATTTTGCGTAGACAGCGATAGAAAAAAGACCGTGGGCAAAAGACCATATAGGTTTATCTCTTTCTTGCCAAGTAATAAGTACTGTTATATAACGACAACAAAGAATATGCGATTAGCTAAATTACGCGAATGTGTGTGAGTAGAACTCCGAATTTACAGTTACTTATAGGCTTTCGCAAAATTAACTTCGGCAAGAATAATTTGTCGAGTTTGACTAACATAAATATTAATCTTAAGAGTACGAAAACCCTCCTTCGAATTGGCCCGGGTCCATTATTATTATTCGCGTTTATTTAGAAATCCGCTGCTGCGTGCTGCGACAAAATAACGTCTCGTGTTAATAAAACAAAGATTAAGCATAATGTTATTTCGTTTGACGTTCAAAAATAACAAAATAATAGAGAATTATCAACGGCAAATTTCAAATCACGTTTAAAATATTATTTCTGCATTTGCATACTCATAACTTATGCATTCACAAACAAACTACAAAATGTTTATACTTTGTAATTTGCTATCTTCTTGTTTAACAATAATCTAACTCGAATAGTACGTAGATAGCATACTGTTGGAAAATTCAAAACTACATAATATCTAAAATAGGTGCGACGCGACGACGGAATATTAATTTGGATTTTCAAAAGAGGCGGCGGCAAATTTGAACCAACACATCCGGCTGGGAGAGTTTGTGCGAGCCGAAAATGTTTGCGTCGTTTCACCGATTTTTAGCCTTCCCGCAAATTATTTTTTTGGAAATATTTTGTACTTACTTTTGGTGCTTATCGAGTTTCTATTATATTATTATGATTGTGCTACATCATTACAATTAATTTTAAAGTAAAATTTTTTACTTGTCAATATTTTTAATAGCGTACAATGATTTGGCGTATATCGAATTTATTATTGCGCGGTCGTGTGTTACTTTTTTTTGAAAAATTTTTAATCCGTGATCAATCGTTTTTAAAAATTAATTTTCATTGTAACAAAATTTAAAAGCATTGCGTAGTTTCTAACGATTATGATGTGAATGGTAATCTTTTATTGGCCCCCATGTTTTAGATTTTAATCAGAGAAAATTATTGCGTATAAGGCACCCAATCCGGCGGGGGGTCTTTTCGAAAATTATCGCAGGATGGATAATTGTCCTAGTTTTATATAACAAAATTGTGCTGCTCTTCATCAAGAATATGTTCGTTAACCAAATAATAATTTTACTCTTCCTGTAATTTTCTTCGTTTGTTATTTATGCCAAAATTGTCGACTTTCAATCTGTCACAACTAATTCGAGATGATTGTGTTCCAACACAAGTTGAAATTAATGCTACCGTTTATCCTTAATTATTATTATTGCAAATAGTTAAATGCATACTCAATTGGAAGTAAGTAGGTATCGGTTTTTGCTCCTTCGTCAATTGCAACTTAATTAACCTCGACTAATCAACAATAGTTCGTCCTGTTTTGCGAAAACAAACTTTAAATTAAAAATTCGTCTGCGAAATGAAATATATCCGTTGGGGAGTTTTGCGCTGCAGTGAGGGTGCGAAAGTGGTTTAGAGGCGTCGCCGGCGTCGGAATCGATAACAGTGACTACAGCTATTGAACGACCGTGAGGCAGGTTCTGCCTGATGGTCAAGGGCATAGGAGACGCCCAAATTTTTTAATTTTTCTCAAATATACCGTAATACTTAAGCTCCACTTTCTCCACCAAAACTATCCTTTATAATTAAATTAAAAATAAAAGTTTTTCGTTTATAGAAACTAAAATAGTAGTTCAGAAATAATATTCGATTATTGAGACGAATTTGTAGTTTCGTTTTAAATAATTTATTAAAATTTGTTTAATTCATAATTTCTAATCTTAAATTAGTATAAACATAAAAATATTTGAATAGGATACCTATAAAAACAAATTTAAAAAAAGTAAAAACACATTACCCAAGATCGAAGCAAACAAATAAGGGACCGATCAAAGCCAATCCACACTTGGGAAGGTAACTTTTCTTAAATAAAGCGTGTTATTAATTTAATTTAAAAATTGTAAATTTAACCCAATTATGTTCTGAGAAAGTAAACCTGTGGGAAGAAAAATCACAGAGTATGTCTGGAATACTACCTCCATGGATTTAACAGATTTAAACATCATCCTTGACATTTATATTATTTTCACATTATTTAAGAAAAAGTAGCAATCCTATATTGATTACTATATCAGGTAAATAAGCTCATAAATGTTATTTTTTTTCAACCAACTTGTTTTATTGCCCAGAATGGAATGATAAATGTCTGTTTGAAGCACGAACTACCAACCAGCAAAAGTTCATGATTAAATTAAACGTTTCTTATAAAATATTATTGATTCTCTTTGTCATTTTAACCATAAAACACCGCAAAGATAACACTCGAATGTATACCAATATAAGCCAATTTCGAATGCCAAATTCGTTTGACGATTTATTTATCTCACTTAAATCTTTGTGATCCGTACATTTTTTATTATAATTTACATTATTATAAATAATAATCACATTAATTTCGAATTTTCGGTCGAAAAACGAAAAACGAAATTTCAATACCGATATTGGAAATCGCCCACGTCGAATGAGAATTTGGTGAGTAAATTGCCAGTAAGTTGAGGAAACATTGAGGAGTTAACTTGAATAAGGATTTATATACTATGAAACATCCTATATAAAACTTGAGTATAATAAGAAGTGACAAAAATTAGAAGCTCCGATTCGAGTAATGGCGTTTTTTGAAGATAAGACTCATAGCACAAACATTTGTAAAATAAGATATAATTAAATTACATATAAATTGCTTTTTTTAATCAGATCAAATCGTTATACTAAACACAAGTAGAAGTTTTTTGAAAATAATTTGGAAAATAACCATATTGGTTAATCCCGTAAGAAGATAAATGTTTTATTTTGGAATGGAAGTATAATATCGTAATATTAGTCAATTTATGATATAAGAAGATATTAGCGAAAAATTGTAAAATTATTTATATAAGCAGAAAATATGTCAAAAAGACTCTACAAGCGGTATTGCTTTTAAAACTAAACGAGCAACTCTGCCCGTCCACCATTCGCAGGTCATCGAGGCAAAATGACTAATAAGAGAAATCACTTTTGTTGGTACAAAATAGCAAAACAAGACGAGAATCGTTTCAACATACATTTGGTTTTTCTTTTAAGTAAATTCATGTCGTAATTTATTCACACCAATCGATGACTTTTGACAAAATATATGTATAAGTAATTAACCCTCGAGCAGTATTCCGATTATTCGAAGCAACTAATCGAATTTTTCGGTTAAAAAGCTACAAGAAAATCACAAAATATGACATCGAAATACAAGAATAATTCGCATATCCCCAAGAGATTTGTAAAGGAAAGACTAGAAAGCTTTTCAATTTGCTAAAATTTCAAAATTGAGCATCGCATATATTATGTATTTTAAAATCTGTGGGAAGAAAACAATCCACGAATTTTGCAGATGTTTTTGTCGAGTCGGGGAATACATTTTGAAAATTTCTAATTGGAGAAAATTCAAACAAATAAACACCCAAATCTAATCTTTTGCTTCTCTCTTCTAGCAAAAAACATACTTAACTATATATAAGTACGTATAATATTGTGTCGTATTGTCGACTATGACCTTAATCTTTCAAAAAATCTTTTCACACTTACTTGATGAATTTTTGCAACTATAATAATTAATATTACGAATAGTTTTCCCTTAGAAATACCAAATAATGCTGCGAAATCTGACTAATTTCAAATTAGTTAAAATTCGATTCGTCATTTATGAAACATTTTCGGATACACTGCGGTAGCCGAGGATATTAAATTTAGGTTAAATAATAATTAAAATTACCTAATTCGAGCAGAAACGAAAATTAACGGAGACAGTTTCTCGAAACTTGACTCACCTGCAACAAAAACAAACAAAATTAGTCAAGTAGAATGATTTTCACTACTCAAGTTCATTTAAAATGAAACTCGCTTTTGGATGTTGTGAGAATGACTTTTCCCGAGATAAGATTTAATAAAAAAGCTGGAGCATCGTCCTTTGTTGTAATTACAGTACATACGAGTTTTGTATTATGGATAGCCGTAGTGATAACAACTATAATAGCTCTTATTTTTCAGTTAGTTCATTCCCATGTAGAACAGGTTTCGTTTCAGTTGAATTGAAATTCCCCATAGTGTTGCCGATTCACTTGCAAAATAGTAAAATTTGCAGATGGCCGTAATTTTAAACTTCAAGTTTGTTCCCGGTTCTTAAATGGCGCATAACAATTGAAAAAGAAACTCGTTTGGACAATTGAGAGAATCGCTAAAAGCGAAATATTTGGCCAGCACAATGAACAAAGTAAAAAATGGTTAAATAATGCACAGTTTACATTGTAATGCAGAATACATAAGTGGATGTTGTACTTCACATCGACGAATCAGTGGAAGAAGTAAAAAAAAGTAGACATTGCCAATAATGGAAATGGTCAAGACGGAATCGTCCGGTATTCCACATGTTTTCGCTTTTATGATGAAAAATGCAAACATATAATATTACCTCTAGTTAATTGTTATAAAACTTTTCATCGAGCAGATGGAAGTTGATGAATTTTCTCCAAAACCTAACTCGGTTTCCTCCTGTTACCAGCTACAATAATCGTCGTCGTATTAAAAAAGAACGCCTTAAATTTTTCGGAAAGCCTGCCCCGCTGTTTAAAGCAAATAATAAAGAAAAATATATATTGCAATTAAATAAAACAATCCATTTATCAAAATGTACGAAAATAAAAGCAAACGCGTTCGTTCCGTAATACAAAAAATAATCCGTCACTATTACTCAGGTAATTATATTAAGGCGCTTTGTTCGATTTTCCTTTGCATATCGTATTCGTGCAATAGTTAAGCAAGTCCTTACAAACTAAAAATAATAATAAGCATCATTAATTAAAATAAATTAATTCGTTCAAGGAATGGAGAGTTTTTAGCTCAAACCGGTAAGTTTCAACGAAATCGTTTTAGTAAAATTTTATTCATAATACGTCTATTATTTTTGAATACCCAAATTTTGAAACATCAAAACAGAAATTCTCGGCGTGAAGGGGCTCTCGTCCTTTGAATTAAATATAATAAACACTAAATGTTACGTAAAAAGTTATACATTATAACTAAATTTTAAATTTCTCCAAGTGTCAGAAAATTTAAAAAAAGCAATATTTTTCATTTTATAAATTTATTTCTTACCGTGCCTCATGCTGTATGATCATACAAGTTTTTCAAAAATATTTTCGCCGATTGAAATTTAATGAATAACAGTCGCTCGCTCTTAACTGAATCGGTAAGCAGACCTGGGAGTTCAAGAAAAACATTTTTGAACAAAATTGAAAACGTATTGAAAAACTACATAATAATAATTAGCGAAAATAATAACTTATTAAATTTGCATGTTTAAAAGTGAATCTCATAATATCGTGTAAATAAGTAAGTTTAATTTACATCGCAAAGAGGAAGCTTTGACCGCAATTTAAATTCATTAAGTAGATTTGTTTTGCAATACACGTGTATCTTCTTTTAGATTAAGGGTAGTTTCCAAAACAAACTTGAATTCGTCACACGTTATTCAGCCAAAATAGATTCCGCTCCCCCTGTCCTAACTAAACTGCATCATAATCTTCACAAAATGTGCAATTTAAAATTTTTTAATTTTCTTTGAATAAAATTTCAATAGAGAAATTATTATTAATTAAATGGGTTTGTTTTTGCAAATTACAATTTGCATTTGATAATATTTAAAAATTTGTAATGGAAAATTTTAATTTTAAAACCAATTTATCATTTATTCGCTTACGTCACAGCTTCATCGAAACAGTATTTTTATTACAAAAAATTTCATTTTGGAATTAAATTTATTTCCAAAATATATCCTTTTAATTTTTCTTTAACCAAAATTCCAAATTAAAACGTAGCCGAGACTTGGTGTCTAATTCATATTTATTATTCCAATTATAATGACAAAATTAGTTTTTCTTCCTCATAATAATTCGTGGCCTTCCGGTATTTTAGATCAACAAGGGAGCCCTTATAATTCTTAATTCATTGCAATTTTTTTCCACAATTTTCATCGGATAAAAATCGAAATGGATGAAAATTCCAACAGTTCAATAAATTATAGTGTGTTGTATAGTCCATTTAGAATATAGAATAAAATATTCCAGAAAACAATTTTTCACCAATTCGGAAGGGGAGGAAGGAAGGGAAGGACTAGAAATAAAAGAACAGAAAACTCAAATTAGAGAATTATAAAAATTTACAAATTAATGATCGCACCCTTACTAAATCTGCAAATTAATAGCTGTTTATATTCAACAAGTTATGCAATTGTAAATTAGACAAAAAGTTAAAAAATCAAATACAACATAAAGCACTTGAGAGGTTTTTGATAATAATTTAGAATGCTTTACATATGGAGGCAAAAATTTATTATATTTTCCCCAGTGTTTCGAACTTGACTTTTCTTCTTCCTGCTCCCAGAATCAAACTCGATTCAAGTTTATTTCTGAAATTTGCATTGCCGTTCGATTTTGTGATAAAATAATCCGATTAAACAATTATAAAATTATAATATTAAACGCCCTGCAGGTGTTTCCTACCTAACAGGTTGTAAATTCAAAGGGCAGGTGACAAATATAATGCTAGACCAAGATAGACTTTGGCTATAAAAAATATTGTGCAAGTTCAATATTATTGTGCAGCTTAATAAAACAAGCAAATTGATCGCTGCTGCACGAACTGGAATATAATTTTGGCTAATGATATTTAAATAACAACAGCTGGTATGAAGAGGTTACAGGTAGATTAGCTGGCCCAAGTCGTCGAGCTTCCGGTTAATTCGGTTGTAAATAATGTGCAGACTCACTTCTTCGGCTTCTCATTTTACGACCAACACAAAGACAAAACGAGAAATTTACACGCAATATTATAACACCTGCCATTTTTGAATAGTTAATTATCTTCTATGCATAGGTATCAATTTATTCTTTTGGCATGCAATGTGTTGTCGAAAAACTAGTTCATGGTTAATAATT